>JASJET010000078.1:735000-1312500 GCA_034092305.1 Diaprepes abbreviatus | reverse complement strand
GAAAAAACGACTGGAATGTTTCGTACTCCCCCATTCGATCACAGGCAGATGAAAAACCTCGTTGGAAGAAGAGATGAAAACTGCAATAAAAGGGGTTGTACATACATTTTATTATGAGAAGCAGATCCCATCCGTCAACAAAATTCTTACTAAAATCAATGAAGATCGGGATTTAGCTGAAATTAAAAGAACTGAACTCAAGAAATTGCTCAGAGAACTTAATTTTTGATGGAAAAAACCAGATAGGAAATCTGTTCTTATAGATCGTCCGGAAACTGTCCGTTGGAGAAGGAAATATCTCTCTCAAGTAAAAGGCAGAGTTGCTTGAAATAATACATTGTACAAAATTAGTAATTTAACTGAACTTTTGAAAGATTTTTTTGAACAAAGTTACTGCGGAAAATTGGGAAAAATCCATATAATAAAAGAATAAAACAAAATGTGGAAACTCAATTAATTGAGCGACGATAGCTTCACTGAATTTGATTACGAATTAGATACGTAATGTTTACCAATGTAAACACAATTTGTTTTTGTTGTATTTTATTTTTTAATGTTGTTTATATATTTTTATTTTAGTGTGTCTCATTCTTTAATTTTATATATGTTTAGTTCCAATTAGCCGTAATTTCTTTATTATTTTATTATTACATTTGTGTCTTTTTGTTAAGCGTGTAGAATTAACACGTTTATTTTATTTTTTTAAAGCCTATCGTATATTTCATATAATAAAGGAAATTAAATTAAGATACCAGTGCAATAGAAATAAAAATAAGTAGGTCTAATTTTAACTGTAACATATAAAAATTAATTACATTTGAATCCCTTTTTAGTGTTTAATTTAAGAAATAAATAAACTGAAACGTCAAATTTCCTAAAAATGTTTATAATTTATAATAAAATGAGCGATAGCCCCCAAAAAAAATTTTAATATTATATGGACGAATTTATTTTTTTTATATATGATTAACTTCTTTTCCTTTTGACAATGAGTATTTTGTAAGTATTTAAATTGTAACTTCGAATTTTTTGAAAGAATAAGGCTACGTTTTAGTCTGAATGTACCTAAAACGGTTTTTATGCCAAAATTAAAAATAATAAAAATACAGTTGTGATTTGTGTTAAATATGTCAAAATTATCTGTATTTTGTACTGTATGTGAATTATTAAGAAATCATAAGGAAATAAAATAATAATATAAAAACTTTTTATTTTAAATTTATTACCGAAATAATATTCTATGCCATAAATACTTAGTGATAAAATAAACCTCTTTCCGACGCCTATGACAAGGATTAAAATCCTTTTTAACACTTCCAAATGTCTATCGTTATCCAACCCAAATAGTCCATTATTATACACCAGTATTTTTGATTATATATAGGAATATATATATATATATATATATATATATATATATATATATATATATATATATATATATAACAGATTTTGCCAAAGACACCGAACTAAAGAACACAGGTAGTTTGCGAAGAAAAAGGGTAAAAAATGATTTATTACTCTCTCTAGTCTTTGAATTAATTAACTATATTATAAGAGGTAAAATCGGGTATATTTTTCTGAACTCAAAGCTCTTGGGGGGGGGGGGCGATCGCCCCCCCCCCTTGGATCCGCGCCTGCTTCATTACCCGTTCATTCATTATAAACCTGCCTTTATTTAAAGTTGATTATTTTTTATGAAGCATTTTATATATTATTTATATTTAAAAATCCTTTAATACTTCTTCTAATGTGACTTTAATATATATATATATATATATATATATATATATATATATATATATATATATATATATATATAAATGCTGCATAAAAAATAATCAACTTTAAATAAAAGCAGGTTGAAAATTAATGAACGGCTAATGAAGACTTAATATTTTGTTCCCTAATTTGATTCTAAAGGGTAAAACTAACATTTTAAGTGGCAAAGGTTATTAAGATAAAATTCTATTAAGCCAAAAGACGCAATGATTGAAGTTAGGTCTGCCGCAAAAGAAATTTAATGTGGAACAAGTGTATTGAGATTAACATTATGATAAAAGAAATTCTAAAAAGAAGCATGTAGGTAATAAATAATACAACTCACAACTTAGTAGAAACGATTTTTTTTCTATGATATGGCTTTTTGATTCTTTACATTTAATTTTGAGGGCGTATTTTGTGTTTATTGATTGGTTGAGCTAGTGCGGTAGTAAAGAAGTACAAATAAATAATAATAAATAAAATTGATATGATAAGTTAGCTATTTGTAGGTGAAAAGATAGTTAGTTGATTTGTTAAAGTGACTATGCAACGCTCAGATGCACTGAGAGGGCAACATGTTTAGTATGCTGACTGACACTCTTAGCCCCGTTATAAATACACCTGGGCCCCTATCCTGGAAAGTGTGATGTGAAAGGTGATGTGAATGGCGATGGGAATGGCGATGTGAACTTTTTGACAGTAAAAGCCGTATTCTTGAAAAGGCAATGTTGCCAGATATGAATGTGCTAAAACCCGAGAATTTCAAAAAATAAAATAGATGACAGATTGAATTGAGCTGTCAGACCGAAAATGTCCGTAGTATGTTTTGTTGTCATTTTAAATAAAAAGTAGTTTTGGTACATAAAATTAATCGTCAAAAGTAAAAAAATAGTGTTGTTGTTATTTTTGTGAAGTTAATGATTGCCAGTACAATATTTGTACTTTGCCTGGATTAAATTTATCTTAAATTGACACTCTAGAACTGTTAAACAAAAATGCATACAAAGAGCCAATTACTTTAAGATTTTAATATATAAAGAAAAAGGGATACCAAGAAAAACAGTAATCATATATACAAAGTAATACACTGACAGTAATTGCAGAAAGCCAGCACTGATAAACCTTGAAACGGTGGAAATTAAAACTCTACGTAGTATGACTAAAAGCCATCATCCCAATCCACTACGGAAAATATCCAATCAGTTATTTATTGTATGAATTCACAAAATAGCCAGCCTCTTACTGCATGTTTTGTCCTGACAACTAAATTTGAAAGAAAATCTGTAACTTGAACAATGAGAGAGAGAGAGAGAGAGAGAGAGAGAGAGAGAAACTGTTTATGACCAGGGACCAAAACCAAACGCCAGACAGAAGACGTCCATTAGATACTGGCGGATCTCATAAGATTTTAACCACTTGACCGACAGTTATAAGTTGATTTCTATGATCTACTTCTTGTAATTATCTATCATTTTTTTTTGTGTAATTATAACACTCATTATCTCTCACATTATCAATTTTCTAATTCTTTCTCCTTGCAGACATTTTTGTAGTTTTTCTTTTATATTGCTTTTTTTTATTACTGTAAAGTTGATAGTCTCTTGCATTGTTGGGCTTATGGAACTTCATAATCTAGTTTAAAATAGAGATTGTTTTTATCTACTATTACTAGGCTATGTCGACGTAAACTTTCTAAATGTAGTAGTTGATTTGTTTACTTTTTGGACCGGTTTACCGTTCACTGTGCAGGACACTGTCAAGTTTAACTTGCTCTCTTTTGTTTTAATTTTTACTTGTTCTACGTCATAGAAAGTCAATAACTTTGGACTAAGTCGTTAACAAAGATTTTATTTATTGCAATTTACCATTTGTAATCGCTTTTCTATCAGATAGACCCATTAGAGGAGCTTGCAATAATTCACACTGATGATAACTTTTTCCAGGAGTTGTACTTATTTTCTGGGAAGGGGTATACCGTGAGGAATAAATGTATTGGCCTCTATTTAATGGGTTTTATTTCCTATAATCTTAAATTAGAGTAGAGGAAAGTGACCAAATATGGGATAGTATCCCTAATATGGAATATCGGCAATTCTCTCAAACGGAAACTCACACACGCAACAAACAGTGTTTGTCTCTTTCCTTCTATCCCCATTCGCGCGTACAAGTTGTAACATGTCAGTCGAGCGAGCCTTTTAGTCAGTGTCGCAGTATTTTGTTTTGTCGCTTCCGCATAACTTTCTAAGGTATGTAAAAAATACGTATTTTTCGTACAAAAAGTGCACATAGTATTGTTTTTATAACATCTAGAGATACATCAGTTGTTCTGTTGTAGGTTTTAGCGGTATTTGATTGTATTACTTTCTTATATATAAAAATATGAATGTCAGTTTGAAGTCGTTGGAAAATCCAAATATGGACGGACCATAGTATCCAATTATGGACTATTCCATAATTGGTTCTCTTAAATATCAGCTGACTTGATGATTTTGTTAATTATAAATTGAAAGTAAATTTTTCATGTTTCAACAGAATGGCTGGCGTCAGCTCAAAAACGAAGCGAAAAGAATGGAATTCAGAGCATATGGCGGAAGCTATTAAATTGGTAAGAGAGAAAAAAATGGGTTATTTGAGAGCTGCAAAACACTTTGATGTGCCGAGACCTACCTTGTTTCGATTACCCCCAGAAGAAGTCGCAGCTACTACACTTGGGAGGAAAACTGTTTTAGAGACAACCCTTGAAGATCTTTTGGTAGACTACATTTTGACGATGGAGAACAAATTTCATGGCTTGACGAGAAATGATGTTCGAAGAATGGCGTACAAGGACAAGCTATCAGTAAGAAGACCAACTGGCACATCTTTTGCTAGAGCATTTGGATTCAGCAAGGAAAAAGTAGACTCATTCTTTGATCTCCTTGAAGGCATCTATGCTTATGAAAACTATGGGCCAAACCGCATATACAATGTGGACGAATCTGGGCTTATCGTAGTACAGAGCAAGATACCCCAAGTGGTTGGTCATAAAGGGAAACGGCAGATAGCTTCGCTTACCTCAGCTGAAAGGGATTCATTAATGACAATTGTTGTTGCTATGAACGCCACTGGTCATTTTGTGCCTCCCTTTATTATATTTCCTCGCAAGAATATGAGTGATCAGCTAATGAGAGGCAGTCCCCCCAGGCGCTGTTGGCATTGCACATCCATCAGGATGGATATAAATGAAGATATTCACTGACTGGTTCAAACATTTCATCAAACATACTAACCCTACTCCGGAATCAAAGGTATTACTGATCTTAGATGGTAATTTCTCTCACACTCGTAACATCGACGTGCTAGAGAAAATAATGTAGACATTGTGTCCTTACCTCCTCATACAACCCACAAGCTCCAGCCGCTAGACAAAACGTTTATGGGATCACTCAAAACTTATTACAGTGAAGAAATACGAATGTGGATCAGAGACAACAATAGACCACTAAGCCCTTATGATGTTGTTGAGCTATTTGGCAGGGCTTATTTAAAAGTGAAAACGGTGAGATTGCAGCAAATGGATTTCGTGTAACAGGACTATGGCCGTTGAATAAAATATATTTATCGCGGTCGCGCAACAAGACGCGGTTAAAGATGGTTACACAGTCAACGTTACACCAATGACATCAAGTCCTCAACCTTTAGGACAATCGATGGCCAATTTTGGAACACCTGATGACTGTGTGCCTTTAACTGAAGCTTCCACACCCAGACAAGATACAAATATTGAACCTGTACCCTCAACATCCGGACTTTCTCGCAGTAGTTTAGGATTAGTGTCTCTATATGACATCAGTCCAGTACCAAACAAAAAAAGGAAACCTTCTAATAGAAGAAGAAAAGCATCTGTGGCAGCAGTCATCACATCTTCACCTGACAAGAATGAGCTCATAGAAAAAATCAAGAAGAAAGAAGAAAAAGAAAATAAATTGGCAAAGAACAAGAATCAAAAACAGAACGAGAAGAAATCAAAAGGAAAAAAGCCAAAAGAAAAGATTAAGCCTATGTCAGATTCAGATGATGAGGAGATGATGTTGTTTGATACCGACAGTGAGCCCGATGCCTTGATAAGAAATACAGCTCCAGACTCTGAAGATTCGGAGTGTATTTTCTATGGCATGCTGTTTTCGAATGATACTCATGGGGAAACATGGGTCAAATGCCTCATGTGTGGTCTCTGGGCACATAATGATTGCGCAGGACCAGAGTCTGACGCCTGGATTTGTGATTTTTGCAAATAATTTGTGTTCCTTTCTATGTTATACCAAAGTTTCCAAAGAGTCTCATGTAAGTTAAGAATAATTTTTGATGGTTTTTAAAGTATTCCATATTTGGGGTACCTATTCCACATTTAGATACCTTAATCTTTATTTAGGTTTTTTTTTAATTCTTACTTAAATGTAGTCAATGTAACTAAAACAAAATAAAGCGCAAATATAGGATTGTTAATAATTACTACAAAAAGTTTTTTATTTAAAATGTTTGTGCAAATTATGCGTAAAAAACAAAATGGTATTCCATATTTGGGCACTCTCCTCTATCATAACACTGCTTAAAAATCTTATTAAAATAATACGTTTTTAATTTAAAATTTATCTTGTTATTGAGACACCCCCTATATTATTTTAAAAGATATCCAAATTTGAAACACATATTGCGATCTGTAAAAGCACTTTATCCCTTTCGATAACTTTATTCCTATTAAATCACCCCAGCCTTAAACCCTAAACGTTAATATCCTAAACCTCTTATCAACACTCATTAATGCCCCATTTACTTTAAAAGGTAAACAAAATCCTCAACAATCCTGTGACGATTCCAAATCAATTTAAAGCTATCTTTACACATAACATTAGCCGACTCACATGCAATCAATCACTGGCCTCAAATATTTGTTTGTTCTCAAATTCTATTGGACGGGGGCGTATCCAAATTGACGTCACCACACTCACCGATAAAAACTGAACCTAAAGCTATTAGAAATTATGGCTATATCAATGTTTTGCTTCGGGTTAAGCGAAAGAACACTTAAGATCTCTTAACTTAAAGGTTATTTTGTGAAATCGAAGCTTAAGGGGGTCGGCTAACACATTCCTGTGATTGACTATTTGTCAGGAATCTTAAGAACTATGTGCATAATTATGTTAAGCTTTGTATTGAGTGCAACTGCGTAAATTAAGAGTAATTTGTCGTATCTAATTGGACTTATTTAAAAATTTAAGTGCAATCCTTTCAATTAGGAACAGTTTGAATTTAAGAAATAATGTTTCAATCATTTGAGGACGGTCTTCAAAATTGTGATACGACAAGTGGTGGTTTGGTGACTCCCTTTTCCGTCAAGGACATTTTAAATATGAATATACAGAACGATACGGAATTTTACAATGCTAAAAAGGAACAATTTTCCAGTCATCATCAACAGCTGTGGGACAATTCTTATACTGGTTATGGTGATCAGTTTAGCAACTATTTTTATAATGAAGATAATGGAGTTTGGTACAATAAAAATTTTAACTGTGATAGTGCATATAGTGACAATCCTTCTCCACATATGAGTCATATTCAGCAGATGAACTCGATGTATACGTGTAATACATATCATGAAAATCAACAGAAGGAATATGAGAAGATTGAGAGCCCAAGTAAGATTTTTAATTAGATTTATTTATTTTTAGCACAAATTTTAATTAGAAATATGTAGAAAAGTGTACCAAGTAGTTGGATTCCTGATAAAATCTTTGGTACCGCCTTTGATGTTTAGCATAACAACGAAATTCTCAAGTTCTATGGTACTGTTAGCTTTGGAATTACTGATAATGAGAGAAGTGAAAAATGAGTTAACTAGATATTGGTTACGAGATAGAAATATAGTGAGGATGTAAAGACTGGAATAAATTCATTATTTAAAATACGCCGAGTTCATTGAAAATTCGTACGAACAGGTCGCCTTTTGAGACTTTTAGACTTTCTAATGTTCAAAACATTTTTTCTATTACATGCCCTATACTTAACCCAACCAGAAAAGTATTTTTTTTCTAATCTGAAGTTTCGGCAACTGTTTTATTTTATTTGTATTTTATTACTAGGTACTTCCAAAATGCTAATTGATTATACAGTGTGATTCTCCGAGAAATTTATCGATAGATTGTGGGAAAACTATAAGTAGAAAGAATCTGAAAATTTGACAGTGTACTTACGTGCATGGGGGAGAGCCGGCTAAAATATTTTCAAGATGGCGGCACTTCCGGTTATACTGGAAGTATATGTCAACTTGTTTATTTTAAATAGAATACCCTATATATTATTGCATTTTTGATTTCTACGTAAAATTTTAGATATATTTTATGTATAATGTTCTATACTTAAGTCTCACCGTTTTGGACATATTTAAATTTTTATGTCAAAAATGACGTTTGCGGACCAAAACTTAACTATAAATTTTTCCTATAAGAAAGTCTTTATTATTTAATTTGGGTTAGTTTTCTTGTAGATTGAGATCGACTTTAGTAGTCTTTTTATAATATTTTGAAAATTATTAGTACAGAGTGGTCAAAAAAGAAGAATGAAAATTATGTCAAAAAAAATCATCAAAAGTCAATTTTTTTCAAATAGAAAGCTATTAGTTTTATAATTTTATCTTATTAAGTATTAAAAATAAAGGTAACTTTATATAAAGTATCTATTCCAAAAATCTACATTTTTCAAAATATTGGCAATTCAACATTTTTCTATTGTAAAATTGCTATACGGCTCTTAAGTTCTGTTATTAGTTGGCCATGACGGCGAGGCGTGGCGGAAATAAAACAATCGAACCCTGTAGAATTGTCACTATTTCTTGTCATTTGTCATTCATTAATAATAATCGTGCCGGGGAGAATAAATTGCGCGCATGAAAATTATTTAAACTTATATATTAATTATGGAGAATGTGATAGAGTTATTTCAAGAACATGCGACACATTCGCAATCCGATATCCGAAGAAACCAACACTACCAACTGCTAAAAAGATTATAAAAAACTTTAAGAACTTTAGATCTATAAAAGCTAAATGAAATAGAAATAAACCAGTTATTAATAAAATAACGTTACAAAAATTATTTGAGTAAATGTTTAAATTGACGCCCTTAAACTTCCAAATATTTTTTACACCGAAGCAGGAACTCTTCTTATTGAGTGAGGATTAAGTTCTTCAAATGCTATTCTGACTCGCTGCATGCAATCTTCCATAGTGGTTAGTGCGGTGTTGTATACTTTATTTTTGATTGTCCCCCAAACAAAAAAATCCAGTACTTTTAGGTCGGGGGAGCGAGGTGGCCAAAGATGTGGCCCATTCTTGGCTATCCATTGATCATAAAACAAGTTTTGCAGATGATTGTTAACTAAATGACTATTATGTGGAGTCGCCTCATCATGTTGATAAAATAGATTTCTATGATCAGCCAGCGGCAAGTTATCAAAATAGTTCACTTCCAGATTTTTCAAGATGTCAAAGTAGCGCTCACCTATAAGTTAAAAGACGTATTTTGTATCTAGAAGTCTTCAATTCTTATTATCTTGGTAGAATTCTAGGGCGACGACGCCGTCATTTCTTATAGGACAATAAACTTAAACTGCCAAGTTTCTTGAAAATTTAATTCTCTAAATAGATGTATGTTTGAGTCAATCCAATTCATTTTTGTGAATTTGGCTTCGTCCGACCAAATAATATTATCCAAAAAACCAGCATTTTCTTGTGACCGAAGTAAAATAAATTGACAGAACTTTACTCTTCGTGGAAAATCAGTGCCTTTTTGTACTATGAAATATACATAACGATGGAAATTGTGTTACCATAAGATCCTTAAAATTTATGTTTGAGATAATCCAGACTCTAATGCTACTGGTCTTGTAGATATTGTCGGATATGCGGCGAAATATCCTAGAATTGTAATTTCAATATTTTCATTATTAACAACTCGTCTATTTCTTTTTGCTTTTATAGATCCAAAGTCCTTGAAGTTTTTTATAATCCTTTTAATAGTTGATGGTGTTGGTTTCTGTTTCTGCGGATATAGCCGTATAGCGTTTTTACAATAAAAATATGTTGAATTGCTAATATTTTAAAAACTACAAATTTTTGGAATAGATAACCTTATACAAAGTAACCTTTATTTTTAATGCTTAATATGATAATTTAAATATAATTTTATTCTTCTTTTTTGACCACTCTGTACTAATATTTTCCAAAATATTATAAAAAAACTACTAAAGTCGATTTTCGTCTACAAGAAAACTAATCCAAATTAAACAATAAAGACTTTCTTATAGGAAAAATTTATAGTTAAGTTTTGGTCCGCAAACGTCATTTTTGACATAAAAATTTAAATATGTCCAAAATGGTGAGACTTAAGTATAGAACATTATACATAGAATATGTCTAGAATTTCACGTAAAAATCAAAAATGCAATAATATATAGGGTGTTTTATTTAAAATAAGCAAGTTGATATTTATTTCCGGTATAACTGGAAGTGCCGCCATCTTGAAAATGTTTTAGATGGCTGTACCCCATGCACGTTAATACACTGTAAAATTTTCAGATTCTTCCTAGTTATAGTTTCCCCACAATTGTTCGATAAATATCCCGGAAAATCACACTGTAGAGTGTGCAACCTCAGTATGGTTGAAATTTTCAGGCCCGCTCTAAACTTTGTAGGTGTCAGACAATTTTCGATATCTAAATAGATTCACCAATTCAAAGTTCCGTAAACATGATAAGTGATAACAACTTTTAATTAACAATTACGAAAACATATGCCAACCTGTGTATTAAAAAGTGAATTAAACCATAAGTTTAATTACTAGGAAGTCGACAAGTAAAAAAATTGACGATTTCATAAATCTGATGACGGATTCGTATTCAGCGACCTCAAAAAATATATAGCTGGACTAAAAACCAAATTTATTCAAAATCTACTGCTGTGGCAACCGCCATTTCAAAAATTTCTAAAAGTACTGCTTTCATTTCATTGTAAAAGTTAACTATCACATAAAAGTTTTTAATATTATTTTGTATTAAATATGGACGTTTTTGATACGGAAATTATTTGACTAATTATTTGTATTTCCTTGTTAATTTATTTATTCTTTAATTAAAAAAATGTGTAATGTACCAGTACTTACATCCGCCACTGTAAATTTGTATATATAGTACCTATTTTGTTATTGCTGGTGGCAAAAGCCTTTGGCTAACTGATTAAAATAATAAATTATTACGAGTTAAGTCATTCACATATGCCTAAAATGTCAATTGTAAAATATTGATCTCCAGCTAACAAAGAGACTTTTTGTCGAATAGTCTGATATATTGTGCTCAGCATCTGTATGAATGCATTTCTAAATAAGTATCGAGTTTCAAAGCAGAAAATATTTTAAAATGGATTAATTTTACCAGTATACCTAATTATCAATTGGTTTAATTGTCTATATATATATATATATATATATATATATATATATATATATATATATATATAAATATATATATATATATATATATATATATATATATATAAATATATATATATATATATATATATATATATATATATATATATCGGGTGTCAACGAATCTATTAGACAAGTCATAATTTCTAGAGTATTATGTGTATCAAAATGAGAATTGGTACAGGTAAATGTTATATGAAGAGGAGAGTTTTCGCATATTTTCCACTTTCCGGTCACTTCCGGTTTCACCGGAAATGGCCCCGGTTTTGAATTCTTAAATAGAACACCCTGTATATTTTAACATCTTTGGATTTCTGAGACAATTCTAGATCAGAATGTGACATTTTAAAAACTTTTTACGTCTACTTCATTTTTTTAGAGCCACTTTTAAAATTGCATCTAGGTGGCCATGATCGGACGCAAACTAATCTAACGGCCTTAGGTGATGTCAAAAAAATACAATCGCAAAGTTTTAGTGACTAGTATGAAAGACAGGAATTGGATTAAAAATTTAACAAAAAACTAACAAAATAAACTAATAACTTAGACGACGCACTTAAAATATTTGAAAGTACAGTAGCTGAATTTGTTAAAAACTTTAGTGTAGTAAATGTTCAAAGTGCATTCCTTCTTTTTCACGACACATTTCAGCTCGTTCAATTGTTTCTCTCAATAAGTTTTGTAGCATTTGGGGCGTTATACTTCTAAATGCCCGTAAAATTTTTTCTTCTAATATTTCAAGAATAGCTGGGGCTGCTCCATAGTAAGCCCTTTCTTTAACATAACCCCAGACAAAGAAATCGAGCACAGTAAGATCCGGTGAGTGGGCTGGCCACCGTACCGGACCATTGGTTGCAATAATTCGATATTTAAAATGCTCTATTAAATAATTAAGAACTTCTCTAGTATTGTGAGGCGGTGCTCCATCTTGTTGAAAGTATATTCGCCGTAAAACTGCTAAAGGTATATCATTGAGATGATTTTCGATTTCATTTTGAAGAAAACATAAGTATCTAACCCCTGTTAACTGACCTAGAAACAATATTGGCCCAATTATTCTGTTTCCAACGATACCAGCCCAGACATTGACGCCAAATCTTTCTTGAAAATTGCCCCCTCTCATTTCATGTTGATTTTGTTGGGCCCAGTACCGAGTATTTTGCTTATTGAACATACCATTATTTGTATATCGGGATTCGTCGGAAAATAGAATAAAGTCGATAAAATTTGGGTTAACTCTATGATTTTGAAGCAGCCAATCACAAAACACTACCCGTCTATCGCCATCCTCAGTATACAAATGTTGATGTAACTGATATTTAAATGCTCGATATCCATGCTTTTTCAGTATTTTTCTTGCTGATTCATAACTTATCTGCAGTTCTTGACTAATTTTTCTTAACGAAACCGTTTTATCAATCTCAACCATAGCAAAGTACGTTAATCTCAGTCTCTTTATTTATGATAAACCTCTGTTCCGCCTCTTGATTTCCTATTTGCCTAAAACGAGTCTCGACATACAGAAAATACTGATGGGCTGGATGTTGCCGATTCGGATATCTATGAGCATACAACTCGGCAGCATTCCTTGAATTTCTATGACACTCTCCAAATATTAATAACATATCCACTTTTTCACTTTGAGTATACATTATTTTAACGAAAATTAAGAAACTTTTACGTCTGTTCTTAGAGCGTATGTCACTGTCATTATCTACTTAAGTGAGTACTTTGTTTTCCAAAGAAGACTTGATAAAAACAGTTGCAAATTATTATGCAACATGGCTGTCCATGGCGCACTTGTCATAAGTAAATAAATTATCCAGTATTTTGCTTAATAATATTTAATTTCTGTTCTTATGTCTAATCCAATCGCCAATAAATTAGTACCGTTAGATTCGTCAAAGAATGCTTTTTTCGAAAAGTAGTTGTCAAAAAGGGGTCGCCATTTGAAAATTAATAGTTAGAAATGAAAACGTAATTTTGTCAACTTGTCTTATTCCTGTCTTTCATACTAGTAACTAAAACTTTGCGATTGTATTTTTTTGACATCACCTAAGGCTCTTAGATTAGTTTGCGTCCGATCATGGCCACCTAGATGCAATTTTAAAAGTGGCTCTAAAAAAATGAAGTAGACGTAAAAAGTTTTTAAAATGTCACATTCTGATCTAGAATTGTCTCAGAAATCTAAAAATGTTAAAATATACAGGGTGTTCCATTTAAAAATTCAAAACCGGGGCCATTTCCGGTGAAACCGGAAGTGGCCGGAAAGTGGAAAATATGCGAAAACTCTCCCCTTCACATACCATTTGCCTGTACCAATTCTCATTTTGATACACATAATACTCTAGAAATTATGACTTGTCTAATAGATTCGTTGACACCCGGTATGTATATATATATATATATATATATATATATATATATATATATATATATATATATATATACAGTGTGACCAATAAAGTCTGCATCATATGGCATTTTTTTTATTAATATCTTTATTCGAACCAAAAAAATAGTAGTCATTATCTGTCAAATTTTGATTTTTTTCCGAAAAAAATTCAAAAGTGTGGTTATATTTCAAAATATCGAGAAAAGTGACTAGAAAACGTTTTTCTAAATGCAATTTTTAGCCCATATGAAGCTGTATAAGATAATTTAGATTTTTTGCCCCCTTTTTTATAAATTGCACCACTTTTACAAAATAAGATTCAACGCAACCTACATAAAACTTCTTAGTTTTGACAATGCTTCATTCCAGATATATTTTGTTTAAAGTAGCGCCATATTAAATGTGTGTTTTTTTACAAAATCCAAATACCAAGACCATGTATCAGGTAACTTAATAAAACAACTATTTTTGTGTCTAAAAGTAATACACATTAATATTAAGAAAATAGTTTAATTGAAAAGACTCAGATTTTCTAATAAAAAAATCATAATATAAAAAAATTAAACGCATTTAAAATTTATTTTCCACCTAATGCAGACTTTACTGATGACACCGTGTACTTGTTTGTCTTGATTATAGAAAGGATTAAATCAATATAGTTCTCATTGTAACTTAAAGAATAATTACAAAAATTCAAATTCATGCCAAATATTCTCCAAAAACTTTAGAAAATACTGCATAAGAAAAATGATTTGTAATGGTACACAGTTTTTAACTTTTTCATATTTCACAAATAAAATTTTACAATATCCTTAAACGTACATTATACTATTTTTACATGCTTTCTTTAACCTCAATAGGAAGATAAGTTTCAAGGCATTCCATAATTTTACTCCATAACTCTTCGGAAATATTCCCAGCAAACTCTTTTAAAATACCTCTTTCCCTATAAAATTCGATTACAGCTCGAGTTAATCTTTCATATTCCTCTAGTCTTTTTTGTACCACCGCTGGTTTGTCGTCCTCTCTTTGAACTAATGGTTCACCTGTTACATCATCTTTACCAGGTTCTTTTGGTGCATTAAAAGCATTGTTATAAACTCTACCACTAGGTAAATGCACCCATCTGCCTCTCAGTCTTTCTATAATTACTGGGAAGGAAACTATTAAATTTAAAGCTATATCTAGTTCGTGAATGTTCCAGAGCGCTTGTGCTTGAGATACTGTTCTCGGAAATCCATCCAGAAGCCATTTGGGACGAACGTGATCTATTTCCAGCAAGATAAATTTTATCATAATATCGTCGGGTACCAATCTTCCTTCTTTTGTGTAGTTTCTCGCTGCAAGACCGATCGGAGTTTTGTTCTTAATGTGCTGTCGCAGTTTGTCGCCGCTTGAAATATGTTCTAAATTAAATGTTTTGACAATTTTGGCGGCCATTGTACTTTTACCGGAACCAGGGGCACCCAGAATTACAGATTTAAAAATTTGTTTAGCCATAAAGCCAATTGTCAGAATGGTGTTCTTTAACTTGTAATTTAGATGAATTAAAATTTTAAAAAATTCACTTACTTCATGTAAATTGTTATGTTTTTGATAAAAATTTGACAGATATTAGGACAGATATAAAAGGTGAATTTTACCATCAACATGACAAGTTACTAATCGTCTCTAATTATAGTCTAGGGTCACGGGAGTCTTTATCGCCGCTTTAATCTATATGGACCTATCCAAGAACCTGAGTAGAAATTCTCTGTATGAGTTCTTTAATTTTTTGTTTATTACATTTCATATCACATATTCACATGAAATTTCACGCCACTGAACCCAAGTCTAAATATATCACAGAATGGCCGCTAGTAGTAACCCTGTAGATCAATAAAGTTCTACTGCCTTTCCTTTCTGCCGTTTTTCTCATTACCAATGAGTAGTGATATGAAATGGAATAAACAAGAAATTAAAGAACTAATACAGATAATTTCTACAGAAGCTCACACATACGTGTATATGTTTTTTGATTTTTAGACACATCTAATTGCTTTATTATGCTATGATGGTGTGTGGCATAACCTCATTTTTAACCGACTTCTCAACCGACATCTAAAAGAAGGAGGTTCTCAATTCGTAAAGTATGTATATTTTTTTATGTATGTACACCGATTACTCCGGAACGGTGGCACCGGAAGCTGCTGCGGTGATCCCATATTTTTTTGGATGAAATTGGTGCAGTAATATCCAAGATGGCGGCCAAAAAAATTAATTTTGTTTAATTTTCTCCAAAATTAATATAGGGGAATTTTTGGGGTCGTACACAACGAATCTAAAATTAATTTTATAAAATTCAATATGGCGGATCCAATATGGCGTTTAAAAAAATTAATATTGTCCGATTTTCTCCAAAATTGGTACGATGAAGTTTTCAGGATCGTACATAACTAATCAAAAATTATTTTTAAAAAATTCAGTATGACGGATTCGAGATGGCGGATTAAAGATTCTACATCTCCCGATTTTGTCTAAAATCAGTATTGGGTTGTTTTTCTTAGTGTTAATTACGAATTTAAAATATTTTGGAAAAACTCTGGTGTCCTAAAAATTTTACATTTTTCGATTTTCTCCCAAACTGATATAGGGGGTTTTTCTTCTTCTTCTTCTACGTAGGACCAAGTTCTGTTATCTATACAATGCCTCATCGATCCTCGTTTGAGGTCGAAATCCAGCTGTCTCTCCATCTTTTGGGGGGCCGTCCAGGCGGCCGTTTGGTGTTTGGTTTCTCTTTCATCACGGTTTTTGCTAGTCTGTCATCGTCAATTCGTTCAACGTGATCTCTCCACTGCCTACGACGGTTTCGAATCCACTTCACAACATCCCCCACTCCGCTGTCCTCGCGTATTTTTGCGTTTCTTATTCTATCTCTTAAACTTGTTTTTGAGGGTGTAAATTATGAATTTAAAAGTATTTTTTTGGGAATTAATGTGGCAAATCCAAGATAGCGGACTAAAAATTTTACATTTTTCGATTTTGTTGAAAGGTGGGACTAAATCGTTTTTGAAGATGTGAATAGCAAATATAAGTCTAGAAATTTTAAATTTCCAGATTCCATCCAAAATTGGTATTAGGGGGCTTTGAAGGGTTTAGATTTAGATTAGATTAAGACATAAAATAATTTTTTTGAAATTCAATATTGCGGATGCAATATGGCCGGTTGAAAATTTTACCTTATTCGCGGTATTAGAGGGTTTTCGGGGTGTGTATTACGAATATGAAGTTAATTTTTTACAACTAATAGGTTGATATGATACAATATGAGGGACAGAAAATTTTACATACTCCGACTTTGTCTAAAATTGATATTGTGGGGTTCTTGAGGCGTATACAAACTCAATATGCAGTATAAAATATATCGAGCTAAGAAATTTACACCTCAGGTTCTTTAAACATCGATATTGAAAGGTTTTAGGGCCTATATTACCAATCTAAAATTAATTTGAAATTTAAAATAGTGGATTTACTATGACAGACTAAATATTTGTTTGACACAATTTTACTGGTATTTGGAAAACTCTAAGAACCAAAGAATTTTTAGTGGTTCGTTTTAGGGTGATTTACACCTTTAGATAAAATGGATTCTTTTTTGCCACCTTGGAGTCATTACGAGGTACACTAATCTCGATTAGTACTTAGTTCAAATAATTTATAGATATCATAATGCATTCTAAAACTAAAAATAGGAAAATAAAATTTTTATAAAAAAATTTAACTGATTTTTTAAAATGCGCTAAAAGTGAAAAATAATTATAAATTTTTATATGAAATTGAAATTTTGAAATCGGTGCCAAATTATTTTTAAATGAAATTAATAACTACTAATATATACAAATTATGGTAAGAAAGCAATTACAAATAAAGTATTTTTAATCTGTTTATGCAAATCTCATTTTGTCAGTTATTAGTTTGGCGCCGACTTCAAAAAGTTCAATTTCATATAAAAATTTATAGTTATTTTTCAGTTTTTCGCGCACTTTTAGAAGTCGGTTCAATTTGTTTATAAAAATTTTATTATCTTTTAACTTGTTAACCGACTTTTAAAAGAAGGAGATTCTCAATTCGTCGACTATGGATTTTTTTATGTATATACACCGATTACTTCGGCGGCACCGATTTGAATGAAATTTTTTAAGTTATGTTCAGGAAGTTGCTGCGGTGGTCCCATATTTTTTTGGATGAAATTGGTGCCGTAAAATCCAAGATGGCGCTGACAATATGACGGCCAAAAAAATTTATTTTGTCCGATTTTCTCCAAAATGGTATGGAGGAATTTTCCGGGTCTACAACGAATCTGAAATTATTTTAAAAAAATTCAATATGGCGGATCCAATATGGTGAACAAAAAATTAATTTTTTTCCAATTTCCTCCAAAATTGGCATGGGGGAGTTTTTGAGGTCGCACATAACGAATTCAAAATATATTTAAAAAATTCATTATGACGACTAGTATGATGGTCAAAAAAATCAATTTTGTTCGATTTTCTCCAAAATTGGTATAACGGAATTTCCGGGGTCGTACACAACAAATCTTAAATTATTTTAAAAATTCAAAATGGCGAATCCAATATAACGGACAAAAAAATCAATTTTGTCCAATTTTCTCCAAAATTAGTACGGGGTCGCGCATAATGAATCTAAAATTACTTTTAAAAAATTCAATACGGCGAATCCAATATGGCGGATAAAAAATTAATTATGTCCGATTTTTTTCCAAATTGATATTAGAGAGCTTTTGGGATCGCACATTACGAATCTGAAATTATTTAAAAAATATTAAGTATGGCGGATCCAAGATGGGGGATTAAAATTCTACATCTTTCGTTTTGGTCTAAAATCAGTATTGGGGAATTTTGGTTAGTGCTAACTACGAATTTAAAATATTCTTTGAAAAAGTGAATCTGGCGAATTCAATATGGCGTCCTAAAAATTTTACATTTTTCGATTATCTCCAAAACCGATACATAAGTTCTTGAAGGTGTAAATTATGAATTTAAAAGTATTTTTTTAGTATTCAATAGGGTGAATCCAATAGAGCGAACTAAAAATTTTACATTTTTTGATTTTGTTCAAAGGTAGGACTGTATCGTTTTTAAGGATATGAATTGCGAATATAAAATTATTTTAAGACAATCTAATATGTCATATGCAAATCTCAAAAACTAAGCCATCCTACTTTAAAGTTTGTTCTGAACTTTGTTTCTTAAAATCGCCCAAAATATAAGACCCAAGGGTTAGTTTTGCGAAAATTGCATTTTTCTAAATGTTAACCAATAATTTTTTTAATACCAATGTTATCTCTGTCCTGACGAAATTCTACTATAAATATTCTTGTTCAGGGGTCAACGTACATGAAAAAATCCATAATAATTAGAGCAGCGATAAACACCCCCGTGGCTCCTTGACTATTAAAAAATGAGGTGTAAGTTAGGAAGTAGTGATGGCTCTGAAAATTAGACCGAAAAATAAACATTTCTCGACATGGTAATAAGTAGAGTTTCCAATCATATTGTTGTGCCAACCGAAGCTTTTAAACAGTACTTGTAAGAGATTTCTTCCTAGTTGCCTATATATTATTCTCCTTTCAAGCAGGGAAAAAGGAAAAAACCGTTTATTTTCTGTAAATACAACTCTAGACCTCTCTCCATACTCGTTTCTACCACCTCATGGTCTCACCAGTGGAGCTGTATCAAATCGAGAGCAACATTCCCAGGAACCACTGCTATATAAAATATAAATTCCGAGGCATATCGGCAGGATATTAGAAACCTGCCGACTTCAACGTCAGACTGAAAAATATCGCCAGTCAAAACGACATCTATGCATTCACCGAAGTAGTGTGAAATTTAAAAAATGAAAATTTCAGTAAGAAATAAATCTGCCGTGTTTAGACAGTTGCCTATATATTATTCTCCTTTCAAACAAAAAAAAAAGGAAAGAATATATTTCTTCCTCTTAAGCAGTGACGACTTTAAAATAACAAAAATTATTGAAAAATAAGTTTTTTATTGCTGTATTATGCGATGACTGTGTGTGGCATAACCTCGCCCTTTTGGGTTGTTATTAAAAAAGTTTTATTGTTTTAATGTCAATATGCACAGTGTATTGAATGTTCTAGTTTTAGTTTTGATTTTAAATGTTTCTAGAGGTTTTTTTAATTGTATACATCTTGTTCTGTGTGGAGGCTACGCTCGCGACTTTTCTTAAACTGGCAGGGTTGAGGTGTGCCCTTTGACAAGTGAGTGTGGTTGGTGAGTACTGAGTAAACTTATTTGCTAACCATATTCTCTTGTTTCTAGGGTCTGAGCCCTGAGGATGGTCCGATAGAGAGACCGAAAGCGCTTGGCCGATTGTAATAATTTCAAATATACACTGAAATACAAAATCCGTCAATTTCTTGATTTCTTCGGTGTACAACCTGTTAATAACTTATTCATTTTCACGTTATGGTGAACCAGGTAGACAAATACCGAAATCTCTGCCTGAAGAGAGGATTGTCCGACGTCGACATATGGTTTTTACACAGGTGTTTGGATGAAGGGGCTGTCCCAATTTTTGCAAGATGCAAAACCTCAAAGAATATTCTAATACAACTTAGATCAAACCTAGAAAGGAAAATGATAAAGAATGAAATCTGCAAACATTATTCCAAGAAAAATAGAATTAATATCCAAATGAAAATTTGTTATGACCACATGTCCGAGGTGATGCCACACTCTATTCTTTCTAATTTGTTAAATTCTATATACGATTTCGTGTTTCATCAAAAAGACCTTACATTTAAGAAACTTCATAAAAAACTTGAAAATCTCAAGGGCCAGAGAGAACCAAATTCAGATCGACACTTTTTCTCTGATTACAAATTTCATGACAGGGTTGCTAATTTGTCTGATTGTCAGTTCTCTGAGGATGAGCTGAACCTATTGGGCTTGGGTTTGGGTTTCTCTTTGAAGGGCTCGTCAGGCAGAACACGACTGGAAAACTACTCTACCGAAAATGATGCGTTGATAGATTTCTTGACAGACAACATTGATTCTAGAACATCCCTTAAACTACAAGTCTATCAAATCTTGAGGAGAACCTTAAGAGATAGTAAGGCAAGTAAATGCATTGAACACAAAACTTTTACTAGTATTGTTGAAAACATTAAGACTAAGATTCGGTCTAATAGACTGATACTGTCGAAGGCAGATAAAGGTAATTGTTTGGTCATTATGAGTGAAGATGATTATCTGTTGAAGGTCGAGAGCTTCTTAGACGAAAACAGTTTCAAGGAAATTCCGAACAATCCACTTTCTAGTTTTGTTATAAAAACAAAAACCTACTTCAACTTATGCTCAGATTTTATAAAAAAATATAATGGAAATAAATATCTTCTAATTTCTAACCCGTGTTTACCCCGTTTATATGGGTTACCAAAAATTCATAAGCAAAGAGTACCAATTCGACCTGTTGTAAGTTTTATCAATACTCCCGTTTCGAGAATAAACTTATCAAAGATAAGCCTAAGTTTTGCCTCAAGAACTCTACAGATTTGGTCAAAAGACTGAACTCTGTAACCATGCCAGACGACTCTTTGCTTGTTTCCTTCGATGTATGCAATCTGTTTACGTCGAATCCGAGGATGGAAACTCTTCCGATTATATCAAATCTGTTGACAGCGAACAACATCTCTAGTGATGATCAACTTAGTATAATGACCCTTCTTAAGTTCTGTTTATCTCAGGACTTTTTTGCTTTCAATAACAAATATTACGAACAACCCTCGGGGTTGGCAATGGGGAATCCTCTATCTCCTCTTTTAGCGGACATCTTCCTGGACAACTTGGAAAATGCACTAATTCCGAGATTGATTTCCGAGAGCAAGATAATTAACTGACTTCGTTATGTGGATGACTGTTTTACAATTATTCTGGGCAATGAACAGCGGGCTATTGATGTCCTAAATAGTCTTAATTCTCTGCATCCTGCTCTAAAATTTACCTTAGAAATAGAAATCGAAAACAAACTTAATTTCTTAGATTTAACTATCAAAAAAAAACAATAATTCTCTCAGTTTCAAGATCTTTCGAAAACCCACCCAAACAGACCACATAATTCCTTCTAATTCTAACCACCCCTTACAACATAAAATGGCCTCAATAAACTGCTATGTTAATAGATTGCTCAACATTCCCATGTCAGCGGAGGATTACAACAACGAGGTCAAGATTCTGAAGCAAATTGCCGTAAACAATGGGTATGAGCATACAGTGATGAAATATATAGAAAAAATTGAAAGCAAGAAAGAATCCCAAGAGGCTTACAGCTCGACTCCTTACAATGAAAGTCAGCAAGGAAAATTTTTCTCACTCTCGTACTTAGGTCACTTCTCTAATAAAATAGCACGGACTCTAACAAACCACACTCAAAATGTGAAGATTTCATTTAAGAGTGTAAATCAACTCGGTTCCCATCTGGTCAATAACAAACAATTGATATCTCATATTCAAAAAAGTGGGGTCTATCAACTTTCTTGCCCAGACTGTCCTTCAACGTATATAGGGAAAACTATTAGACCATTAGCAGTCCGAATTAGAGAACATGTTAACAAACCTCAGGCCTCTGTGTTTGGTCACCATATTAGTTTTACCAAACACAGTTTCTCTCCTACTCATAATAGTAAAATCTTATACCACTCCAGGGGTAATAACTCTAAAACCTTGGATTACAGAGAGGATCTTGAAATATGTAGTGAGATTAAGAGAAACCCCGATCATTGCCTCAATGTAAGAATGAACCACGTAAATGACCGCAACCCCATTTTCAAACTTTTTCCTTAAATCATTAAACAATTTAAATGTCTGGGAGCTGTGATTGCGTGGGGTGCAATCTTATAATAATTTTGATCATCTTTTTCAGTTTCAGACACTTCATTCTAAATATATTAATAGTTAACACAATTCAACAAATTTTAACTACGCCTATGTTCGTGTAATTTGTTGCTTTTTTACAAAAATGGAAATTATTTCACGCCACTGAACCCAAGTGTTCGAAATAGATCACAGAATGGCCGATAACAGTAACACTGTAGATTAATAAACTTTTAATACCCTTTCTTTCTGCCCTTTTTTGCTTTTTTTGCTCTTTTTGCTCATTGTCAATGAATTATTGATTTTAAATACAACTGACAAGAAATTCAAAAATGAAAACTCATACAGAAAATCTCTACTTAGGCTTTCACATACTTGTATGTAGTTTTAATTTTTGGAAAGTTTTATTGCTGTATTATGCTATGACTGTGTGTGGCATAACCTCGCCCTTTTGGGTTGTTATTAAAAAAGTTTTATTGTTTTAATGTCAATGTGCACAGTGTATTGAATGTTCTAGTTTTAGTTTTGATTTTAAATGTTTCTAGAGGTTTTTTTAATTATATACATCTTGTTCTGTGTGGAGGCTATGCTCGCGACTTTTCTTAAACTGGCAGGGTTGAGGTGTGCCCTTTGACAAGTGAGTGTGGTTGGTGAGTACTGAGTAAACTTATTTGCTAACCATATTCTCTTGTTTCTAGGGTCTGAGCCCTGAGGATGGTCCGATAGAGAGACCAAAAGCGCTTGGCCGATTATAATAATTTCAAATATACACTGAAATACAAAATCCGTCAATTTTTTGGTTTGTTTAACCAACTTGATAATATTGTGAAAAGCTTTTTAAAAAGTAAAACTTCTCACTTAAAATTATTAGTATAAAATTCATTTTATAAACTAACACTTTTTATATACACACTATAAACGTTCAAATAATCACACATGTTTTTTTATAGACATGACCTAGACACATAAATTAATCGAAATCTTTCTCATGTCTTACAGAACAACAAGTGACCAGTTCAAAAACAGAGCTGCGGAAGTCCGGACGCCAGAGATCCAAAAGAAAACCACGTGTGCTTTTTTCTCAGGCTCAAGTCTACGAACTAGAACAAAGGTTCAAACAGCAAAAGTATCTTTCAGCGCCCGAAAGGGAACAAATGGCCCAAGGGTTAAAGTTGACGCCGACACAGGTCAAAATATGGTTCCAAAACAGAAGGTAAAAAACATATAATCGAAAATTGGAAAATACAAACAGAGGAAAAGATGATTTTCCAGAACATACCTAGAAAATAATTTTTTCCAATACAAAATATAAGTCATTATCATCAATCATTACAATCAATTACAAACTTCTGATTTTCAACTCGTAAACTAAACAAAATTATAGTAGATAAATATTTATAATTATAATAATTCACGAAAACAAATGCTTGATTGAGTAGTCTGTTCCTTACACTGTAAATAATTAATGAAATAAAATTTACTTTATTAAACTTATCACTTCTATTATGAAATTGGCGTGACCGCAGATTCGCAACACTGTTACATTCTCAAACGCACTGTGTTAATAAAATTTTTATAGAAAAAAATGAACCGACTTCTAAAAGTGCGCTTAAAAATAACTGTAAATTTTTATATGAAATTGAAATTTTTGAAATCTGCGCCAAACTAATACCTGACAAAATACTTTACTTGTATTGCTTTCACACTATAATTTGTACATATTAATAGTTATATATTTCATTTAAAAATAATTTGGCCCCGACTTCAAAAATTTCAATTTCATATAAAAATTTCTAGTTATTTTTCACTTTTAGCGCACTTTTAAAGAGTGTTTTTTATAGAGGTATAAAACTTTAGGTTGGCAACACTTTTTTAACTGGCGGCCATTTTGTCAGCTGTCAAGTGATTTATGTTTAGTTTGGTTTGGCATTTCAACATGAATAGACTGACGCCTGAACAACGCTTCCAAATTGTGCAAATTTATTTTGAAAATCATGTTTCTGTTCGAAATACGTATCGCGCACTACGTCCATTTTACGGTCAACATAATCGTCCATCAGAGCAATTAATTCGATAAACTATGGAACGTTTTCGCACCACGTTTACTCTAAATGATAATACGCATCCACAGAGACGTCGTACAGTGCGTACAGAAGAAGTCATTGCTGCTGTAGAGCGTAGCGTAGAGGAAGACCCGAATCAGTCTATCCGCCATCGTGCACAGGAATTGGATATGTGTCCATTCACTTTATGGAAGATTTTGCGGAAAGATCTTGGTTTGCGTGCTTACAAAATCCAACTCGTGCAAGAACTGAAGCCACACGATCACCTAGATTCGGTGAATGGGCCCAAACCAAGATTGCCGTTGATCCCGATTTTCATAAGCGAATTTTGTTTAGCGATGAAACTCACTTTTGTTTGAATGGATACGTCAATAAACAAAACTGCCGTATTTGGAGTGATGATAATCCTCAAGTGTATGTTGAGACACCGTTACATCCAGAAAAATTGACTGTTTGGTGTGCTTTATGAGCTGGTGGAATCATTGGTCCGTACTTCTTTAAAAACGATGCTGGTCAGAATGTTATAGTCAATGGTAACCGCTATAGAGCCATGATTACTGACTTTTTCGTTCATCAATTAAACAACCATGATATGCAGGAGCTGTGGTTTCAACAAGATGGCGCAACATGTCACACAGCTCGTGCCACAATCGATTTATTGAAGGAAACGTTTAGTAACCGCATAGTTTCACGTTTCGGACCCGTGAATTGGCCTTCAAGATCGTGCGACTTAACGCCGCTAGACTATTTTCTGTGGGGATATGTGAAGTCGCTAGTCTACGCCGATAAGCCCGAAACGATTGATCATTTGGAGGACAACATTCGCCGCGTTATTGCCGATATACGGCCACAAAATTCATCGAAAATTGGACCTCCAGATTAGACTACGTCTGAGCCAGCCGTGGCGGTTATATGCCAGAAGTCATATTTAAATTATAATGCCAGAAGGTTATCTTTCGAATAAAGTAAATTTCATGTCAATTTAAAAAATTCATCTTTGTTTTATTCCATTTAAAAGTTCTATACCTCTACAAAAAACACCCTTTAGAAGTCGGTTCTATTTTTTTTATAAAAATTTTATTTTTCGATTTGTAGTTTTGAATTCGCTATGATATCCATAAATTATTTGAACTAAGTACTAATCGAGGTTAGTGTACCTCGCAATGACTCCAAGGTGATTCTTAGAATTCTCCAAATACAAGTGAAATTATGTCAAACAAATATTTAGTCGATCATAGTAAATCCACTATCTAAAATTTCAAATTAATTTTAGATTGATAATATAAGCCCCAAAATCTTCCAATATTGATATTTAAAGAACTTGAAACGTAAATTTCTTAGCCCTATATATTTTATATCGCATATTGAATTTGTATACGCCCCAAAAGCTCCGCAATATCAATTTTAGACAGAATCGGAAAATGTAAAATTTTCAGTCCCTCATACTGTATCTTATTAACCTAATAGTTGTAAAAAATTAACTTCATATTCGTAATACACAACCCCGAAAACCCCTTAATATTAAATCTGACAAATGGCGAATAAGGTAAAATTTTCAACCCACCATATTGGATCCGTCATATTGAATTTCAAAAAAATAATTTTAACGTCTTAATCTAATTCAAATCTAAACCGTTCAAAGTCCTCAAAGTACCAATTTTGGATGAAATCCGAAAATTTAAAATTTCTAGACCGTCATATTGCATGTGACATATTAGCTTTTGTTAAAATAATTCGCCATTTCCATCCTTGAGAACGATTCAGTTCCACCTTTGAACAAAATGGAAAAATGGAAAATTTTTATTCCGTTATATTGGATTGGCCCTATTGAAACCTGAAAAAATACTTTTAAATACATAATTTACACCCTCAAGAACCCTCTATTCAGTTTTTAGAGAAAATCAAGATTGAGTTTTTCAACAAATATTTTAAATTCCTAATTAACACTAACAAAAATCCCCCAATACTGATTTTAGACAAAATCAAGTGATGTAGAATTTTTAATCTGCCATCTTGGATCCGCTATATATAATTTCTTAAAAATAATTTCAGATTCGTATTGTGCGATCCCAAAAACTCCCCCATATCAATTTTGAAAAAAAGACGGACAAAATTAATTTTTTATCCGCCATATTTGATTCGCCATATTGAATTTTTTAAAATAATTTTAGATTCGTTATGTGCGACGCCCAAAATTCCCCCGTATTAATTTTGGAGAAAATCGGATAAAATTGATTTTTCGTCCTCCATATTGGATCCGCCATATTAGATTTTTCAAAAATTATTTTAAATTCGTTACGTATGACCCCGAAAACTTCCCCGTACTAATTTTGGAGAAATTCGCACAAAATTGATGTTTTTGTCGGCCATATTGGATCCGCCATATTGAATTTTTTAAAAATAATTTCAGATTCGTTATGTGCGATTCCGAAAACTTTCCCATACCAATTTTGGAGAAAATAGGACGAAATTGATTTTTCATCCTCCATATTGGATCCGCCATATTAAATTTTTTAAAAATAATCTTAGATTCGTTATGCGTGACCCCGAAAACTCCCCTATACTAGTTTTGGAGAAAATTGGACAAAATTGATGTTTTTGTCGGCCATATTGGATCCGCCATATTGAATTTTTCTAAAATATTCTGAATTCATTATGTGTGACCCCAGGAAACTCCCCTACACCAATTTTGGAGAAAATCGGAAAAAAAATTTGTTTGTCCACGATATTGGATCCGCCATATTGAATTTTTAAAAAATAATTTCAGATTTTTTGTGTACGACCCCGAAAATTCCCCCATACCAATTTTGAAGAAAATTGGACAAAACTAATTTTTTTGGCCGCCATATTTTCAGCGCCATCTTGGATTTTACTGCACCAATTTCATCAAAAAAAAAATGGGACCAGCGCAGCAACTTCCCCAATATAATGCAAAAAAAATTTCATTCAAATCGGTGCCTCTGTTCCGGAGTAATCGGTGTATATTCATTAAAAAAAAACATAGTCGAAGAAATAAGAACCTCCTTTTAAAAGTCGGTTAAGAACTACAGATTACATTATTTCATAGGGCTTTTTTAGATAGCACATTTTTTATTACTATCTAGGTACTAAAGGTAGAATATCGAACAACGAAGAGTTTCGTAGGTCTCTTTGATCATTTTAAAAGGAACTCCGTATCTGTTATAACGAACTTTTTTTTTATCCAATAAACCTTGTAAATACGTAAATAGATCCATATTCTCGGAGACGAGAACACAAATACCGAATAATGGCGAGGTGCGTTGACGTCTCGTTAAAATCAAAAAATAGTTAATATTGCGAAAGGTATTTAAAAGACACCCTTGCAAAAAATTAACTAAAATTAGGTAAATAAAAATCGTTAATACAACATGGAAGCCAAAAAGGGATATGATTGTCATTACCGTTGCGAAAAAATTAAAATTTAAAAAAGAAATACTCATACTCCGTTAATACGACTGACTCCAATCCCAATTAAATAATAAAGGGTTTCATATAGGAGAAATTGATAGTTATATTTTGGCCTGTAAGAGTCATTTCTGACATAAAATTTAAAGTATTTCAAAAACAGTTAGTCTTAGATATAGGATATTATACATGAAATATGTTTATAATTTTGCATAGACTCTAAAAATAAAATAGCACCAAATTCCAATATAACCGGAAGTGCCACGATCTTAAAAATATTTTAACTGAATTTTCTTCATTGAATTTAGTAAATTGTCAAATTTTAAAAAATTTTCAGTTTATTTTTCGAGAAATCCATCATGGCATTTCGTCGTGGATATATTTCAAGACACTATATTAAAAAAAAAAATAAAAAATTTTCGACCTACTACACGAATGTTTTTCCTTAAAAACAACAAACCTCTGACAATACTCTCATCGCAAAACTTTGCATTAATAATTGAATAATGCCATTTTGTGACCCAAAGAAAATTTCTCAATAAATGTGTGGATAAATTAACATTTGAGATTTTCAAAAGTTTGAAAATAACCTTTTTTAAACCCAAAATATATCTGTAAAATAACACTAAATTTCTTTTTTTTTCAGATACAAAAATAAAAGGCAGAAAATGGAGAAATCTGAAATCGAGAAAAAACCTGTAATAGAACCAAACATTAGCAGCAATTCTACTCCATACTTCATACCGTCAGTAACTCAAACCAGTTATCCTTTTCATAACTCCTCGCCACCAGCCTATAACAGTGGAGAATTTTTTTCACATGATAATTTAAAATATAATGAATATGGTGGATACAATCAGTCGCTATCTTAGCAATTTCATTGTAAAAATATTTACATAGTCGTTTTTTTTAAAATATATCCAAATATCTGCTGATATGAACGATAGTAATTGTCCGGTAGGGAGTGTCACTTACTTATGAGTGATTTGAGTGAAACTGATTTATAGCCGTTTTAATATTGGCTGGCACGACAGCTGTGGGTGGGATAATAAGAGCCTGTGCATATTTTAGGAAAATTTTTCTCGAAAAGTCATTTAAATAAAGCTAGAAATGTTTCTTTATCTGTTATTTGCGTACTACTGTACATTAAAAATGTCTTCAGCCGCATATCAGGGAAGAGGAAGTGGGAATAGACGTCCGCTACATGCACGAACTCATAGGAAAAATAAACACAACAAATTCATTTGATTACTACTGATATTCATTCAGATGATAGTTTATAGTTTATGTAACATAAATACAAGAGTCAGATTGCATCAGAATAGTGGGCTAGGTCTCCGAAGTAAACTGCAGGGTTGCAACATCTTCAGCAAGCGACATTTTTCGCGGTCCACCTGATAGACTTTCCCCCATCATCTATTATCATCTACGTCATAAACTATTACCATGAGTTTCAGCCCTTTTCAAAGACTTTGTTTTGTTCCGCTTTTTCTACGAGTTCATGAAAGTAGCTGAAGTCAATCCCCCCCTCCCCACCGTAAAATTGAATTTAAACCGTAGGTTAGTAAATCTTCAGTTTTATTTCTACGAATTCCACAGTTCCCACAATCATGTCCTCTTCTCTTAGACCAGCTGACCGTCGATTACCCCATGAACAATAGTGTGAAATAAGCTTTATTCAAATGACTTGTTGAAAAATGACACTACTTCTTGAACTATACGAGCAGAAAATTTAACTCATTTTAACCGTATTTAGAAGAGATACATTAATTATTTTTAAGCTTGTATGTGAAAATGTCGTGTGCCCTTTTGCATAAAATAATGCAAAATAGAAAATATATATATTTATTGCGCAAATATTTTTGATACAAACATAGAAGGACATATTCCAACATTTGGAATTATTATTTCTATCTATGATACTTTTTTCTTAATTTAACTTCATGAATTCAAATAACTTTCAACTATTCTTCCATATTCTAGAACGAATGAAATTAAAAAGGGTCTATCCAATTAAGAGGGTCGAAACTGCCCCCCCCCCCCGGTAATAAAAAAATAAAAAATACCCGGTTGTTCTACATCAAAAGGTACCAACACAAAAAAAAATTTAGCCCCTTTTATCGTCACATAACCTCAAAAAAATAAAACGTCTTTTTTCCTTTTTTGACGATATCTTCGGTTCTAATCATCGTAGAAATTTCTTTTTTTTTATTTTGTAGGTTTTTTTATTGTCTACAACAAATTGTTTTCTAAAAAAATTTTTGGCGTGAAATTCAAATTTTTATGAGGGTTCGAAAATTTTAAAATTCAATAAAATGAAAACTAGGACAATAGCAGAGCAGGAAAAAAAACATGTTATTTTTTAGACGCCAAAATATGTCCATGCATTTTTTCAAATTTTTAAAAGTGGTGAAACATGGTCAAAATTGCAAAAAACGGCATTTATTAGTATTTTTTCGCATTTTCATCGAGTTTTGAAGCACCGAATTTTCTTATAAATCTTCAGTTGTCATTTTGTATTACTTAGGTGTGGTTAAGACAACATTAAGACAATTTTAGTTTATTTTTTTATTTCAAATACTTCCCTCGCAATTTTTTTTAATACAAAGTAACATAGAAATAAATAATTTCAGTCCCTGAAAAAGTTTATATATATATATATATATATATATATATATATATATATATATATATATATATATATATATATATATATATATATTTATACGGTTTTCACGGATTCCTCCGTGTGAGATGCATTAGCAGTGGTTATATCCACACTATGCTGTTGTAGTGCTGAAATCACATTCAGCAAACGTACAACTATATGCAACTCCGTATGTAAATGGAGTAAAATGCGAAACAGTAAATGCAAACTTCTCTCCATCATATCCTTACTGTGTTAGAGGTTGCACAGTTAAAATAAATTGTTGTAAAACACAATTCATCCTATTCCACCACCATCGAGTTGGTGGCCTACCTGTACCACCATACCGAGAAGAAAGTCAAAGCTTACCCTCCCCACCACAGTGATACGGCAGAGGTACATGTTTCGTCTCTCACTAGACTCATCAGGGTACCGACATGCACCTGACTATGCAAAGGACAGATCGGAAGGAAGTATGCAAAAATGAAACGCGGCTTCGCCGACCTCTCGTCGGATGGCATATATATGTTTATACGGCTTTCACGGATTCCTCCGTGTGAGATGCATTAGCAGTGGTTATATCCACACTATGCTGTTGTAGTGCTGAAATCACATTCAGCAAACGTACAACTATATGCAACTCCGTATGTAAATGAAGTAAAATGCGAAACAGTAAATGCAAACTTCTCTCCATCATATCCTTACTGTGTTAGAGGTTGCACAGTTAAAATAAATTGTTGTAAAACACAATTCATCCTATTCCACCACCATCGAGTTGGTGGCCTACCTGTACCACCATACCGAGAAGAAAGTCAAAGCTTACCCTCCCCGCCACAGTGATACGGCAGAGGTACATGTTTCGTCTCTCACTAGACTCATCAGGGTACCGACATGCACCTGGCTGTGCATATTTTTTTTTCGGCCCTGATATTGTCCTAGTTTTTATTTTATTGAATTTAAAAATTTTCAAATACCCATAAAAATTTGAATTTCGCGCCAAAAATTTTTATAAAAAATATCTTGTTGTAGGCAATAAAAAAACCTACAAAACGAAAAAAAAAAGAATTTTCTACGATAATTAGAACCGAAGATATCGTCAAACAACAAAAAAAGATGTTTTATTTTATTTTTTGAGGTTATGTGACGCTAAAAATGGCTAAAAAAATTCCTTTAGGTACTTTTTGATGTAGAACAACCGGGTGTTTTTTATTTTTTTATTACCGAGAGGAAGTCTCGATCCTCCGAATCGGTTAGACCCTTTATAAATGTTATACAATTTTTGGTGACGTAATAGTAAAATACAAATTAAATACTAAAATGAGATGGCACATTAATTTTTTTTTAATAACATATACAAAAATAATCCCTGAATATCAAAATGTTGTTTACAATTTAATTTGAAAAATTGTTCTGGTCCAAGAATCGTTTGTTAATCCAAATAGATCTGTGATAACAAATTTTAAGTTTCCATCACACCCTATATTACTATAGTAATCTAGATGCAATTCTCGACAACAAGATATTTTGGACTGTTTCGTTACAACTGATTATTTTCGAAATATTTTTGATTCTTTTATATCCACATTTTTAACCGACTTTAAAAGAAGAAGATTCTTAATCCGCCCACTACACAGTCTATACAATATTTCCAAAAACAAACTAAAATATCCCCCCCCCCCCCCCATCAAAATGAAAACCGCACACATAGCAAGATCAAAATTAACATCAGTAAAACTAATTACGTTGTAATTAATTCCTTTAAAAATTGTAGGACATAATACAGACTTAATAGAGCGTCAGAAATTAATTACGTTACGTAGCTACTTTAAATCTGTAACTTTATAACTTATTTTGAAGGTAGGTTCATTTATGGTTAACACATATCTGTTAAGAAGTAGTTAGTTGTCAATTATGATCAAAATTATTACGTAACCGATATACCTCAAAGTCTTAACGGGTAACAATCATAGATATGTAAAGAATAGACCGCGAATAGAGACGAAAACAGTTAAGGATATAGTCCTTCTCTCTCTAAAAGAGCGCACATAGCTTATTCACGATCCTGAAATTCTTACATCTCTCTCACACTAAGCACAAGTCGGTGCACTGGGATCTGCGGTCCGCTCTTTATGTCTATAATAACAACAAACAGTAAAAGAAGATAAACATAACCTATAAAACGTTTTGTTTTACGACAAAATATGTCACATTTTTATAAGTTTTTAGTGGTTTATTTGCTCTCTAATATTATACTTAATAATTATTAATTAACATTTCTTTTAAAAAATAATTGTTTATAAACACCTGCTAAATCCTTTACTTACGTGTAAATGATTAAATTATAGTTAGTAAAATGGACTGATATTTTTAAGCTTTAAATATTATATAGTGCTTTGTTCATTTAATTTAGGTTCTGTAAGATATATGTGTAAAATTGTCATATTCGATTCTAAGTAAAATATATTTTTGTCAAAGTGTTTTTTTTACTCTTATCCTTGATGTGAACTATGTTGACCAATTTAATTACATCCCCAGGATCCCAGGAGAATACATATAGGCAATTATTTTAACAGCAGATATATTTTATTTCTTACTGAAAGTTTGATTTTTAAAAACCACTCATCCAATAAAATTTTTTCAAGAGGTAAAAAAGCTTCCAAACGATTTTTCCTCAAATAAGTCATGTTCCATATACCTAAAAACCTTTTCCATTTTTTTTAATTAGAATTCTGTATGTATAAAACAGATACAGAGAACCTGGCACAATAACCTCTTAAGTTTCTGTACCAGATAGATCAAATAAATGTCAGTCAATGTCATATAAATACAAAATTATGAAATTTTTGGGTTGGAATTTATAGGGCATTGTTATATATTTTTTACTATTCAAATTATTGTTTTCTGGGAAAGAATTTATGTTCTTAATTTTTCTTTAAATATTTTTTAAATCTATTTCTTAACTGAAATGAAGAAGCTGAATTAAAAGTGTAAAACAGTGAATATTAATGAAAGTAAGTCAATAGTGTTATATCTCATAAATAATTACTCTTTCCTAAAATTCCACACATTTTTCAGTACCACAATGAATTTAATGGAATTCTATCTTGTTTTTCTTGCATTTGTGGGACTATGCATGGCAGAAAATAAATATTATATCTCTCCAGCTAAGGTAAGTATTTTAAAAATAATTAAGACAAACACTAATATGATCTCGCAAAAATCGGTATTGCAGTTTTATTGAAGATGAACCAAATAAATTACTGGTCAATTAAAAACTGGGATTCTAAAATAGAACATCGATAAAATAGTAACATTTTATTTTATTTCTTAAGTATATTGCTGGGTAAATAAACCTCTTTTTTGTATGCGGCGTTAACACCCTGTACATATTAAAACCCGGTGTTTTTAGAAACATTTGATTTATTGTTAATTAAATATTAATAATTGTTTCATATTAAACATACAAATATGGAACAATTTCAATCATAAATATCAGTATTTTTGCTATATTATTTCAAATGTCAAAATTTTTTTCCAATATAATATAGAGGACCGAGTGGCAAACAAAGTCACAAAAATTATACCCCTTAACTCCAAAGACACAGCCAAAGCTATCACATCTATAAAATGATATAATCTGTGGTCTAGTGATTAACATTTTAATTTTTTTCGTTTGGTAGAATATTTCATTTTTAAAATCTCCATAGAGTCCATAAATAGGCATAATAATTCAGTCGTCCTAGCTCTAAAATAAACCAAAAAAAAAATAATTCATTACAACATTCTAATAACGGAAAAATATTAAAAATATTTTAAAAAATGAAAAACAATCATTTTTTTCAGTTTTTTCGATTTTTGTGCTCTTTTCCCATCATCGTATTTAATTATTTTTGTTTATTGAAAGTAGAAGTAATAAAAACGAAAAAAATTATCCCAACCCGAACTCTGTCGAGCAAATATTTTTAGGACAATTTGCGGTTAAAAATTTCCATTTTTAACCCATTTCTAAAAGTAGGAGTTTCTCAATTCGTCGACTGCGTATTTTTTTATGTATGTACACCGATTACTTCGGAACGGCACCACCGATTGGAATGAAATTGTTTACGTTATGGTTAGGAAGTTGCTGCGGTGGTTTCATATTTTTTTAGACGAAATTGTAGCAATAAAATCCAAGATGGCGCTAACAATATGGCGGTCAAAAAAATTAATTTTATCTGATATTCTCCAAAATTGGTATCTAAGAATTTTCGGGATCGTACACAACGAATCTAAAATTATTTTAAAAAATTCAATATGGCGGATCCAATATAGCCGACAAAAAAATCAATTTTGTCCGATTTTCCCCAAAATTGATTCGGGGGAGTTTTCGGGGTCGCACATAACGAATCTAAAATTATTTTAAAAGATTCAATATGGCGGACGAAAAAATCAATTTTATCCGATTTTCTTCATAATTGGTATGGTGGAGTATTCGGGGTTGCAGATAACGAATCTGGATTTATTTTAAAAAAATTAAATATGGCGTTTGGCGTATGGCGGATAAAAAATCCAAAATGACAGATTAAAAATTCTACATCTCTCAATTTTGTCTAAAATAAGTATTGGATGAATTTTGTTAGTGTTTATTACGAATTTAAAATATTATTTGAAGAACTAAATCTGACGGATTCAATATGGCGTCCTGAAAATTTTACATTCTTCGATTTTCTCCAAAACTGATATAGGGGGTTCTTGAGGATGTAAATTATGAAATTGAAAGTATTTTTTCAGGATTCAATATGGCGAATCCAATATAGCCGACTAAAATTTAAGATAATGGATTTACTATAATAAAGTAAATATTTGTTTGACACAGTTTCACTGGTATTTGGAGAATTTTAAGAATCAAAGAATTCTTAGTGGTTCATTTTAGAGTGTTTTACAACTATGAATAAAATGGGTACTTTTTTGCCACCTTGGAGTCATTGCGAAGTACACTGATCTCGATGTGTACTTTGTTCAAATAATTTATGGATATCGAAACTAAAACTCAAAAAATAAAATTTTTATAAAAAAAATTTAACCGACTTCTAAAAGTGAGCTAAAAAGTGAAAATAACTATAATTTTTTATATGAAATTGAACTTTTTGAAGTTGGCGCCAAATTATATGTAAATGAAATAAATAACTTCACATACATACAAATTATGGTAAGAAAGCAATTAAAAATGAAGTATTTTAATTTGTTTATGCGAATCACATTTTGTCAGGTATTAGTTTGGCGCCCACATCAAAAAGTTCAATTTCATATAAAAATTTATAGTTATTTTTCACTTTTTAGCATACTTTTAGAAGTCGGTTTAATTCTTTTATAAAAATTTTATTTCAAATAAATTTGGTTAAATTCCGTTGAATATTTTGATCAAAAAGTGCACTTTCGCTGAATTTTGGCCAAATCTTGGGAAGAGAAGAATAACAAACAGAAATGGTGGTTTTTCACGTTTTTCTCTGAAAATTTTGAGGCTATGTTACAAATTGTTAACACAAAAATTTGTAGAATTTTTCATTGCCTACGATTTTTGTATTTGACTTTTTTCGATAGGTGGCATAGTTCTTCCAGAAATCGTAAAAAACCATTTTTTAGTCCTAAATTTCCACCCCATTTTATCCTGACAATTCATTAGTAATCCGGATTACTTTTCCTTCTTTTTTCCTAATATTTTAAGATTTTTTCCGTTATCAGAATGCTGTAACGAATTTTTTTTATTAAATATTATCTCGACTGAACTATATGACAATTTAAAATTTTAGCTATCACTACTTTAGAATATTTTTAAATTGTTTACTTTCTGACACCAACATTTCGAAAACATTAAAGTTCATTAAAAATTGTTTTCAGTGGCTGACCATTAAACTAAAAAACTTCAAATGAAAATCAAATTTGTTTTTGTAGGCTTCCTTCATTCAAGCTCTAAGTTTTTGCAGGAGATTTGGGATGACGCTAGTAACGATTTATAGTGAGGAAAAGAATTCCGATTTATACAACCATTGTGCACGCATAAATGAAACTCATGGTACGCATTAATTTAAAAAAAACAAACTTGATAAAATCAGAAGAAAAAGGCGAACTTGTGTCCCAATCAGGCGCGGATCCAAGGGGGGGGGGGCGGTGGGGGGCGATCGCCATTTATGATATAGAATATTATTTCGGTAATAAATTTAAAATAAAAAATTATTGTAATTTTATTTTATTTCTTCTGATTTCTTAATAATTCACATACATTAGAAAATATACATAATTTTGATTTATTTAACACAAATCACAAATGTATTTTTATTATTTTAAATTTTGGCATACAAACCGTTTTAGGCACATTCAAACTAAAACGTAGCCTTTTTCTCTCAAAAAATTTATATTATAGTTATAATTTAAATACTTACAAAATACCCAATGTCAAAAATACAAGAAGTTAAACATATATAAAGAAATAAATTCGTCCATATAATATTAAAATTTTTTGGGACTGTCGGTCATTTTATTATTAATGAAAAACATTTTTAGGATATTTGATATTTTAGTTTATTTATTTCTCAAACCATCTGCAGAATTACAATTAAACACTAAAAAGATATTCAAATATAATTAATTTTTATATGTTACAGAAAATTTAAATAATAAATTGTGTTTACGCTGGTAAACATTACGGATCTAATTCGTAATCAAAGTGAGTGAATCTATCTTCGCTCAAATTCATTATAATTGATTCCTCTTATCTCACCAATCATGAGATAGAGTTTCCACATTTTCTTTTATTCTTTTATTGTATGGATGTTTCCCAATTTTCAACAGTAACTTTATTCAAAAAAATCTTTCAAAACTTAAGTTAAATTACTAATTTTGTAAGTTGTGTTGTTTCTAGCAACTCTACCTTTTACTTGAGAGAGATATTTCCTTCTCCAACGGACATTTTCGGGACTATCTATAAGAGCAGATTTCCTATCTGGTTTTTCCCAGCAAAAATTAAGTTCACTGAGCAGTTTCCAGAGCTCAGTTCTTTTAATTTCAGCTAAATCCCGATTTTCATTGATTTTAGTTAGAATTTTGCCGACGATTGGGATCTGCTTCTCATAATAAAATGTATGTACAACTCCTTTTATTGCAGTTTACATCTATTCTTCCAACGAGGTTTTTCGTCTGCCTGTGATCGAATGTAGCTTGGGAGTACTAACAATTCTAGTAATTTTCTTCTCCTTCAGTATTCTGTACATAGTAGATTTTCCAACTCCTGTCATGTTGGAACACATCTCAACAGAGCTTTTAACATTACTATCTAGATATTTATATCTTAAGGCATGGTAAACATTCATCGTAATAAGTTTTTCGTTGAGGAAAAAACGGCCTAGTTTAACGATTTTGGAATAAATATAGATGTGGAATACATATCTTTTGGGTATCTCACTAATCTCAAATAATATATAAAAACAAGCACAAACAAGATAAATCACTAAAGACACACTGTAAGGTGTACTTTGCTCACTGACAGAAATTAAATTTAACTATCAGAAATTTTATTGTTGCACTAAATTTATAAAAGCTTATAATATTTAAATAAAATTAAATATAATTAGATTTACGGCAGTCCTCAGTTACCTGCTGTACCGGAGCAGGTATGTTGGAGGTTTCGGTAACAGTTTTATTACTCTCTCTAGTTCTTGAATAGAGTATAGGAATGTGGATGTTTGCGATCGTCCCTCCCCTTCCCAAGGGTTTTGAGTTCAGGAAAATAGAACCGATTCTGCGTTTTATATTAGGAATGTGTATGCTGTTGGCACTCCCCCCCCCCCACCAGTTGTCAACTTGTTTTTCTTACGATAGCCACCTCCTAAAAGCTTTGAATTCAGGAAAATAGTCCCGATTCTGCCTCTTATACTAAGATTGTGTACGCTGCTCGCATCCTATCCCCCTGTCGACAACTTGTTTTTTTTTGTGATCGTCTCCCCCTCTCCTAGAGCTTCAAATTCAGAAAATTAAATCCTACCCTGCCTTTTACACTAGAAATGCCATACTGTACTTTTGTGATATCACTGCCCCCTCCCCAAAGAGAGAGGCTGGATCCGCCCCTGGTCCCAATACACATATAAAGTAAATATTAATAATTACCCTTAAAAGTAATGAGTGGAATTTGAACCCAACAACACGAAACAGAAATATTACATAAGTTCATCTCTTCGTTCCCAAAATCTTCTTTGCGCAGACGCTAATTACTTTCATTTTATTGGTAATTTTAGATGACCTCCAGCATGGTTATCTTTACATATCTTTCCCATAAATACATTACCTTCAAATTCTGTTGTTTCTAGAATGGTATTGGACCAGCGGAGTTTTTCAAAACAACACAATGACCCGAGAATGGTATTGGGTAGAAGGAGATCGAAAAATAGAATATACAGATTGGAGACAAAATGATGTTCCAATTGAGCCGAATTATTACGCGGATACTGATAACTGTATACGATGGGGTTTGTATGACGTCACAAATGCTGGAAATGGATTATGGAGAACAGACGATTGCAATACTGCTCGAAGATTCGTTTGCGAAAAACCATATTGTTGTTTTGAACAGTCAGGATGTATGTGTAAACATGGAAACTAATGCTGAATATAATTTTAGAAAATAAGGTGATCTTGTTTTATTAGAAGTTTTGAACCTCTATATTAAATATTCTGTAACTCATCTTAAAGATTATGTTTTGAAAGTGTTGACTAGTGAAGATTGTAGTCGTCTCCAGGATGATCTAAACCTGCGTTTTGCAAGCATGGTTCCGAAACCCTCAGAAGTTTGCTTACTTTATAAAGGGAATTCGCGAAAAGAATATTGTAATAGCGGAATTTCAAAATATACTTTGCAATAGTGTCACGGTTAAAAATTTATTTTAAATTTACTATGGTTAATTTGTTTCATTTTACCTTACAAATTTTCCTCTCAAAATGTAATGGCCTAAAAGAATGCAAATTTGCCTAAACGTCAACTGAAAAGGTCACATAACCCCAACAAAAGTAAACAAATCCTTGAAAATACTACAAATAAAAATTCAGAAAACTGTAACTCAAATAGATAAATGTAACAATTTAATTGAAATAATCAGCACAAAAAAAGAATGATATCTTATAAAAAGGTAAATACCAACATTCAATTTGAATATAAACAACCTAAACAGTGACGTAGAGTCGCCGACCTAAAAATCAAGTTAAAAATGGAAATAAATTAGGGCTGTATTTCTTATAGGCAAATTACTGAAAGATAAAGAAAATAATGAAGTTGGGAAGAAAATTTGCAAGGAAGTGAAATTTGGAATGGTTCGACAAGCAGTGGGACTCAAAAATGCAACGAATATTAGGCTGTTATACGAAGGAGAAGTGAGAAATGCTTAATAACGATAATATAGTGCTGCCCAAAACGTGAATATTAGCAACAAGAAGGTAAAATGAACCAAATTAACCACAGTAAATTTAAGATAAATTTTTAACCGTGACAACAGTCAATAATCTGTAATGCAATAAGTCGCTATGCCACTGGCGATGTGAGTACATTCCCAAACAAGCCGGCAACTTCTACTTCGGAGAACCTAGACTTTTCCCAAATGAGCACCAAACAACAAGAATTGTATCTGTAATTGGTGTATTTAATACTGTTGGTACATTGTTTGAATAAATAAATAAATAATTATAATCATGGCTAAAGTATGACACAGTGAATATGATCATGTTAATAAATTATAATACACATATACTATTGCGAAACATAAGTAAATGTGACGAAATCGATGTCTTTATTAAAAGGAACTTAAATTTTAAATTTCTCAATTTGAAAACAATCACTTTTCGTCTGCACTTATAACATTTAACAATCAAATTTATGAAACGGTCATGGTTATAGATCAGAAAAGTCGGGTTATCCAGTTGAAGAGTTTTATGACGAATTAAATGATTTACAGCTTTCTCTTATTTATCAGTTAGAGAACAATGAACGAAAACTCTCAATCGATATAGTTCATTCCAGAAGGTTACTTATGGTGTACCACACTTGTATCTAAATGATATTTTTAGTTTAAATATCAATGGAAATATTACAACATACGGAGTCATTATTGATAAAATGCTTACTTGGTAGGAACATGTAATGGATGTTACTAATAAGGATAGAAAAACTATGCATACATTTTTAATTCTACGAGATATCCTAAATAGAGATACAATTAAAAAAGTGTATTAAGCATTTTTACAGAGTATATATAACACAATACTGTATAGGGGTCTGGGGAATTGCTTTTAAGACAGCAATGAATTCTCTAGAAAAAGCTCAAAAAACTGCTGTTAACGATATATTTAAAAAATCGAAAAGAAGTTCAACTGAGAAAATATTTACTATTTTTAAAGATCCCTCCGCTTTTTTTATGTATGTACGTCGACTATTCTGAAACGGCGATACCGATTAGAATGAAATTTTTTGCATTAGATATGTTAGTAGGTGATCCCATATTATTTTGGCCGAAATTGGTTCAGCAAAATTCAAGATAGCGGTGATAATATGGCGAAGAAAAACTAAAACTAATTTTGTCCGATTTTCTTAAAATTTGGTATGGAGAAGTTTTTAGGATCGTACATAACCAATGTTAAAGTATTTTTATAAAATTCGATATGGCAGATTAAAAATTTAACGTCTCTTGTTTTTGTCCAAAATTAGAATAAGAGGGTTTTTATGAGTGTATGTAGCGGATTTAATATAGCAGACTTCAAAAATTTCAATTTTATATAAAAATTTATATTGTTATTTTTCCCTTTTTAGCGCTTTTTTAGGACTAGGTTCGATATTTTTATAAAAATTTTATTGATTTATAATTTGAAGGTCTAAATGTGAAGAATGTGTCTGTTAAAAATTAATAATTACAAATAATTTGGTGTAGCTGCTATCTAGAGAAGGTTTTGTTGTTGACTTTGTTAACTTTATCACTTTGGTTATTCTGTATATATGATATTTTTGTATTAATAAAGCTTACTTTTATTATTATACAATGATTTCAAGCCAAACGGCTTCGCACTCTCTCCAGGGAATATTGACTCATACCAGGTATACAAAGATACCAAAAATAGCTCTGTGGGAACTCTTTCATGTTATCAGGTCCTAGGTGACGTGATGTGCTATATTTCTTACGAACCTTCGGACGGTTCGCGAAGTTGCAGGGAAAACTGCTTTCTAAATCGGCTTATACAGATGTTCACTAAGACCCAGTCCTTTGATGTTCTGCAGGAAGTTCTTTGGTATCACTTCAGTTGTTGATAAAATTATGGGAATCTTTTGGATGCTGTTCACTGCCCATTGCTTTCGGATTTACACCTCCTGATCTCTGTATTTGGGGATCGTATCGTTGTTGTTGTTGTTAGGTACAGCAATGTCGATTAGTATAGTTCGTCTAGAAATTTTATCTGTTAGTATAATGTCTGGACTATTATGAGCAACTGTCTGATCCATCACAACCGTTCGGTCCCAATATAACTTGAACTGGTTATTTTCAAGAAAAGACTCCGGATTGTATTTGTAATAAGGCACTTTTCCTACCTGCAATAGGTTTAACTTATCTGCTAACTCTTAGTGGATTATCTTAGCGGGTGAGTCGTGTCTTTCCTTATACTCGGTTATGGCAAACGCTTGGCATCCTCCAGTTATGTGCTAGATTGTCCCTGATGTTCGACAACCATATCCAGATTGGTCATTTTCTGTGGAGGGATCTTTGATGATGAACTTTCAATAGTTCTTCGTCGGAATAACCTGATCTTGTATAGCTAACAAGAAGCCCTCCGTTTCCGGAAACATCTGTCCTGAAATCAACCAATAGTTCGACGCTAAGTTGTCGACATTGGCCTGATTAACATCATTTGGATGTCGTTCATGAAGTGATTTCTGTAGCCAGGTTTGTAACTTCTCTTGGCCTGTTTGGTGGTGAGAAGCAATGTCCTGTTCCTTCAGCTTTAGTGACGTTAAATCGTGTACCTCGCATATTGCTCGATGTGATGGAGAAGAGTCCGCTAACATGTGGAAATAAGAACGTAAGTTTATAAGTTTATTATTTGCTGGTTGAGCTGCTAATAACCATCAATCCTCTTCCTTCTTACTTTTGTTATTATTATATTGTTATTTTTTTAAGCCAAATCTTTAGAACACCTTTCAGCATCGCAATACACACACACACACACACACACACACACACACATATATATATATATATATATATATATATATATATATATTATTTGTTTGTTTTTCCTGGGATTATGGTCCGTTAATAATGGAATTAAAATGTAATGATGGTGTTGTATTTACTGTATATTACATTTTTTTTATAACATTAACGTTTCGGTAATTTTTTACCTTCGTCAGAATGTGTGTAGCTAAAAAAACAAAGTATTTAATTGATTTTAATATCAAATTATTTACGTGTTCTGTATTTACCTTGAACAACGATTCAGGAACAACACTGCACTCACATATATACATTTATTTAAAAATTATGTTCTACTGAAAATTTAATTTTCGCGAGATTCACAGAGTTCAAGATGACTACATGTGTCATCTTGAAGTTAAAATGGTACTGAGAGAATAGATGGTATTTTTTTGTAGGTAATGAGGGTTGTTTTGGCTATTGTGCATTAAAAGGGTCTAGTCCGAAAATGCAATACATTTTTAGTTTTAAAATTTCAATTTTTTGGTTGTTATTTTATAATGTTATTATATATTTTGCTAAGTTGTTTGGTATCTGCCTTAGCATTTACTGCATGTTTGTTTTTTTGTATTTCAATCATTTCTAAGATTTATAGTTTTTTTGTATGGTTTTCCGTTTTCAAAATTTTTACCTTTTCAGAGTTAAAGGAGTGGCGATTTTCCGTACTGTGTGTGGTTAAAGCCGTTTTTTTTTGTCGTATTTGTGCCCATTTAATCGATTTTTTAAATGTTGGCTTGTTTGGCCTATATATACGCCTTTGCAGTCTTTGCATGGGATATGGTAGACGACATGTGGTTTTTTGTCTTTTGGTATTTCCGATTTAAGTTTACTGTAGCAATTTTTTAGGAGGTTGTGACCCTTATGGCTGACCGTTACGTCATATTTCTTAAACGTATTTTGGAGTTTTTCTGAGAGTGTCGGAATGTATGGAAATGATACGTATTTTTCGTGTTTCTGTTTTGATTTAGTATTTGGTGAATTTTCGTTATAAAATTTGTGAATTCTTTTTTTAAAAAGATTATTGGCCAGGTTTTCGGGATAGTTGTTTATTTTTAAGGCTTCTTTTGCTTCTTGGATGGCCAGTTTTCGGTATTCCAGATCTGATAACTTAATGCTGCGATCTGCGAGACCTATAACCACGGTTTTTTTGCGAGAGAGAGGGTGTTGGGATTTAAAATGTAAATATCTGGAGGACCATGTTTTTTTAGTGTACCATTCAGTTTTTGTGGTATTGTTAATGTGGTGTAAGGTTAGGTCGAGGAAATTGCTCTTATTTTGTTTTTCTGTTTCTATTGTAAACTGTAGTTTAGGGTGGTAGGAGTTAAATTTTTCTAATACAGAGGTACATAGGTTTTGGGGTTCCGCTGTGATACAATCGTCAACGTATCTATGGAAGAAGGGCAATTTGAATTCAAGCTTTTTTATTATTTTGTTACAGTTTCCTCAAGGTCCTCTAATACAAGTTGTGCTGTAACACTGGAAATGGAAGCTATATATATATATATATATATATATATATATATATATATATATATGCACGTTCGCTCGTAGACGCCATACAGTGAGCTTTGAAAATGGTGAATGAAATTTCACCGAAACGTCAGCTGCCTTACAGTCCTGAGAGGAACTCAGCACATACACGGGATGCCCGAAAACCTTCGATTATATATATATATATATATATATATATATATATATATATATATATATATATAGGTTACTTCGAAGTGTTACTCATGAAATCAATACGAAGTATTCATAGTAAAAATATATTTTGAAAATCAATATTAATTTGTTTTTATAAGTAAAAATCAGAATTTATGCGCCATAACGACAGTACATGTAATTGTCAGAAATATAATTATTTCTTGATACTCAATATTGTTTAAGACGGTAAAATTAATTAAAAAAGAGTCCACACCCACATGCACCTATAATTAAACTTTAAAACACTTAAATAACGGTACGGAATAGACTATAAAAAGAATAAGTTAATCTTTAACATGTCAAAATCCTTATCTATATTAATGCCAAAAGCTTTTAGGTTAAAAGGTGATCTGGTGCTAACTACTTGAATTTTTCTCCCAAAATAAAAGACATAAAACAGAAACAAAGATAACCTTGCTATTAATATTTCACTAGGCAAATTTAAAAATGGTCGGGGTCTGTTTCGCTGGGATTTTATGATCTGCAATATTTATCGGAAATATAACTATCTTTTTAGAAGGGGTGCCGATATACTTTTATGAAAAATTTGATTTTTAATATTATAAATCATTTTTTGCGAAGTAGTAGATATCTGTTGGACTTCCATTGTCTTTATTTTTGTTGAATATCACGACGTTTCGGTTAGTAGTTATCTCTAGCCGTTTTCAAATGAAACTAAATAAATTCCTTAGCTACACGACTATTTATACTAAAAGTAAATGCAGTAGAGTATGACTGAGATGGGTGCAGTCATGCCTGCTATGGCAAAATCATATTTTTTTTTATGCTGCACTTAGTTTTAGTTTACAATTACTAAGAAGTGGTTTCCACACTTCTCTTATATCTAAAGATGGTTTACTAAAACAACTCGGGTTCTGATGTATAACCGCGGCTTCTTTGAATTTCCGTTTTCTCCAATGTTGTTCTCCGTGTAGTATTTTAACTTCAGACCATTTTATGTGGTGTCCATGAGTCCAGGCATGGTTGGCGGCACCAGATTTTTCTGTCTCTCCTCAAGATGTGCATTTCTGGTGTTCTTTGATCCTTACGTCAAGAGGTCTCTTTGTTCCGCCAATGTAGGAATTGCCACATTCACATGGTATCTGATATATACAGTTCTTCATGTCTCTTTGAGTTGTTGGTTTGACCCTAGTGAGCCGACTCCTCAGAGAGTTATTTGAATTGAAAACAACGTTGGTTTTAAATCTTTCTCCTATCCTCCTAACTTTTTCTGAAATGCCTTTAACATAGGAGATGTTCAATACTGGTTTTCGTTCTTCATTCGTTGTCGATATTGTCCTATTTCTGCGTTGTTCAAGAAATTTATCCACTAGATATACTGGATATCCGTTGGCTGTCAGATCATTTTTAATGTAATCTATCTCTTTCATCAAGTTCTCGTTGTAGTTGCAGAGAGTTAGGGCTCTATCTACGAGATTTCTTATAATTCCTTGTTTGGGATTGTTGGAGTGAAGCGAAGAAAATTATATATCTCTTTCTAAAGATCTCACACACGGAAGAATCTATCGCGTTCTTAAGAAACGTGAACGGTATATTCCTGAGAGGATCCGGACTCAGTTGACGCCACACCATAACAAAACTCCACATCTTTATGGACTCCCGAAAATACATAAGCAAGACATGCCCTTACGACCTATCGCGAGTTCCCGGAACTCTCCGACTTCTGAACTTGCCAAATTTCTTCTTCCAATCCTGAGACCATTACAAGGAACTACATCGTCCTGGGTTAAAAATTCGCAACATTTCGTAGAAATTATACGTGAAATAGAAGTACAACCGGAAGACCATTTTATTAGCTTTGACGTGGAAAGCCTATATACCAACGCTCCAGTTAAGGACTCACTAAAAATCATAAGAAAGAAACTTGAAGAAGACCAGACCTTAGCAGAAAGAACATCTTTACCACCGCACGCTATTATGGACTTGTTGGAAAGTTGTTTGACTAATTCCTATTCTTCTACATCCAGGATGATGGACTACCGATGGGATCTTCACTCTCACCGCTGGTCGCAAATATTTTCATGGAATGGTTCGAGACGTTTGCAACTGAATCGACATCTAAGAAACTAAAGTTATGGCTCAGATATGTAGACGATACTTTTATTATTTGGAGTGGAAATGACGAAGAACTTCGAAACTTTCTTTTTCATCTCAACAGTATCAGCCCAACTATTAAACTCACCATGGAGAAAGAAGTAGAAAATAAATTACCATTCTTAGATGTCTAGTTGATAGAAATGCCAGAGAAATTCGAACTTCGGTTTACAGAAAAGCCACGCACACAGGACAATACCTTAATTATTCATCTAATCACTCCAACAACACCAAACAAGGAATTATAAGAAATCTCGTAGATAGAACTAAAACTAAATGCAGCATAAAAAAAATATGATTTTGCCATAGCAGGCATCACTGCACCCATCTCAGTCATACTCTACTGCATTTACTTTTAGTATAAATAGTCATGTAGCTAAGGGATTTATTTAGTTTTACTTGAAAACGGCTAGAGATAACTACTAGCCGAAACGTCGTGATATTCAACACAAAATAAAGGCAATGGAAGCCCAACAGATATCTACTACTTCGCAAGAAACATCATTGTCTATGACCTTCAAACAAACATTATAAATCATTTTGTTTAATTTATTTGATAAAGAAATTAATAGCGAATCCAAGTTTTCTTCAACTTTCAGAACTTTAAATCTTCTATTTTATTATGCATTCCATATGCCAGTTACATAAACAACTGTCAAATAATGATGTCACTTTCATAAGTCATAGTTATTTAAATCTGCAAGGAAAGATACTGTGAAAAATTATTTATTTCTTACCCCTCCAAAGAATATATAAAACTTGTTCCAGTTTATTTTCAGATCACCACACAGGAAAACAATACAGATTTTTTGCTAGGAAATCTTAGGGACACAATTTTACGTACGAGTGTAAACACTAAAAATCTTGGCCTTTCTATAAATATCAAGGTTACTAATAACTTGAGAATTTTCAGACCAGCGAACCACATCCATCATATCCCAGTTATGGCTTTTCTTTGGGTTTGCAGGTGTGCGTAACCTACAAAAAAATTGCAAAATGAAATAAAACATACTAATAAATATAAGTACAAATATTATTTTAATTTCTATTGATAATTTAAAGATTACATTTAAATCAATTCTTTACTTAGATTATACGCGAACAAGCAGTCACTTCTTGAAATAATGCAACTTACTTCGCCTAAATATCAAGAATAATTTGTCTGTATTACAGTATTCCGCCTGGAAACGATGTCGCTTTGCTGGTTTGCAGATTTAATGCAATCCAAGCATTGAAGCGTATATAGAGTTACCTATTTAAGATATGGAGATTAATTTGGTATCATAAGCTTAATGAATGTTGGAAGTCGACTTGCACACTTGTGTTTAAGATGTATGTCAATTTATTTCAACTATGTTCGATGGGTTTCTGGCGATGAAATAGTGACGTCACATTTAAATTGTTTGCTCGTGTTTTGAAACAATTACACAAACTTGTTTAAAGGTTGTAGACAGTGTTGAAGAAGCACAAGCACAAGCACAAGCACAAGCACAAGAACAAACACAAGCACAAACACAAGCACAAACACAAGCACAAGCACAAACACAAGCACAAATACAAGCACAAGCACAGGTACAAGCACAAGCACAAGCACAAGCACAAGCAAAAGCAAAAGCAAAAGCAAAAGCAAAAGCAAAAGCAAAAACATAAGCAAAATCACAAACAAAAGCAGAGCACTAGCACTAGCACTAGCACAAGCACAAGCACAAGCACAAGCACAAGCACAAAAACAAGCACAAGCAATCTGACAATCCGGATATTTTTCGTGGTCTAACAAATTTCACTGTCGAATAGTGCGAAATTTGAAAAAAGTCAAAATTTTTTAAATTTCGCTCTACTCCAGTGAATCCATAGATGTCGTTTCGACTGGCGATATTCTTCAGTCTGACATTGAAGTCGGCAGGTTTTTAATATCCTACCGATATGCCTCTGAATTTATATTTTATACGGCAGTTCTCGATTCGATACAGTCCCATTGACGAGACCATGAGGTGGTTGAAACGCGTATAAAGAGAGTTGTATTTGTAAGAAATAAACTGTTTCTATATATTCTTTCCTTTTTTCCCCGCCTGAAAAGAGAATAACATGGAGGCAACTATTTAAACACGGCAGATAAATTTAATTTATTTCTTACCGAAATTTTATTTTATTTTTTTAATTATTATTTATTGAATAAAAATATGCATGCCACTGACTTACCACATTTTGACAGCATTTTTATAAAACACGTTAAATGTCTTTCAAACTTACTTTTTAGTGTTCTCTCTATTATGACTCCGTTTAGAAGATACATAAAAATTTACTCTAGCCTGATGATCATTCCTATGGCTTTTTCATCTAACTTATCGGGAATAAAACTTCACTGACTCCATACATGCATTACTATCTTGTGATGTAATCATATTATCACTTAAGGCAAGACGTTGTGCGAAAATCAAAAAAAAACTAAACCAAGTTAGCCGTTTTTTGAATTAAACAGTTGAAACCAAAAGCGGGTCTGGGGGGTGGTGGGGGAACGATCCTGCCATGGGTTTAGAATTCACAAAAAAATAAACTCGCTTGTCAGCTGTATTAGGAACGTAGAACTCGCTGTCTCCCCTCCCATACGTTGAATTAATTCTGTAAACTCGCTTTCACTTGTAATAGTGTATGTATACACATGGGTGAGGGATAAATTTCCATTTTTTCTTTGCTGTTGTGATATCGCCCACTCAAAGAAAGTGAAACTACACAAATTGTCATTGTGCAAATGTCTTCGTAAAAACTGCAATGCCTTATGTAAAGTAGTCACTTAGAAAAGAAGGAAACAATAAATAATACATTTTGAAAGACATTTAACATGTTTTACAAAAATGCCGTAAGAAAAAGTCAGTGGCTTATATATTTTTACCCAATAAATAATTATTTGTCAGCTTTTAGGTACGTCCCTGGTGAAGTTACAATTGAATGCTTATATTCAAAATATTCTTCTTCATAAATGTATCATGCGAACCAAATATTTTTTACATCGCCTAAACCTTCGGTAAGTTTTTTTTAAAAAAATTAAAATAATTTTAAATCTTTAACACCCTGTAGCTTGATACCGAAGCTTAAGCGGACCCATATTCATATAAATGTCTGGTAATATTTTTAGATGAAGCATCTCCATGTAAACGTTGGCTCATATTTCTTGAAATATACACACATTATATATATATATATATATATATATATATATATATATATATATATATATATATATATATATATATAATAATACTAATTTTCTTTAACCATGCACATTATATTCTTTGGAGGTTCTTTTCTTGTGTATAGGTTTGCAATTTTAAATAAAATTTTTATAAAAAAATCTTCTAAAAGTGCGCTAAAAAGGGAAAAATAACTAGAAATTTTTATATGAAATTGAACTTTTTGAAGTAGGCGCCAAACTAATACCTGACAAAATGTGATTCGCATAAACACATTAAAAATACTTTATTTGTAATTGCTTTCTTACCATAATTTGTATATATTAGTAGTTATTTATTTCATTTAAAAATAATTTGCCTGATATATTTTGTATTGCATATTGAGTTTGTACACGCCCCAAGAACGCCGCAATATCAATTTTAGATAAAACCGGAAAATGTAAAATTTTTAATCGTTCATATTTTATCTTATCAACCTAATAGTTGTAAAAAAATAACTTCATATTCGTAATACACCACCCCCCATCGCCCTAATACCAAATCTAAAAAAATGTAAATAAGGTATAATTTTCAACCCACCATATTGGATCAGCCATAATGAATTTAAAAAAGAAACAATTTTAACGTCTTAATCTAATCTAAATCTAAACCCCCTAGTATCAATTTTAGATGAAATCCAGAAATTTAAAATTTCTAAACTGTCATATTGCATCCGACGTACTAGATTTTCTTAAAACAATTTTATATTCGCTATTTACATCCTCAAAAACGATCCAGTTCCACATTTGAACAAAATCGAAACATGTAAAATTTTTTGTCAGCTATATTGCATTCGCCATATTGAGTCCTGAAAAAATACTATTAAATTAATAATTTACACCCTCAAGAACCCTCTATATCAGTTTTGGAGAAAGTCGAGATATGTAAAATTTTTAGAACACCATATTGAATCCGCCGGATTGAGTTTTTCAAAAAATATTTCAATTTCGTAATTAACACTAACAAAAATCCCTCCATACTGACTTCAGACTAAATCGAGATATGTAGAATCTTTAATCTGCCATCTTAGATCCGCCATATTTAATTTTTTTTTTAATAATATCAGATTCGTAATGTGATATCCTAAAAACTTCTTCATATCAATTTTGAAAAGAATCGAACAAAATTAATTTTTTATACACCATATTGGATACGCCATATTGAATTTTTTAAAAATAATTTTAGATTCGTCATGTGCTACCCCGAAAACTCCCCCGTACCAATTTTGTTGAAAATCGGACAAAATTGATTTTTTGTCCGCCATATTGGCTCCGCCATATTGAATTTTTATAAAATAATTTCAAATTCGTTATGTGAGGCCCCGAAAACTCCGCCATTCCAATTTTGTTGAAAATCGGACAAAATTGATTTTTTGTCCGCCATATTGGATCCGCCATATTGAATTTTTTAAAAATAATTTTAGATTCATCATGTGCGACCCCAAAATTTCCCCCGTACCAGTTTTGGAGAAAATCGGACAAAATCGATTTTTTTGCCCGCCATATTGGATCCGCCATATTGAATTTTTTAAAAATGTTTTGAATTTGTAATGTGCGACCTCGAAAATTCCTCCATATCAATTTTGGAGAATATCGGACAAAATTATTTTTTTTGGCCGCCATATTGTAAGCGCCATCTTGGATAATACTGCATCAATTTCGTCCAAAAAAATATGGGACCACCTCAGCAACTTCCTTTAAATAACGTAAAAAATTTCATTCAAATCGGTGAAGCCGTTCCGGAGTAACGGTGTACATACATAAAATATATATATATATATATATATATATATATATATATATATATATATATATATATATATATATATATATATATATATATATATATATATATGAGAACCTCCTTCTTTTAGAAGTCGGTTAAAAATAAACAACTTGCTTATGTTGACGTTTCGCCCATGATCCATACCACGCCTAAATTGTCCTAAAAAATACATTGACATGACAACTCAGTATTTGGAAAACAGACTTAATGGGCATAAATACACGAGAAATGCATCGACTGCTCTACACAAACACGAATCAAATTTAAAACATGAATTTGATTATAAAAACACCAAAATTTTAACCCAAGACCAAAACTATCACCAATTACTTGTCAAAGAAATAATACATATAAAGAAGGAACAACATACTGTCAATGGTAGACAAGATATAAAAAACCTTAGTCAGATATATTACAATCTAATTTGTTAAGTTAATAATTAAAAGTCAATAAATTTTAAACCCTCAGTATATAACATAAAGAAATAAACCAATATTCATATCAGACATGTATAAATAAATACATAAAAAGTCCAACAACAAATAAACAAACCCACAAATATATTAAATCTTGTCAATAAATTTAGTCTGCTTGTAACTGAAAGATGAATTTTCAAGGTGCGAATATGTGTTACTATTTTAAAAAACTTATTTTATTTCATTACATAATTGTTTGTTCGATCTTTTGAAATTGTGTTGGTAAATGTTGAGTGTTTTTAAATCAGTTTTACCTTTTTGTTATAAGAATCGTATAGTAAAAAATGTTTTGAAAAAGCTCATAATCATGGGCGAAACGTCAACATAAACAAGTTGTTTATTTTTTTAAATTGCATACCTTCACCCAAGAAAAGAACCTCCATGGAAGGTTTTTATGCCCCCCCCCCACGCCCAAAACAAAATTTCTGATTTTACCCTTGGTTACCTAAATTCAATTAAATGTCTGCAGCGATCTCAAACGTACAAGAAAAAATATTAAAACTGTATATAAAATGTAACACAAATGAGTGTGTACTCCTTCTAGAAACTTCAAAATTTCTAAGTAATCACCACCGTACCCTTACCTGTCAGAGAGATTAATTCAATAAAAAAAATCTTCTTATTATCTGCCTGTTAGAGTTTTTTCTTTATAAAACAATCGTAACTTTTTGTATTTACAAAAAATTTTTTAATTACATAAATATACACTAAATTTCAAAAGGAAAAACATGAACAATCTCCAATTATTTTGTATTCGTGACATTCTTTTAATTTCAAGTTTCACCATTTGGGCAAGAATAAACAGTTAAGACGTAATTGAATACGTGGCGCCATCTGTACCCTTTATGAAAAATTAAAACAAAATTAACGCAAGTATTATACAGGATGCTGTAATACCAAAATATTATTAGAGGTAATTGAATACGTGGCACCATCTGTACCCTTTACGAAAAATTAAAACAAAATAAACGCAAGTATTATACAGGATGCTGTAATACCAAAATATTATTAGAGGTAATTGAATACGTGGCACCATCTGTACCATTTACGAAAAATTAAAACAAAATAAACGCAAGTATTATACAGGATACTGCAATACAAAAATATTATTTTTAACATACTGTTTTTGAAGAAAAACAATAGTAATTTTTCTATTTACACAAAATTCCTTAACTACATAAATATAGACTACATTTTGAAAGAAAAAACAACGAACAATCTCCAATTATTTTGTATTCTTTACTTTCTTTTAATTTCAAGTTTCACCATTTTGACAAGAAAAATAGTTTAGTCATAATTGAATATGTGGCTCCATCTGTACTCTTTATGCAAAATTACAACAAAATAAATGCAGGTAATATATAGGATGCTAGCATACCGAAATATATATTTTAACCTGCTGTTTTTGAAGAAAATCTTAAGTAGTTTTATCGGTTACCAATAGATGACATACTAGGAACACTTCTGAATATTTTTCTGGGAGTTGATAATTTTTTTATTGGAGAAATTGTTATAATTATAATAATTAGAAATAAGGTGCAGTAGCACAAGAAGTTTGGTGCCAAGAACTTAAAGTAGGTATTTCTATTCTTCTGGAGTGACGTTTAAAGTTACATACGAAAGAAAAAAAAACAGAAACAGAATTTAAGTCGCAGTGCATTTCTACTACTAGCTACTAGCTGTGATATTTAAAAAGATATTTAATTTTTGGTATTTACTAAAGGGATACTTAAAATTTTGGTTTAAATGTGTAACACATTTGCTATTTATTCGAAAGCATGTTTTTCCTCTTGTGTTGAGTATTGTGTTTTTTTTTTGTATATTTATGACCGTTTAATGTATTCTTTGGTTATACCATTGTATATACTTTATACAAGGGTTATACCAAAGATTATCATAGCTAACGCTCTTTGATATTTCCGATATATTTCTAGGGACAATTTGTGCAAGGAATCGGGTATACTACATTAGATTTATTCATCAGAGGACTTTTATTTTTTAAATTTGTGAAATAGAGTATTTAGTTTATTATGAGACCTATAATAATATATGATAATATTTTCTTCTTTTAAAATGCGTTTTATTTTTTCTTAGAGTTTACTCGTGTAAGGTATTGCTATATATGTTTGTTGTTTATGTTCTATGTTTCTTTGTTGCTAGAGTATTGTGAAATTGATATGTTCATTTCTTTTCATTGAAATTATTATTTCTTAATGTCTTTTTCCAATATTCTTGGTCGGAATTCTGGAGACCTTAGAGAGATAGCTGATGCAGACCAACAGACCAATTATAACACTATTTTTTTTTTAAGTTTTTGAGCTTAGATATATATCAGAACAAGTAGGTTTAATATACCATTCAGTTGAAATTTTATTTATTAATTTATGTTTCGGATGTGAATTTTCTAAAAATGTCCATATTTTTGCTAAAATAGCTTGGACAAGTTTATTTTGTATGAATATGTATAAAGATATAACATCTAACGAAATGAGCCTGTATTTTTCAAGAAGATTTATTATGTATATGCATTTTTTAAAAGTAAAGAAATCTTTAATAAAATAATCGTTTTTTTCCTGTAATGTCTGAAATGCAATCAGATAAGAATTCTGATAGACAATAGAATGACTATTATACACTGAAAACAATTGGTCTCAGTGGTTTATCTTGTTTGGGTCCTTATGGTAAGCCATTAAGTTTTTGTGGAATAGCATTGTGAATACTGCATCTTTTTCAATCAGTTCTTTTGCATTGAAGGTGCGATTTTTCTTCTAAAAAAGGAGGTTCTCAATTCGTCGACTATGTATTTTTTTTTATGTACGTACACCGATTGCTCCGGAATTGCGACACCGGTTTTAATGAAATTTTTTACGTTATGTTCAGGAAGTTGTTACGGTGGCCTCATATTTTTTTGGACGAAATTGGTGAGGTAAAATCCAAGATGGCGCTGACAATATGGCGGTCATTCCATTTCAATTTCTTTCTTTAATGATATTTTCACAAACAGGTGGATTCAAAGAAGGGGACCTATTCAGTGGTTACCTAGCTCTCCAGACTTAAACCTCTTGATTTCTTTTTTTAGAGTAAAAATATAGTTTTCCAAACTAAGCCATATGGCATAGAAAACTTAGAGAATCGAATTGATCAAGAAATAGGGTTAATTAATTATAGAAGTAGTCATGCATGTTCGTAGCAAATTTATAAATCGTTTAGATCACTGTCAATTTAACAAATGGGAGGCATTTTCGACATTTATTAAAATGATAAATTGACTGTTGTTACTACTTCATTTCGAGTTTCAACTGTCGCTAAATCGAAAACAGTTATATTTATGTTTAGGACATGTAAGAGAAAAACTGTTCAGAATTTTGTAGGAAATCTAAAGGTATACAAAATTTGGGGTTAATATTTAACAAATCAAAGTTGGATATAGAACAGTTTCTTTCGAATCACCTTGTATGATTTAATATATCGGGAAAAATTTTACCAAAAAGACAAAGTCGACTTTTCCAAAAAACTCAGTGTTTTTAAATAATGAATTTATTCCATTTCATATACAGGGTGAGTCAACGATTGGATGAAGTAGGTTTGTGCCTTTTCGGTGAAATTAACAAAGAAACTATATCTATTGTTTGATACAGTTTATTTTTACGAAGATTTTAAAAATATTTAGGACTCTACAGGGTGAGCCAAAAAACTAGGACAGCATAAAGTTGTATTTTTTTAAATAGAACACCCTATATACAAATCGTATTTTCGATTTAGCTTATAATTTTAAGTCTTTTTTATTAAGGGTTTACTATAACAAAACTTTATAGTTTCTGAGATAATTAAGTTTAAAGAAAAAAAGTCACATTTTCAAGCATCAATTCAATCCTAAATAACGTTTCCAATTTTGTGACAAATATATTCAAATTTGGAATTTAGCAAGGCCAAGGACAAGTTAACATAATTTTTACCTAATATTTGCAATAAAAGCTACAGGGTGTTGAACACATCGGCTCAAATTTGAACAAGTTTAAATGAATAAATATCTTTTTTTTTAAATGGTACACCCTGTATATTTTCATGTTATTTAATAGAGTAATAAAAACCCTAAAAGTTTTGTTCAATATATCCTATACCTATTTATAATAGTTTTTGAGATATTTCAGTTTTTCTTATTTTCCATACTTTTTTACAGAAATAGTCTTCATTATCATAGTAGCCATGTAAAATAATAAAAATAAACTACAGAAACAAACAGAATGTGGTTAAATATGATGAAATACATTATTCGTTATATTACAACGGCAATAGTTTAATTAAACATAATGTGAAAAAATTAACACAACAATAACGACAAGGCAAATACATATTTACTTTTATACTAAATTGAAACAAAAAAATTACCTATTAAATACTGAGATTAATTATTTCTTTTTAATAAGTGTTCGAATAAACGACCCTCTTGTGCAATGCACAAATTTAGTCTTTTTTGCAGATTTTCTCGGACCCTGGACAAAATTAGTGGCGTTATTGTTCTACAGGTATCCCTAATCCTGTTTTGCATATCTTCCACTGTTGTTGGTGGATTAACATACACCTTATTTTTAATATAACCCCATAGGAAGAAATCTAATGGGGTGATGTCGCAAGGCCTTGGTGGCCACTCAATGAAACCCCCACGTTTTGGATAATCAACAGTACCAGAAGAATCAAATCTTTGCATTAAGTTTTGAAAAGTATGGGTATTAGGCTGGCGTCGATCAGGATACTTCATTTTGTAAATTCTTTGAGCAAGAAGGCAATTTTTTTGAGCCTCTCCTATTGTATAAATCATATCTATTAACTCATTCTTTGGAAAATTCATTTTACAATATAAGATGAATGCAAGAAGAACCAAACTACACTACATAAAAACCAAAAGAAGCGATTGCGGTTATAAATTTGACACACAGAAAAATGTTCTTTTACATTGTTTTTGCCATGGCTACTATGATAATGAAGACTATTTCTGTAAAAAAGTATGGAAAATAAGAAAAACTGAAATATCTCAAAAACTATTATAAATAGGTATAGGATATATTGAACAAAACTTTTAGGGTTTTTATTACTCTATTAAATAACATGAAAATATACAGGGTGTACCATTTAAAAAAAAAGATATTTATTCATTTAAACTTGTTCAAATTTGAGCCGATGTGTTCAACATCCTGTAGCTTTTATTGCAAATATTAGGTAAAAATTATGTTAACTTGTCCTTGGCCTTGCTAAATTCCAAATTTGAATATATTTGTCACAAAATTGAAAACGTTATTTAGGATTGAATTGATGCTTGAAAATGTGACTTTTTTTCTTTAAACCTAATTATCTCAGAAACTATAAAGTTTTGTTATAGTAAACTCTTAATAAAAAAGATTTAAAATTATAAGATAAATCGAAAATACGATTCGTATATAGGGTGTTCTATTTAAAAAAATACAACTTTATGCTGTCCTAGTTTTTTGGCTCACCCTGTAGAGTCCTAAATATTTTTAAAATCTGCGTAAAAATAAACTGTATCAAACAATAAATATAGTTTCTTTGTAAATTTCACCGAAAAGGCACAAACTTACTTCATCCAATCGTTGACTCACCCTGTATATATATATATATATATATATATATATATATATATATATATATATATATATATATATATATATTAGGATTCGTGTCCTTCCACTCTTTGTACGATGGCCTTGATTTAACCTTATTTTTGTCCTCTTCGAATATAACCTACATTTTCATAACAAAAAAAAAACACAAAAAAACTGCCATCAAATTGACTTTAGCTATTAACTGATGATGCCAAATAATACGCTGATGGCCTCAAACAATTTAGTAAACATAGGGCTCTCTAAGCACTTCAGGCTTTTAAGTTAGCAAAGCATTAAGACTGACTTTGTTTACTGGCTACCGCTGAGCCGGAATTAAACCCCTAACAACCTTTTATCCTATACAAACAGGACAAGTGAAATGACGTGAAATTCGAATCTGATGAAGGAAAGAGCAGTATAAATATTAAATTGATTTACTGGGTGAATTTTCTTCATTTTAATGTTGGTTCAAAATAATACTCCCTTCTTCGAACTTTGTTTAATACTTTTACTTATTTTGTGTGACAGCCATAAAGATTGACATAAGGTATTACGTGGAGAATCTATTTCGAAATGCTGAGCTTCATTTTTTTTACCAAACATGTCCGCTATAAACGGTGTTGTAGCTTTAATTGTTTGAAGTTCGATTTCATTCCATCATTGTTTGACGAACATCTGCCTTATATGTAACATAGCTTCAAGCAATGACAATATGAAACTGTCCAAGTTGAAGTCATTTGAGAAGCTGTCGTCCTGATAAAAAACATTTTAAATACTTTTAAACAATGAAAAATTTCAGAAGAGATACAAGGTGAACAGTATATTCGCTTCAACGTCAGAAAGATAATGTCACGCCCAGTTTTAAGGTGTGACTAGGGACGTAGCATTTGGGGATTTGGTCTTCAGAGATCTCTTAATGAACTCTTTAACTTTGGATTATGTAAAAAAATAGTTTATTCAAAATAAGTATCATTAAACATTTAGGAACTCTACATCATTATAATTAATTCTTTAACTTACATTAAGATTATATTCATCTTGGCACTCTTGGTGAGGGTTCTGCTATTTGTCGACCTGCTCTGGACTGGGACACGCTTGGGATTTTCGCTACTTCCCTCCTACAGGTTTACTAATTTTTTGGGCAATTAACTAATTCACAATAGACTGACTGCTCTGCATCGGATCCACTGACCTTTATGACTGACGACTGACTAATTGGATTGATTGAACCGATTCAACCCTATCCCAAGCATGTCCATCCTTTTTAACCTGTTTTGTTATTTTTCAAGTCAACGAATCGCCTTCTTAAAACCTCGGTTCATCATGACCCGGAAAGTGACCTTGCTGACTTGGTGAATTTGCACGATCGATGACCAGTAAATAAACATAACATTTCATAATTGGAAGGTTATAAAATTGTAAAGGATAACGCCATTGTTATTGTTTAAATTTAAAATAAAAGATTAGTAAAATTTGGAAATGCCAATTTATGAAATATTATGTTTTTATGTGCAAAATCAGGAAAGTCGCATATTATCGAAGAAGAGCTAATTTTTCCAGCAACTGAAGAGGTTGTTTAAAATTGTTCTACATAAACTTGCATATGAGATACTCAAAATAATCCCCTTGAGCAACAATACATTCGGAAAAAATATTAATGAAATGAGTAATGATGTTCAAAGCTTCTTGTGTAATTATCTACAAACAAACCAGTTGTTCACATAGCTAGATGAGTCAACTTCACCTGGTAATGAGGCACTGGTATTGACATAAGTTCATTTGGCTATGGACCAGGAAATTTACACAAACAAATTTTCTAATAAAAAAATCATAATATCAAAATTAAACGCATTTAAAATTTATTTTCCACCTAATGCAGACTTTACTGATGACACTGTGTACTTGTTTGTTTTAATTATGTGTATTAATTTTGGACACGAACTACGTTTTCAAAAATAGTTATTTTATGAAGTTACCTTATACAGGGTCAAAAACATATAAACTTTGCATCACATGTGTCCAAATTTTAATAACCCTATTTGGATTTTGTAGAAAAACACACATTTCAGATGGCGCTACTTTAAAAAAAAAGGGGTTGGGGATGAAGCATTGTGAAAAACGTTTTATACAGGTTGCGTTAACTCTTATTTTGCAACAGTGGTGCAATTTACAAAAAATGGACAAAAAATCTAAATTTTCTTATACAGTAAAATTTTGCTTATGGGCCAAAAATTGCATTTACTATTTTTTTAGGTCAATTTTCATTTCGATCGAAGCAGAAATTGATGCCAAAGTCAAATTTCGAATATTTATTTTAATAAAAAAATCTCATATGATGCTGTTCACACAGTATGGGGAAGATGTACTCAACAGCTAGAAAAAAAAATGCAGGGCATGCAGGGATATCATTAACTGACACCACGCTATACAGTACTTCTGACATAAATTACAGGACAAGAAAACTAAAGGAAGAATAAAATACTAGGGATTAGAAGTAAATATAAAGAAATCAGAATTCCTGTGGGATGGAGGACTGCAAGAAGATGTTCTAGTTGACGATGGTTTCGTGACAGAATATTGCTATAGCTGCAAGTACATGAGTACAATTATTTCACATGATAGAAAACTGAACAGAGCAATGAAGGAAATATAGACAGCGGGAAGAAGTGTCATTACTCTACTAAAAAGTATTTTACGAGATACATCAACTAATTAAAATGACGAAAAGCAGATAAATCATACCATAGTGAAGAGTATCACTTTGTACAGATGTGAAATAAAGGGTTTTCCAATAAGAGGTGTCATTTTGAAAAGCCCGCTATTTCGGTAGATGTCACTTTTGAAGCTGTAAGTTTTTGACGTTTGACAAGTAGAAACTACGCCATAAATAAAGATGGAACGATACACGCTTCAACAACGCATTGAAATTATTAAAATTCACTATAAAAATGGTGAAAATTTGGCAGAGACGGTTCGTAAAACTCGAACATTTTTGGGTCGTCATGAAGCACCTTGTCGGAGCGCAATAAAGAAATTGGTGAAAAAATTCGAGCTGTTGGGACAAGTTAGTTATGTGAAGAAGAAAACCCGTGCACGTCGCTCAAGAACAGCCGAGAATATTGCTGCTGTCGCCGAAAGTGTTGAAGAAAACCCAGGTTTGTCCATTCCTCGTCGTTCTTTGGAATTAGGGATTCCACAAACGTCATTACACCGTATTTTGCATAAAGATTTGGGTCTTAAGGCTTATAAAGTTCAGTTAACGCAAGAACGTTCATCAACAACGTCGTGCCTTTGCTGATTGGGTTCTTGAAATGCATGAAAATGATCCGGAATTCCATCGAAAAATCATCTTCAGTGATGAGGCCCATTTCCACCTCGGTGGCTTCGTCAGCAAACAAAATTGTCGCATCTGGGGCTCGGAAAACCCAAGAGTTATTGTTGAAAAGCCTCTCTATCCTGAACGTGTGACTGTTTGGTGCGGTTTATGGTCCGGCGGGGTCATTGGACCTTGCTTTTTCGAAAATGAGGCTGGAGCAACAGTTACGGTGAATGGATTGCGCTATCGAGAGATGATTAATGATTTTTTATGGCCGGAATTGGATGGTATTTATCTGGACCACGTTTACTTTCAACAAGACGGCGCTACGTGCCACACAAGCAACGAAACCATTGATCTTTTACGGGAAAAGTTTCCGGGCCGTGTTATCTCTCGAAGAGGTGATCACAATTGGCCACCGAGATCTTCTGATGTGACACCTTGCGATTTCTTCCTTTGGGGCCACGTGAAAGACAAGGTCTACGCCAACAGCCCAGCGTCGATTCAAGACCTCAAAGATGGAATTCGTGAGGCTATCGAGGACATAGGGCAGCCACTTTGCGATTTGGTTATGGAAAATTTCATGAAAAGGATATGGTCCTGTAGGCATGGTCGTGGTGGTCATTTGGCTGATGTTATTTTCCATCATTAACGGCATACCTTCCTCTTTATAATGTAATAAATATCCGATCATTTATCTTAAAAATGGCATTTTTCTTTGAATATCAAAATAACACCTCTTATTGGAAAACCCTTTATAACATTCGAAGGAAAAACTGTTGAAGTTGTTAGACGCAATGCAGATAAATTTCTGGAATAGTCAGAAGAGTGTTACCAACGAATATATCAGAGAAATCATAAGAATTAAATTTACTGTTACGGATACTTCACATACTTCTTTAACTTTACTGGAAAATGAAAAGCTCATTGACTTATCCTCTCTCTGACAATTCCCTAAATACTATTTTTAAAGATTTTTGGCTCAGTGTAAAAAATGAGTATATTGTTTTGGCGTTAAGAGCCAATAAAGTTTTATTGCCCTTTTGTACAACATATCTATGTGAGAAAGGGTGTCCAACATATACTTACGTAAAAGATAAGTACAGAAACAGCTTACGAGGGTACGGTGAAAAGTTCTCAGCTTGACCCAGAGATGGCATTCCAGTCGGCAAAGGTTTACGTTTCCTGCCTGCGCGCACGTGTCATTAGTTCGTATGATAAGCTTCAACTTGTTCGCTCAAGTAGTTTGTGTAAACGAGTACACTTCTTGTTTGTGTTTCATTAAAATGGATAAACTTGAGTGCGGTCAAGAAATTCTCCGTTTTAGATGGATTAACCCCTAAGGAAATTCATCCGAAGTTGACGAAAGTTTACGGGAACTCTGCTCCTTCAATGTCAACCGTTAAAAAGTGGGCAGCTGAATTTAAACGTGGTCGCACGTCGGTCGAAGATAACTCACGTAAAGGACGGCGGAAAACTACAACCACACCGGAAACTATCGAAAAGTTGCACAATATCGTGTTGGACGATAGGCGAGTAAAGGTGTGTGAGATAGCTGAAGCGGTGAGCATATCGGAAGAAAGGGTGCGAAACATCTTGCACGAAGAATTAGGGATGAGAAAGCTCTGAGCAAGGTGGGTGCCATATTTGTTGAATGCTAATTAAAAGCAAATGTGCAAACGACATTCGCAGTAATGTTTGGACCGATTTAAGAGTAATCCGACCGATTTTGTGCGGCGATTTGTCACCATGGATGAGACATGGATCCACCACTACACTTCAGAAACCAAGTAGCAGTCGAATTAGTGGGTGAAAGCCAGTGGTTCATCGCCAGAGAAAGCAATGTCGATCGCATATGCCAGAAAGGTCATGGCCAGTGTGTTTTGGGATGCCAAAGGGATCCTGTTAATTGATTACCTTGAAAAAGGCAGAACAATTACAGACGAATATTACTCTTATTTTCTTGACTAGCTGAATGTCAAAATTCACGAGAGGAGGCCTGGCTTGAAGAAGGAAAAAAATCATCTTTCACCAGAACGACACACCTGCCAACAAAAGTGTTTTGGCAGTGGAAGAACTGCGGAATTTAAGGTACAATTTGTTCGGCTATTGCTCTATTCTCCTAATTTGGCACCCTAAGACTTCCATCTCTTCCTACACCTGTAAAAATTTGTTTCTGGCAAGTGCTTCGCGTCCAATTAAGAAGCTAAGAGGGCAATAGATGAATATTTTAACAACCTTACAGACTCTCACTTCCGGGAGGGAGTGCTGATGTTGGAAAAACTTTGGACCAAGTGTGTTGAAATCAAGGGAGAGTACGTAGAAAAATAAAATCTTTTTTTTAACTAAAAATCATAGTCTTTCATTGTCAGGCCGAGAACTTTTCACTTTGCCCTCGTAAATGTAGAACCTAATCTAAGACTCAAACCTTCAGACAACGAACCAAATTTTGAATTTCTTTTTTCCACCAAACAGGCAAAAATATCCCAATGAGGGTATTTTTCAAATTCTGTATTTTTATATTCATTTTGTATTATTTATTTTTGTAGTGTAAGCTACCACTTTAGTTTTAATAATGTTTAACGACTGTGTTTTAGTTTTTCGTTATGAGCTGTGATTTAATTTGGAAAATAAATTTTAATATAATCCAATTTTACTGTTTCATTGACCGTTTCTACTAACTATACAGGGGATTCGTCAATTTATTCTGGTTTTTAGAAGGGATCCGCAAGACGATGAAGGATAGGAACCGCTATTCTATAGCTTTTTGGAATGTTTCCTTAGTGTATATGTAAAAGAAAATGTTTTCTGTGTACAATTTTTCTACTTAAAACTTAACCGAATTATCTCAATACAAATGTGTTACAATGCTTACATATTTACTATATTTGCTTTTACAAACCGTAAAAATTCTCATTTAGTTTTTAAACTATAAGCTATTTTTTAAACATCAAAAAGGTCTAATTTAAGAACAAAATTTCAAAAATAGAAAACAAAAGAAAATATTTTCATTCCCCCATTTTTATAATGAATAATGAGTAATTATCTGTACCTTTTATCTTGACGGTGTGAAATTTTCCTGACTTCAACTAATAAATTTGAACTGAGCTATTTTTGTTGTATACACTAAGTACCTTAATAGTGGACCCGTAATAAATATTTATGAAATAATATAAAGTTCTCTAGTCAAGTGTTAAGCACATGGTAACACTCATAAGTTGAGAGTAAACAATATATGAAATTACTGAATTATAATTAAAACAAACTCGGGGAGGATTCGGTTACACGTTTCACCCCACACTAACTTTTGATTATTGTTTATGAAGTGTCTCTACTGTATACGGGATGGGTATATGTCGTCGAAATTATATTTTCAGACTGCAACTTATCTTGTCAAATGTAAATCATTAATTGATATTTTGGAATTTTGAATTAAAAAATATATCAAAAATTTCATAAATCATTCTTTAATTTACAGTTTATATGTAAAATTTATAAATAAACTATATTAACTCCAATATATAGTTATGATATAGCAATAAAATATGGAGTACTCGGGGTTTCCCTTTACCTCCAGGTCTTTTTAATTTCTATATTTGTAACATACCGATAGATGGATTTACACAGCTATATTTATTTGACGCTGATACCGTGATAGCTGCTTCAACTTCTGGATTCCACATTGTAAGGTTACAATTATACAGACATGTAGATAAAATTGAAAGATGGATGTTTGATTGTAAACTTAAGGTCAACTCAAATAAGACCCAAACAATAATTATATTTACTAGGCTACATTTTCTTTACTCCTCGGATCAAATATCCATCCCCAATATATTAAATTAATTTTTAACAAACTAATCAATTTGGTCGTAACCTGTTATATTTACTGATAAAAGCTAAACCAAGTCCCTGCGCACAATACCATCTTATCAATTAGACCAATAAACTAATTCTCAAAATAAAACTAATTGTTTACAAGGTTCTTCTCCGATAAATAATATCTTATGGTGCTCCCAACTAGATGAACACCGGTAAGTCAAGATTAGAAAGAATTAGAAGCCTTCAAGACAAAATGTCAAGAATGATTCTTAATGCTTTATAACTCAAATCCTCATATTTTATTTTATTAACGTAATGGTTGTAAAAAATTAAATTCATATTCATAATACCCCCTAATACCAAATATGAAAATGTGGATAAGGTAAAATTTTCAACTCACCATATGGAATCCGTCGTAGTGAACTTCAAAAAAATAATTTTAACGTCTTAATCTAATCTAAATATAAACCCTTCAAAGCCCTCTAATACCAATTTTGGATGATATCCGGAAATTTAAAATTTCTATACCGTCATATTAGATTTTCTTAAAATAATTTTATATTCGCTATTTACATCCTCAAAAACGATATAGTCCTACTTTTGAACAAAATCGAAAAATGTAAAATTTTTAGTCTTCTAAACTGGATTCGCCATATTGAATCCTGAAAAAATACTTTTAAATTCAAAATTTACACCCTCAAGAACTTTCTGTATCAGTTTTGGATAAAATGGAAAAATGTAAAATTGTTAGGACGCCATATTGAATCCGCCAGATTGAGTTTTTCAAAAAATATTTTAAATAAGTAGTTAACACTTACAAAAACTCCCAATACTAAATTTAGACAAAATCGTAAGATGTAGAATTTTAATCCGCCATCTTGGAGCCGCCATATTTAATATTTTTTAAAAAATTTCAGATTCGTAATGTGCTATCTAAAAAACTCCCCAATATCAATCTGGAAAAAAATCGGACAAAATTATTTTTTTATCCGCCATATTGGATACGCCATATTGAATTTTTTAAAAATTATATCAGATTCGTTATGTGCGACCTCGAAAACTCCTCTATACCAATTTTGGAGAAAATCAGATAAAATTGTTTTTTTGTCAGCCATATTGAATTTTTTAAAAATAATTTTAGGTTTTTTACGCGCGACCCCGAAAACTTCCCCGTACCAATTTTGGAGAAAATCGAACAATATTGATTTTTTTGACAGGCATATTGGATCCGTCATATTGAATTTTTTTAAAAAATAAGTTCAAATTCGTTGTCTACGACTCCGGAAATTCCTCTAAATCAATTTTGGAGAACATCAAACAAAATTGATTTTTTTGGCCACCATATTAGATCCGCCATATTGAATTTTTTAAAAATATTTTGAATTCGTTATGTGCGACCTGGAAAACTCCCCCACATCAATTTTGGGGAAAATCGGACAAAATTAAATTTTTGTGTCCACCACATTGGATCCGCCATATTGAATTTTTTAAAAATAATTTCAGATTCGTTGTATACGACCCCGAAAATTCCTCCATACCAATTTTGGAAAAAATCGGACAAAATTAACTTTTTTGGCTACCATATTGTCAGCGGCATCTTGGATTTTACTGCACCAATTTCGTCCAAAAAAATATGGGACCACCGCAGCAGCTTCCTGAACATAACGTAAAAAATCTCATTCAAATCGATGCGGCCATTCCGGAGTAATCGGTGGACATACACAAAAAATACATAGTCGATGAATTGAGAATATCCTTCTTTTAGAAGTAGGTTAAAAATTTTATATCGTTAATAATTATTTATTATTTACTTAAGTCGTCATTGCTCATGATCAAAAAATATACTGCGTTACTTTTTTTTGATAGTTTAAATGCTATATTGTAGTTAAGATTATTGATCTGATTTTCATTTTTAAATAAAACGATTTTCTGCAGAAAATTTAACATAATAATTTATTGCACAAAACAGACTAATATTCATACATTAGCATATTTACAATATATTACAAAACTTAATTACATTATAAATATTACGTATTTTAGAGATCCTTAAAATTACAGATATTTTATCAGACGATCTGTCTATAATTAAAAGATAATATTAAAAATAAGTTCAAGCTGATTTTAACAATGGTAAAAACATATCTTACAAGCAAAAGAAAATATATTTAAGTTTCCAAGATTTGATTGCACAACGAGAGCGCATAATCTTATTTCTATTTACATCGAGACCAACTTAAGAAATGCTAATAATATTAGAAATGCGGACCATTTAATACCTGCTAAATATCGAAAAATATTGTATTAGAGATTGTTTTTGATTTTTAATACATTATCCCCACATTTTAAAAATATAACCCCAATTCACTGACATGGTCTAACTTGGATAACTTAAAAATATTTAGTTAATATAGGTATATACTTATATTAATAATGTGTTGCTTTTTCACCGTTCCACTCTTCCTACCCAGTTGTTATGAGCGATAATATTTTAATAGAAAATTATCAAATCTTAAAATAGAAATAACAGCATTTCAAGCTAAATCTCAAAGCAATGTTGCTCGTGCAAGCCACTTTGGCTTTGTTGTAAAGAAATATTCTTAATTAAAGAGATTTCTTTATAATTAAAAATATGTTATTCAAATATTAAAAATCTTAGTAGATTATAATGATGTAACGGGAACAAATTGTTGATAATTTGAGATACACTAATAACTGGGTGCTAAGAGTGTGGAGGTACGATACACTTAGGTAAGTAAAATTTATTACTATGCTATTTTTATCTCTATCATTTTTTATTATTCAGTGTTTTGTTCAACGAATAAACTAAACTGTTTTAAAAGTAAGGTAACTTTTTTTTCCAGATATGTAACCTTCATATATTATATGACTAGCTTTAAAATATAATATTAGAAAACAATAAAAAATGGTAACTGGGCGTGTCTTTTAAAAGCTGCTGCCTAATCACAAGCTCAACAAGATATCGCTATATAAAAAATGTACGATTGTAGTTTATTTTTTGACGGTTCTTATTTAGTAATGCTTGCAACAAATCAGAAAATTTTAAATTTTCTTTTAAAATAATTTAAAAAAATCTCACTTTAATATTGAAAAATTGTAAAAAAGAAATACTGCAAATTCACTCATTTTGACTTGTAGGCTAAGAACATTTGGCTGAAAACAAGCAAAAGTAAACGTTTTATATAACTAAAACTATTTTTTTTTTCAACATTATTCTTCCATAGAGTTTCAAGGCTGAACCAAAGAAATGTTTTGTTAAAAATGATGAATAAAAAACCAAAATTATGGTTTATCGCATTTTTCTCTGAAAATTCTGAGGTTATGCTAAAAATGATAAATAAAAAAGTTATATATTTTCTTATTTCTTACAACTTTCATCTCCAACTTTTTTCGATTGGTAGCATAATTTTGTCAGAAATTGCAAAAAACCCTTTTACACCCCTAAATTTCCACCCCATTTCACCCCGATAATTAGCTCGTGATTCGAATTCTTTTTCCTTCATTTTTCATAATACTTTTTAATTTTTTTTGTTATCAGAATAATGTAACGAATTATTATTATTTTTTGGCATATTTCAGAGCTAAAACAACTGAACTATAAGTAGTATTACAATTTTATGGTTCTAAATAGATATGTTACACATATTAGATAAAAATTCGTTGCAAACATTATAAAGGATAAGTTTATTCATATTTTTATTTGGTAATAGTAGGATTTTATAAAAATTTACATTCTGTTAGAAATAATAGAGTTCAATTTAAAAAGATATAAACCAAAATAATTTCAGTTTAAAAGAAATTCTTTGTATATTTTTTAAAAAGTTGAAAGGAAAAGGTGTGACTTATCGTGATATATAACAAAATATACTTTTAATAATAACCAAGAAAGATGTATAAAATTATACCATGATGGGTGTTTCAAAGAAATCTACTGCCTCCTTAATTAACGTGATATACTGGATGCTATTTTTTGTTGAATAACACCCATACCAGTCCAGGGTTCGAACCCAGTACTCTTAAGATACAATTTGTTAATTTATAGGTAAGTATAAAAAAGAGGGGTATTGTCTTTTAGCAATCAGTAAAAATTTATTTTTGAAACTACAATATGTCATATAGCATATTCCAATGGAAGAAAACATCATCACTACATAGTATAAAACAAAGTCGCTTTCTCTGTCCCTATGTCCCTTTGTATGCTTAAATCTTTAAAACTACGCACCGGATTTTGATGCGGTTTTTTTCAATAGATAGAGTGATTCAAGAGGAAGGTTTATATGTATAATAACATCCATTAAATAGTGGAGAAATACTGTTATTTTTGAGGTTTCTAATGTGATGTCGTTAATTATCATATTTTTTTCCGCTTACATTGCAAACGCAGGCTGAACCCTACGAGATTTATCAAAATAATGTACTAATTATTTGTACACATTGAAAAGGTCTACAGAAAACTCCGCGATGGTATATGTCTATCTCTCATGGATATCCCACAATAACATTTTTTTGTCATTTACTTTTTACGACAAATAATGGCAAATTTTGAAGCGATTTTAACCAATACAGCATTAATCCTTATCCAATTAAATAGCTTAAATACATTGTTGATTTAATATAGATCTATATGGTCCTTTACAGCACAAGATTTAAATGAATATTTTCGAAGATATTACAGATTTAAAATTGCGGGAAGTAGCGCTTGCGGCGGTACTGGCCGACCGGGGCGGCGGCAGCGTGCCTATAAATAGCGCGTCGGAGGCCGATGTAATAATTGTTGTAAAAATAAAATAAATAGTCACAGTTTTTCTGTAGTGTATTTAGTATCAGCATTGCACCCGTGCGAAACCGGGGCGGGTAGCTAGTAATTTTATATATAGCGTTTATCTAGATATATTTACTTATCTATGAAATTGCTTGGTTGAAATTTAATTTTGCATGGTGTAGAAAAAATGTATTTTTAGTAGACTTCTGACTATGTAGAAATCTTCAAAATGATAATAGTAATTATGTAGTATCTTATATCTCATTTCCTTTTTTGAGGAAAATTTTTTATTTAACAATTAAGATGTGGAAAAACAGTTTTTTCGAGTTCTAGGAAAAGTTATTATTTTTAAGTAAGATCCGCCGAGATAGTCTATTTATTTATAAGCAAAAATATCAACAATGTTTTTAAACAATTCCTGAGGGCGTCCAAATCATACGATTTTGATTCTGAAAAAAATGTTGGAAAACTTGAGTTCCTTACTACATGTCGAAAATAAATTTAAATACACTAACATGATATTTTGGACTAAGACAAACTTGACAAATGGTCAATTTTTGTAAACGAAATCGAAATGCAAAATTATTGTACAAAAACTAACGATTCGATCCTAATGAATTTTAGCATGTTATTTTATCATGGCATAAAGTTTTCTTTGCTCTAATATGAAGATCCTCAGAGAAATTTAAATGGTCGAAAAAAAGTGATAAAAAACTGCTCTTTTACCATTTTTTTTTAATTATTGCTATTTTGCAATAAGGAAAATATATTTTGAAATTTCCGACCAACCCTATCTTATGGCCAATTTAATTACGAAACTTTTTTTCCTTTTCAACTTTCCTTTAAAATATATAACTTCAAAGTTACACGAAAAAGTTGAAAAAAAAAACTTTTTTTTTTCGTTAATTTTATATTTTTATTAATAAAAACAGTGTTGCCCAACTTTTTAAAATGACGCATATCAAAATTATTATTATTCAGGTTATTCTGAAGGCTCTAATGCAAAAATTTCCATGTTTTATTTCACATCCACCTAAAAACAGATCTGTCTATATTTTCACATAGGGAAAATATAAAAACATAATATTTCATAAATTGGCGTTTTCCAATTTTACAAATCTTTTATTTTAAATTTAAACAATAACAATTGCGTTACCTTTTATAATTTTATAACCTTTTAATTATGAAATGTTATGTTTATTTACTGGTCGTCGATCGTGCAAATTCACCAAATCAGCAAGGTCGCTTTCCGGGTCATGATGAACCGAGGCTGTAAGAAGAAAAATAACAAAACAGGGTAAAAAGGATGGACAATTGAAAAAATAACCATTTTAGCAGGTTTTTTTTGCAATAACTCACGAACAAATTATTCGATTCGGATGAATATTAGCTTATTTTGTAGGTATTTTTAATACGCGCAACTTTTGTTTAAAACTTTTCCTAGAACTTGAAAAAACTGTTTTTTCACATCTTAATTGTCAAATAAAAAATTTTCGCCAAAAAAGAAAATGAGACTATTATCATTCTGAAGGTTTTTACGTAATCAGAGGTCTACCAACAACCATTTTGAAAATCCCATTCATCTGCCTAGTAATCATAAATTAGATGAACATTTTTCAAATTTTATATACTTACAAGCAAACGCAGACACTTTAAAAACAATATTTAGCTCTTCTCTTTGGTATCGTTCAAAACTACAAACTATATTAAACAATAATTATTAAAACTGAGATTTTAATTTAGCTTTGCTCTCGACTTTCCGATGCCACATCATCATCTTGCTGACCAATATTACCCATCAAAGATGGATGGTAATAATTAAAATAAGGAAAGAGTTGCATAGAATTTGAATATTGCTGACAAAGATTTAACATTGATTCCTGTATAGTTTTCGGATATTTTTGAACCATAGTTTTACTTAGCTGATCATAGACGAAAAAATCGGATTTGTTAGGTTCGGTGTAGTAGTTGGATTTCTGGTATATGGGTGCTTTTTGTTGGAGAAAGATAGGAATGTCATCCTTGACGAGCACTTTTACAGCCACTTTTCGAGCGTTGGGGTTTAGCATGTTTGTTTCTTGCATTTGGAGTTGTTTCCGCTTGGTTTTGTATCGGCGATTTTGGTACCATATTTTTACCTGTAACAATGGAAAAAGTGAAAGTAATTGGTGTTCTATTTGATTTATTACAAATAAATGCAAAAACAGAAAGTAATGACGTTGTGGCAGTTGAAGTTTCCAGGTCGTGTCTATCTCTTTATGTTTAAATATAAAATTGTATTTTTATATGATACGCCAGAAGCAAAAAGCGAAATTTTGAAATCTTGATTTTAAAAAGGGCGCAAATCCCAATGGATTTTTCACATTTTTTGCCAAAAAGTTGCCTAGACAATCTTGAAACCATTGACACTGCAATATAATCGTTCATTTAAGACGGAAAACTTCTCAATAAATGGATATCTGCAGTGCTTGCCCCAATATTTAAGAGTGAAGATTAAAAACATGTAAAAAATTTTCCGTAAATTGGTATTAGCAAAGCTTTTTGAGAAAATAGTAGATAAATATATTAATTAATTAAAAACATTATAGATTCTAAGCAACACGGCTTTTAATGAGGACGTTCACTTGAAGCTAATTCATTTTTCTTTACCGAGCACATATATGATCACACAGATACAGACGTTAGGGCGAATACTGTTTTTACTGACAGCAATTTTCTGAGCTGGATGAGGTCTTATGTGACACAGTGTGATCTGATTTCTTTATGCCTACTGCAGAGGGTTCCTTAAATTTCTTATCATGATTTCAAGCCCAACAGCTTCCCACTCCCTCCAGAGAATATTGACTTATACCAGGTATACAAAGGTACCAAAAGTATGAAGCTCTTTGGGAACCCTTTCCATGTTATCGGGTCCTAGGTGACGTGGTGTGCTGTATTTCCTACGAACTTTTGGACGGTTCGCGCGGTTGCAAGGAGAACTGCTTTCTGAATAGGCTTATACAGATGTTCACTAAGGCCCAGTCCCTTGATGTTCTACAAGTGGTTCTTTGATATCACGCCAGTTGTATATAAAATAATGGGAATTGTTTGGACGATGTTCATTTCTCATTGTCTTCGGATTTGCACCTCCAGATCTCTGTACTTGAAGATCTTCTCGTTGTATTTTGACCTTAGCTTGTTGTTGTTAAGTACAGCAATGTCGATTAGTGTAGTTCGCCTAGAAATTTTGTCTGTTAGTATAATGTCTGGTCTATTATGAGCAACTGTCTGATCCGTACAGAACTGTTCGATCCCAATATAATTTGAACTGGTCATTCTCAAGAATAGGCTTCGGATTGTATTTGCAATAAAGCACTTTTCCTATCTGCAATAGATTTAACTTATCTGCTGATTCTTGGTAGAGTTTTGGAGCTACCAGTTGAGTCGTGTCTTTCCTTATATCCGGTTGCGGCAAACGCTTAGCATCCTCCAGTTATATGCTGGATTGTCTCAGAAGTTCGACACTCATATCTACATTGGTCATTTTCTGTTGAGGGATTTCTGTTGATGAACTTCCGATAAAGCTTTTTCGGAATAACCTGGTCTAGAATAGCTAACAAGAAGTCCTTCGTTTCCGGAAACATATGTTTTATTGTTATTATGGTGGCGTAATATCATCGAAAGTTAGTCATTTGTCAGACTAATGTAAATACAATAATTTCTGTAAATCTTCTTTACATCTTATATTTCCAATAATATATTGAGGAATTGCTGAAGTTGCAATACCCATCTTCATGCTGAACCAGATATTGTTTCCTCAGAACATTTAATTCCCTCGTGATAGGCTCCATTTTTCATTGCCTATGTTCTGGAATGTTGCATATTTTCTGGTCGGAATAAAGGATCATTAGCGCTCCAAAAGTGATGAAACTATCCAATAAATCGTATACTTGCTTTTAGTATGAAGTGGTGACGTGGTCTTGGTAAAATGAAATGAACTTATAGTCTCCATCTGAAGTAGTTTGTAGATTTACAACAAAATCATAATTTTAAATACGAAAAAACAAAAATTCTGAAGAAGAAGGGAAAAAATAAATATTCTATAAATGACAAAAAGGACATAATGTTATTTTAACGTACTGGACAAAACTCATAATCTATTATATAGTTTATTGTTAAAAAATTAATTAAAACCATGACATCAAAAAAAGAAAAAAATTCTACAGTACTAAAAATATCAAATACCAATTTTTACGTGACGTGACAGATATTGGCCAGGTTTTCAGTTAATATACCTCTGGCAAGAGGCATATATGTATGTATTGTTGTAATTATTTTAGTTGTAAAATATTATATCAATTAAAATGTTATTGTGATGTCAAAGATTGAATGAAAACGTGTTGTGTGTCCCTTTAATTGAAATGTATTTTGTATAGTAAGTCTGACGTAAACTCTTAACGGAAAATTGTTTTAAATATAACTCTGTTACCATTGTGTCTGCGGGCGAGTTCGTTTTTATATAAAACAGGCTATTTTTATATAAAGCCTTTAAATCAGGAAATACACTTAGAGGTCATTTAAAACATACAAAACCAAAAATTACTGATGAAAAAGAATGTGTTTACAAAGTTGTATGCGAGTGTGGTGAAATGTATATTGGATAAACCAAGCAACCACTAGAAGTAAGAACCAAGGAACATAAAAATGATACACAAAAAGAGTAAACGTCGAGATCAGGTATTGTAGAACACCCCTGGGATCAACGACATCAAATGAAATGGTATGAAGCTACGGCAATATATGGAACCCAACATAAAAAAAAAAGAAAATTTATAGAAACAGCTTACATTAAAAATAATAATGGAATCTTCAGTAAACCTAGTGTTGAGATACCTAATCTTTGGCATCCACTACTTTGCAATATCAAATCATTGAAGTGTGTACAGTGAAGCGAAACTTTATGCTTCAATGGACACAGTCCCTATATAAGCTCGTAGCTGAAGACAAAACATTCAGTTTGTACTTGATAACCATTAGAGACACAACCTAGTCAAAACTTCATAAAAATAAACAAAATAAAGACAATGCAAGTCCGATAATCACATTTTAGTCAATCGTCGACATTGTCTACAAACTTCAAACAAACGTAAGAATTATGACATCAGCACAGTCAATGCCTGCTTATCAAAAAGAAATTGTAAAAAATATCCCCCTAATTCACTAACATGGTTTAACTTTAAAAGCGGTCTAGATTGACAGTAGAGAATTTAAATTGACAAGGGTAACAATAAGTCAAGCAAGTTTTGAACCTTTAAAATACAATTAAAACAATATCATAAGAAAAACAAAACTGGTCATCTAAAAAATCTAATTTCCAAGGCAATTAGATTGGGCTTAAGTCTTAAACTTTGTTAGTGATTCTAGCTATATACGTCTAAAATTGAAAATACTAGATTACTTAAAAAATATGAAAGAGGCAAGAAATAGGTACAATTTTTATAACCGTAAAAATTAGAAACCAAATTCGATATTAAATACAGGCTATTTATTTTAATATAAGAAAGTTATTAGCCTTTAATGATAATAAAAATCAAATGTATTTTGTATAATTTTTATAAGATCATTTTTATTTCAGAGTAAATTGTAATTATTTTACAAAAAAAAACAATATAATACAGATTTTGATCTTTAATTTCAAAAATATTTAAATATTTCAAGAACGGCTCATCTTCGGTATATTAAATATAGAGTAACTTCCTCTTATTTGGTCCGCGCTATTAATATTTGCAAAAATTTACCAGGTAATTTCAATTTAATTTTGAAAACTTTGGTATGAAAATTTTTTTTTGAACCACTTGGTACATATCAAAATAATTTTAAAACATAATTCTGGTCTATATATAAACCGGCAGAAATGTGGTGCGCCACCCTGTATATATTGATGTAGGATGCTCAAAACATAAGATTTCCGATATTTTTTTTAGCAATCCCTGCCTATGGTTAAAATACTGTATTGTTTTATATGCCTATAGTGACAGCATATTTTTTTATGTTCTTAGTAGCTTTTACTTCCTTGCATGATCGTCTTTCTCGTTTGACACAAAATCGTTTATTAGACTGCAACAACACAAATAAAAACAATGGGGAAGCCAAGTGGGTAGTGGGAGAGCTATACACTGTCCATATATACAATATCAGGTTCTACACGTCTCAATATGCCGTGACATGACTTTTTTCAATATATATATATCGTTTCACTGAGATTAAATCTAACAATAACTAAGTCAATTGTGATAAAAGTGCGAAATTATGCTATTGTTATTTGGTAAATTTTAAGTTTTATGGGAACATCTTAGGAGTTACTATAGTTCAGGCTTTTACAGTAATGCAACCTCTAAAAACTATTCTATTTAAGTTTTTTTAAACCTCATTACTAATATTTAGCATACTTAAAGAAATACTTAAGAGAAATTAAAATATAAAAAATATGGTCTTTCTAAAAGAATATTAAGCTCACAAAAAAGTTCATACATTCTTGTTTATAGAAAAAAACCTAACGTTATCTGTACCACACTGGTGACAATAAAGACACATTTGAAAATATTTGTCAAAAATTAATTGTTAATAAACTTACTTGAGTTTCTGTTAGTTTTAAGGCAGCTGCCAAATCGGCTCGTTCAGGTCCGCTAAGATATCGCTGCTGGCTAAAACGCCGTTCAAGTTCGAAGACTTGCGCATGAGTGAAAGCAGCACGAGATCTCTTCTTGCGACTGGGTTGGCCGCCACCACCGGAATCCCGTCCGGAATCTTCCGAGAGGCGGGGAGAAACATATCCCGGAGTTAGGGAGGCCAGGCCTGGGCTAGGTGAATCTGTAAAAGAATGATTAAATATATAATGCAGAACCGATTAAATTATTTTAACAGGCTATGAAAAGTTACAGCTATGAAAAAAAAACGCGTTAAAGTTATCAGTTTATTTGTAGAACAAGACATATATAGTGCTTGCGAAAAAGTCTGCGCAATATGAGAAACTTTTTAATATTTTTTTAAATAAGTAATTCCCAGCATTAGTTTCTGCATATGAAGCCAGGAAATAGTTAAAACATCTGTCAAATCATATGTGCTATTTACTTGATATTTCATTGAAAACTTGAAATAACCTAAAATGGCGTTTTACTTAAAAGACAAAAAAATTTACTTTTAAATGCCATGAGTCTTTGCGTCAAGAATTTTATTGAGAAAATTTTACATTTTGATTTTTCCATTATTTAAAAAATATTAACTATATATCTTTTTCTCTATGCTTGAATTTGCATCAGATAGATTATTCCAGAAAGAAAAAAATGATCCACTTTTTCAAAGCAGATTTAGTTTTATTATATAAAATTTTTTTCAAAAGAATTCGAACACAACAGAACTGAAATTCAAAAGTAGAATTCAATGCTTATAAAAACAAATAGTCAGTTTGACGTCTTACAATATTTTTATAATAAATGCACCATGACAAGAAATCTCAATACAAATAAAAAAAAATAGATAATGATTTTTCCTCTTTTAGACCGTCAATAAGGAAAGGCAAGTAGCGTATTTCCTGCGTATTCCACTCTGGTTCACTCTCTCCTTAAATCTAAGTGTTGGGTTTTCATTTCAGTTTTCTTCATCTTATTCATAGTTTAACAGTAATGCATATAAGAAGCTTTTTCTCTGGTTTGATCGAAATACAACTAAGTAAAAGATTCGGGATTATTTATTCTTATCAAGTCATATATATTATAAGATTACGTACAGGGTGAGCCAACGATTGGATGAAGTAAGTTTGTGCCTTTTCGGTGAAATTTACAAAGAAACTATATTTATTGTTTGATACAGTTTATTTTTACGCAGATTTTAAAAATATTTAGGACTCTACAGGGTGAGCCAAAAAACTAGGACAGCATAAAGTTGTATTTTTTTAAATAGAACACCCTATATACGAATCGTATTTTCGATTTAGTTTATAATTTTAAATCTTTTTTTATTAAGGGTTTACTATAACAAAACTTTATAGTTTCTGAGATAATTAAGTTTAAAGAAAAAAAGTCACATTTTCAAGCATCAATTCAATCCTAAATAACGTTTTCAATTTTGTGACAAATATATTCCAATTTGGAATTTAGCAAGGCCAAGGACAAGTTAACATACTTTTTACTTAATATTTGCAATAAAAGCTACAGGGTGTTGAACACATCGGCTCAAATTTGAACAAGTTTAAATGAATAAATATCTTTTTTTTTTAAATGGTACACCCTGTATATTTTCATGTTATTTAATAGAGTAATAAAAACCCTAAAAGTTTTGTTCAATATATCCTATACCTATTTATAATAGTTTTTGAGATGTATCAGTTTTTCTTATTTTCCATACTTTTTTACAGAAATAGTCTTCATTATCATTGTAGCCATGTAACATAATAAAAAGAAACTACAGAAACAAACAGAATGTGGTTAAATATGATGAAATACATTATTCGTTATATTACAATGGCAATAGTTTAATTAAACATAATGTGAAAAAATTAACACAACAATAACGACAAGGCAAATACATATTTACTTTTATACTAAATTGAAACAAAAAAAATACCTATTAAATACTGAGATTAATTATTTCTTTTTAATAAGTGTTAGAATAAACGACCCTCTTGTGCAATGCACAAATTTAGTCTTTTTTGCAGATTTTCTCGGACCCTGGACAAAATTAGTGGCGTTATTGTTCTACAGGTATCCCTAATCCTGTTTCGCATATCTTCCACTGTTGTTGGTGGATTAACATACACCTTATTTTTAATATAACCCCATAGGAAGAAATCTAATGGGGTGATGTCGCAAGACCTGGGTGGCCACTCAATGAAACCCCCACGTCCAATCCATTTTTGCGGATATCGTTGGTCCAAAAACGCACGAACTTCACGATGGTAATGCGGAGGCGCACCATCGTGCTGGAACCACATACTGTCGAGCTCATCCCTATCGAGACCTTGAAGCAGTTGGGGTAGTTCTTCTTGTAGAAAGTTCAGGTAACTATGGCCATTTAGTGGTTCATTAAAAAAGGGGGTCCAATAATTCGATTATGATGAATACCACACCAAACATTTATTGACCAGTGGTTTTGATGTTGCACCTCTCTAATCCAAAATGGGTTTTCTGTGGCATAATAATGCATGTTGCGTCTATTTACGGCACCGTTACTTCTAAAAGTAGCTTCATCACTAAACATTACCTTGCATAATAAATTTGGATTTAATTGAATCTCCGCATTTATTGTACAACAAAAGTTTACACGACTTTCAAAATCCTGTCCATGCAATTCTTGGTGTAATTCCATGTGATATGGATGATACCTATATTTCTTGGTAGTACGATTAGCGGTGGATTGTGATGTTTCACATAATGCTGCTAACTGACGGCTACCAATATAAGGATTTTCCTGAACATTTAACAATACTTGTAGTTCTTTTTCTTCATTAGTTACTGGTTTGTTGACCACTTTACATTTTGGATAATCAACAGTACCAGAAGAATCAAATCTTTGCATTAAGTTTTGAAAAGTATGGGTATTAGGCTGGCGTCGATCACGATACTTCATTTTGTAAATTCTTTGAGCAAGAAGGCAATTTTTTTGAGCCTCTCCTATTGTATAAATCATATCTATTAACTCATTCTTTGGAAAATTCATTTTACAATATAAGATGAATGCAAAAAAAACCAAACTACACTACATAAAAACCAAAAGAAGCGATTGCGGTTATAAATTTGACACACAGAAAAATGTTCTTTTACATTGTTTTTGCCATGGCTACTATGATAATGAAGACTATTTCTGTAAAAAAGTATGGAAAATAAGAAAAACTGAAATATTTCAAAAACTATTATAAATAGGTATAGGAAATATTGAACAAAACTTTTAGGGTTTTTATTACTCTATTAAATAACATGAAAATATACAGGGTGTGCCATTTAAAAAAAAAAGATATTTATTCATTTAAACTTGTTCAAATTTGAGCCGATGTGTTCAACACCCTGTAGCTTTTATTGCAAATATTAGGTAAAAAGTATGTTAACTTTTCCTTGGCCTTGCTAAATTCCAAATTTGAATATATTTGTCACAAAATTGAAAACGTTATTTAGGATTGAATTGATGCTTGAAAATGTGACTTTTTTTTTAAACTTAATTATCTCAGAAACTATAAAGTTTTGTTATAGTAAACCCTTAATTAAAAAGATTTAAAATTATAAGCTAAATCGAAAATACGATTCGTATATAGGGTGTTCTATTTAAAAAAAAATACAACTTTATGCTGTCCTAGTTTTTTGGCTCACCCTGTAGAGTCCTAAATATTTTTAAAATCTGCGTAAAAATAAACTGTATCAAACAATAAATATAGTTTCTTTGTAAAATTTCACCGAAAAGGCACAAACCTACTTCATCCAATCGTTGACTCACCCTGTACAAAAGAAACAAGAACAGAATGGAATGTATAGAGAAACAAAATTCGGTGACGGACATCTCAAGCATCCTTATCGCTGAAATCTTGAAGATTTGTTTTTTACTTTTAGATGTTTTCGTCAATGAACGTCAAAAGTTTTAACAAGGCTTTCTAGTTGTATCTAATTGCTTTTATTGTGGTTATTCTCACTACTTCGAAGCGGACCCTCGAAAGAACCAGCCACTGATACTGAATGTGTTCTACGGTTTCCTCTTCCTCTTGAGAGATCCTGCATATGATTTAATCTGCCAGCCTAATGTTATGTGTGACGGTGTCTCCCATCAATGAACTTCAGACTTTTTATTGCCTTAATAGGTATCCAGATCTAAAACAATGTATTTTTATCTCTTAGAGCTTCTAGTACTCTTTCAAGGTCTCCTATCAACTTAGAAGTACATTATAAGAATAGGGTGCTTTATTGCCCATTGAATGTCAGAAGAGATTGTGATATTCTCTTCTTTTTATTTGCTCTGTTCCGTACGAAATATAGTGGGAAATCTATCGGAAGGTCTTGATGTTTATTCCCATGAATTTAGGTCGAATATTTCTACTGTGTTAAGTTCTAGAGCCAACGCTATACGTTTTCTCGCCTTATTTGTTTTTTTTTCCTATTGATCTTTTCAAGGTTGTACGTCGGAACGTAACTATTCCGGCATGTCAGGTATTTTATCCTCATTAATCTCTTTGTATCTTTTAGTGTGTTCTCTTCATGTGGTTTAATTTTTGATCATTGTACTTATATCAACTTGTAGAGGACTTATTTTACTTCGCATCCTATAAAGGTATGTAGTGGAGATATGTTTAGAAATCTGTTTCTGAAACGGCCCTTGGTGTTATATTCATGGCTCCCGATACGCAGCTTTTGCGCTCCATTAAATCTAGTTATTACCTTCCTCTGCCTAATTTGTGTTCATCATGCTATTGTGTCGTAGGGTTGCTATTTGAAGAAGAGCCTCCAACACCAACTCAGCTTCCACAGTGTACAAGTCAAGACATTACATGCTCAATTGCTCAAAAGCTACAACAACGCGTAAATATAAATATTATTAAAACACACAACTTGAACATGATTGCCACCTCTTTTAAATGGCTTTGCTGCAGGGCATTCTGCCCGCTCGTCTCACGACCCGGTGCTTGGCTGAAGCCAGCGCCACACTTCTGGATAGGTTACACAGACTCCCGTTTATGGACATAAACGATGGAGATTCTTGGATTGTTGAGTATGTACGCTTGAAGGCCCCAACTTAGACCAATTCTTGTCACTTGTGTGACTAGCTCTGTTCAATTCATGAAACTGCATGTCATAGGCATATTCTTTGTCAATACGCCAAGATCCGATTGTAGAGTAATATTACCCCTCCCATCCTAGGCCATCCAACTACCCTCTTTGCTCAGAAGACTCCCATAACGAGATTTCCCCCTTGACACCGTACACTTAACTGGGACTCCCGTCTTTGTCCACAAACGGCCAAACTACATTTTTTCTTGCTTTTTGACAACCAAAACGAAATTCAAGATAAAACTCTGACATATTCAAAAGTTTAAAAAAATTTATTAAAAAAATTGAACCGATTTCTAAAAAAGCGCTAAAAAGCGATAGTAGCATTATAAATTTTTATATTAAATTAAAATTTTTGAAGTCGGCGCAAAACTAATACCGGAGAAAATATGATTCCCTTACTTCCTTTAATTTGAATATATATGTCGTGTTGGTAGTTTCATTTAGAAATAATTTGGCGCCGACTTCAAAAATTTCAATTTCATGTTTTCATAATCGCAAAAAAATAACTTATTGCCTGCCATATTGGATCCACCATATTGAATTGTTTTAAAGTAATTTCAAATTATGTGCAACCCCGAAAATTCTTCCATACCAATTTTGAAAATAATCGTACAAAATTAATCAAAACCATCTTTGATTTTACTACACCAGTTTTATCCAAAATGATAGGGGATCACGGCAGCAACTTCCTAAACATAACGTAAGAAAATTCATTCACGGCACCGCCATTCCGGAGTAATCAATGTACAGGGTGAGTCAACGATTGGATGAAGTAGGTTTGTGCCTTTTCGGTGAAATTAACAAAGAAATTATATTTATTGTTTGATACAGTTTATTTTTACACAGATTTTAAAAATATTTAGGACTCTACAGGGTGAGCCAAAAAAATAGGACAGCATAAAGTTGTATTTTTTTAAATAGAACACCCTATATACGAATCGTATTTTCGATTTAGCTTATAATTCTAAATCTTTTTTATTAAGGGTTTACTATAACAAAACTTTATAGTTTCTGAGATAATTAAGTTTAAAGAAAAAAAGTCACATTTTCAAGCATCAATTCAATCCTAAATAACGTTTTCAATTTTGTGACAAATATATTCAAATTTGGAATTTAGCAAGACCAAGGACAAGTTAACATAATTTTTACCTAGTATTTGCAATAAAAGCTACAGGGTATTGAACACATCGGCTCAAATTTCAACAAGTTTAAATGAATAAATATCTTTTTTTTTTTAAACGGTACACCCTGTATATTTTCATGTTATTTAATAGAGTAATAAAAACCCTAAAAGTTTTGTTCAATATATCCTATACCTATTTATAATAGTTTTTGAGATATTTCAGTTTTTCTTATTTTCCATACTTTTTTACAGAAATAGTCTTCATTATCATAGTAGCCATGGCAAAAACAATGTAAAAGAACATTTTTCTGTGTGTCAAATTTATAACCGCAATCGCTTCTTTTGGTTTTTATGTAGTGTAGTTTGGTTTTTTTGCATTCATGTTATATTGTAAAATGAATTTTCCAAAGAATGAGTTAATAGATATGATTTATACAATAGGAGAGGCTCAAAAAAATTGCCTTCTTGCTCAAAGAATTTACAAAATGAAGTATCCTGATCGACGCCAGCCTAATACCCATACTTTTCAAAACTTAATGCAAAGATTTGATTCTTCTGGTACTGTTGATTATCCAAAACGTAAAGTGGTCAACAAACCAGTAACTAATGAAGAAAAAGAACTAGAAGTATTGTTAAATGTTCAGGAAAATCCTTATATTGGTAGCCGTCAGTTAGCAGCATTATGTGAAACATCACAATCCACCGCTAATCGTACTACCAAGAAATATAGGTATCATTCATATCACATGGAATTACACCAAGAATTGCATGGACAGGATTTTGAAAGTCGTGTAAACTTTTGTCGTACAATAAATGCGGAGATTCAATTAAATCCAAATTTATTATGCAAGGTAATGTTTAGTGATGAAGCTACTTTTAGAAGCATCGGTTCCGTAAAAAGACTCAACATGCATTATTATGCCACAGAAAACCCATTTTGGATTAGAGAGGTGCAACATCAAAACCACTGGTCATTAAATGTTTGGTGTGGTATTCATCATAATCGAATTATTGGACCCCACTTTTTTAATGAACCACTAAATGGCCATAGTTACCTGAACTTTCTACAAGAAGAACTACCCCAACTGCTTCAAGGTCTCGATAGGGATGAGCTCGACAGTATGTGGTTCCAGCACGATGGTGCGCCTCCGCATTACCATCGTGAAGTTCGTGCGTTTTTGGACCAACGATATCCGCAAAAATGGATTGGACGTGGGGGTTTCATTGAGTGGCCACCAAGGTCTTGCGACATCACCCCATTAGATTTCTTCCTATTGGGTTATATTAAAAATAAGGTGTATGTTAATCCACCAACAACAGTGGAAGATATGCGAAACAGGATTACCTGTAGAACAATAACGCCACTAATTTTGTCCAGGGTCCGAGAAAATCTGCAAAAAAGACTAAATTTGTGCATTGCACAAGAGGGTCGTTTATTCGAACCCTTAGTAAAAAGAAATAATTAATTTCAGTATTTAATAGGTAATTTTTTTGTTTCAATTTTGTTTAAAAATAAATATGTATTTGCCTTGTCGTTATCGTTGTGTTAATTTTTTCACATTATGTTTAATTAAACTATTGCCGTTGTAATATAACGAATAATGTATTTCATCATATTTAACCACATTCTGTTTGTTTCTGTAGTTTCTTTTTATTATTTTACAGGGCTACTATGATAATGAAGACTATTTCTGTAAAAAAGTATGGAAAATAAGAAAAACTGAAATATCTCAAAAACTATTATAAATAGGTATAGGATATATTGAACAAAACTTTTAGGGTTTTTATTACTCTATTAAATAACATGAAAATATACAGGGTGTACCATTTAAAAAAAAAAGAAGATATTTATTCATTTAAACTTGTTCAAATTTGAGCCGATGTGTAGCTTTTATTGCAAATATTAGGTAAAAATTATGTTAACTTATCCTTGGTCTTGCTAAATTCCAAATTTGAATATATTTGTCACAAAATTGAAAACGTTATTTAGGATTGAATTGATGCTTGAAAATGTGACTTTTTTTCTTTAAACTTAATTATCTCAGAAACTATAAAGTTTTGTTATAGTAAACCCTTAATAAAAAAGATTTAAAATTATAAGTTAAACCGAAAATACGATTCGTATATAGGGTGTTCTATTTAAAAAAAATACAACTTTATGCTGTCCTATTTTTTTGGCTCACCCTGTAGAGTCCTAAATATTTTTAAAATCTGCGTAAAAATAAACTGTATCAAACAATAAATATAGTTTCTTTGTTAATTTCACCGAAAAGGCACAAACCTACTTCATCCAATCGTTAACTCACCCTGTACATACATACAAAAAAATATATAGCGGTGGATTTCAGAACCTCCTTCTTGTAGAAATCGAATAAAAATTAGGTGATGTCACTCACATAAGAATGTCATCAAAATTGTCGGAAAATCGAATGAGTTTAAGCAGAAGCTTTATAAGTTTTTATTAGACATATCAAGCCATGGAATAGTCGGTCCCTATTTTTTTGAGGATAACCGTAATCGCACTCAAACTATAAATTTCGATCATTATTGCCTCATGATCCGAACTTTTTTGGCTCCAGAAAAACAAAACCAGATTGACTACAAACAAAATACATTTTTCCAGAAAGACGGAGAAACTTCCCACGTCACAAATGATTTTTTGACATCTCTTCCTGATGGTGCACATTTAAGGATGGTTGTTTTTCATAAATAAAAACTCAAAAACCAGTCTATAATTTAACAGCAATTAAAGAAGTCTGAATTAATTCTGATATTTTATTTTTTAAGAATCAAAAACAAAACACAATCTGAGCCACCCTTGCATCTAGATATCTACTGCCAATTGATATTTGAAAAAATAAATTTGTAATACATAGAAACCTTCGCAGTACCAATAAGAAAGTGTTAACTTCAATGAACTTCAACAACCAAGTAGGATGAAGCGACATTAGCAGATTCAGCAAACAAATAACAAAGGAAAGAGTAATCACTTAATGTTTTCCACCACAATGACCCTCTAAAAAACCTCCTTCCAAAAATTATCCACGCCGTGTGTTCTGTAAAAATGTCAATAGATTTTTGCGTGGCTTTCATTACGTGACAAAAGACATTATAAATTGGTGGATGATACAACCTGCCACCTATCCTTTGAGGCTTTTAACTTAAAAGCTTTTCGCACTTTGGGTGTACATGTTACTTAATTTTAGTAATTGCTCCAATATAATCATTTTCTATACATACAAAAGATCACAAGAAAGCTAGTGGCTTTCATTTAAAACACATTAAAGACATGAAAAACCTATGTTAAAAATATTGGGGTATAATGGCCAGCATAATGGTTTATATTACTAAAAATACCAACTGTTATAATGCTTCTTAAAATGTTTGTATATTGGAAAAATCTCTGGGTAACTACTGTAAAAACAATTAATATTTTTTTTGGCAAATTAACTATTAACAGACAATCATTTAGAAAAGCTATCTAGGTAGACATAAATAAATTTAGAAGTTAAGTAGAATAACTATATAATTTTTAGTTCATTGGCAAAATAGCTCGGAATTAAAAGCGACATGATAACAGTACACACTACAAAATATAAATTTTGTTTTTAATGTAATAACGCGAGAGAATTTTAAAGTTGTAGTCCAGGAAGATTAGAGCAAAAATAAACATAATTTGTTATTGGAATTTATTTTTGAAGATCATTCATCCTTGAAATACTCTCACCTTAAGACTCTTGAGTTCCTTTGGGAAATATTTTTTATTAACAATAAAGAGCGAAAAAATCAATTTCTTGATATAGTTGAAAATCATTTAAAATCTCCATAAAACATAAAGAATTACTTTTTGCTGTTATTGTTATTAACTTTGTAAAAAACTATGTAAGTCGTTAACGAATCTATGAATAATATGTAATTAGTGGAGTTATGAGACACTTAACAATTGTTTATCCCGCCAAAGTGAACGGTTCTAATTTTTATAATAATCATAATAATTATAATTATAAAAATCAAAATTTCAGTAGGAAATATAATAAATCTATCTGCCATGTTTCATTAGTTGCCTATATGTATTCCCTTTTCAAACAGAGGAAAAGGAAAGAATATATAGAAACAGTTTATTTCTTACTAATACAACTCTCGTCCTCTCCCCATACGCGTCTCAGCCACCTCATGGTCTTGTCAATGGAGCTGTATCGAACCGAGAGCTACATTCGCAGGAAACAACTGCTATATAAAATATAAATTACGAGGCATGTCGGTAAGATAATAAAAAAAACTTGCCGACTTCGATGTTAGACTGAAAAATAATCGCCGAACTACATCTATACGTTCACCGAAGCAGCGTGAAATTTTAAAAATCAAAATTTCAGTAAGAAATAAAATAATTATATCTGCTGTGTTTGTTCTCGGTTCGATATAGCTTCACTGACGAAACTAAAAGGTGATCGAAACACGTATGCAAGGGGAACCAGAGTGCAGGTTAACTGTTTCCCATTTTTTCTGTTTGAAAGGAGAATACATATAGGCACAGGCGCGGATCCAAGGGGGGGTGGCAGTGAGGGCGATCCCCCCCTCAAGAAATTTGAGTTTAGGAAAATTGAACCGATTTTGACTCTTATACTATAGTTTATTCAAGAACTAGAGAGAATATAAATCATTTTTTTACCCATTTTTTCTTCGCAAACTACTTGTGTTCTTTAGTCCGGTGTCTTTGGCAAAATATGTTAGACACACATATTTTTCATAGGTATGGGTTAGAAATTTTATAATCAAAAATACCGATCTATAATAATGGACTATTTGGGTTGGATAACAATAGATATTTGCAAGTGTGAAGTGTTAAAAAAGATTTTAATCCTTGTCATAGGCGTCGGAAGGAGTATTTATAGCATAGAATATTATTTCGGTAATAAACTTGAAAGAAAAAGTTTTTATAATATTATTTTATTTCTTATAATTTCTTAATAATTCACATACATTAGAAAATATAAATAATTTTGACATATTTAACACAAATCACAGCTGTATTTTTATTATTTTTAATTTTGGCATAGAAACCGTTTTAGGCACATTCAGACTAAAACGTAGCTTTTTCTCTCAAAAAATTCTAAGTTATAATTGAAATACTTTCAAAATACCCATTGTCAAAAATACAAGAAGTTAAACATATAGAAAAAAATAAATTCGTCCATATAATATTAAATTTCTTTTGGGGCTATCGGTCATTTTATTATTAATTAAAAACATTTTTAGGAAATTTGACGTTTCAGTTTATTTATTTTTTAAACCATCTGCAGAATTACAATTAAACATTAAAATGGGATTCAAATGTAATTAATTTTTATAGATTACAGAATATTTAAATAATAAATTATGTTTACGCTGGTAACCATTACGGACCTAATTCGTAATCAAAGTCAGTGAAGCTATCTTCGCTCAAATTAATTAAAATTGGTTCCTCTATCTCACCGATCATGAGATCGAGTTTCCACATTTTCTTATATTCTTTTATTATATGGATTTCTCCCAGTTTTCTGCAGTAACTTTATTCAAAAAAATCTTTCAAAAGTTCAGTTAAATTACTAATTTTGTAAATTGTGTTATTATTAAGTGAGATATTTCCTTCTCCAACTGACATTTTCCGGACAATGTATAAGAACAGATTTCCTATCTGGTTTTTCCAAGCAAAAATTAAGTTCCCTGAGCAATTTCCAGAGCTCAATTCTTTTAATTTTAGGTAAATCCCGATCTTTATTGATTTTAGTTAGAATTTTGTCGACGGTTGAGATCTGCTTCTCCTAGTAAAATGTATGTACAACTCTTTTTATTGCATCTCTTCTTCCAACGAAGTTTTTCGTCTGCCGGTGATCGAATGTGGCTTGGGAGTACTAACAATTTTTTTTCTCCTTCAGTATTCGGTACATAGTAGATTTTCCAACTCTTATCATGGTGGAACACATCTCAACACTACTTTTAACATTATTATCTGGATATTGATATCTTAAGGCATCATAAACATTCCCTCCCTCCCCCCCCCCCCCAGAGCTTCGAGTTCAGGAAAATTGACCCGATTCTGTCTCTTATATTAGGAATGTGTATGCTGCACGCATCCTTCCCCCAATCGGCAACTTGATTTTTCTTGTGATCGCCCCCCCTCCTCTCCAAGAGCTTCAAATTCAGAAAAATAGACCCGATCCTACCTTTTACACTAGAAATGGGAATGTTGCTGGTATCCCCCCCCCCCATCGACAACTTGCTTTCGCTTGCCATACTGTACTTTTGTGATATCACCGCCCCTCGCCCCCCAAAGAGAGAGGCTGGATCCGCCCATGTATAGGCCAGAATTATAATTATGTCTTTATTTCTGAATCCATTAAAAATAGTATACTCAGAAGAGGAATCTAAATATGGATAACACTTAAGTGATATCCACCCTGATCAACTTAAGCCAAAATATAAATAAAAAAGAAACAATACTTATACACCCAAAGTATATATACTAATACAAATTTTAGTAGATTTTTTTGTAGAAACACCTGAAGAAAAAGAAAGAAACTGTAATTTCTGATTTGTTTATAAAGAAGTTATTGAAAAACAACATATCTCAATTTTAAAGGCGTGAAAGTTTTGAAGCAATCCGGAAAAGAATTATATATCTACATTGTAGGTAAAAGAGCGTTATTTCACCTCGAAAATGAATAAATAAAAATGATCTATCTATATAACTAACTAACCTGAACTTTTATAACATAGAATTTTATGGAAAAAACAAGCTTTCTATAACCATATTCTGTCCAGGAGTAGAGGACAGGGAGGGAGACTCTTTTTAATAAAAAATTGATTCCATTCGCAACCACGCAGCGAAAATAATCAAAAAATAGGATGCTTTCTCCGTGAAATATATTATTCTAGAACCTAAAATAGTATACAGGTATTTTGACGTTTCGCAAAAAAATCATTTTTAACGAAGTTATCGAGATTTTAAAGTTGAGCTTAGAGCTTTTTCGAAAAAAAAACAAACCTGATTTTCTCAAAAATTCCTTTTTTGTCATAAATAACTTTTAGAATGCTATAAAAAAAATACGTAGAGCGCAGCAGTAACATGTCCTTTGAAATGCGTCTTTGAATGTAATATTAGACATAAATTTTTACAGAAATCAGGAAAGGGAAAAATCATATTGTTAATGCAACTGTATGAAATAGATTTAAGTCAGAGTTTAAGAATAATATAGTTGAGTGTCGTCCCTGTAGAAGTGAAAATTACAATTCTGAGTAGATTTATGGAACCAGGGGGCGCAAAATACTGCCCTACGGTACTCCAGCATTCACGAGCAAAGGTTCCGAACATAACAAAATTTTGGAAACATGGAATTCGTTACCATACACATTCAACCATTTAAAGAAGCTGGTTCGTGCTATTTTAACCATATTTTCATCTACCTATGCCTGCGAGTCATTATTTTCTTAGATAAATAACATTAAAGACTCGCTTAGAAACCGTTTAACAGATGATTCCAGTTCAGTATGCATTCTGCTAAAAGTAACATCTTACAACCCTGATATAAGTTATTTGTCATCTAATTTGCAACAACAAAAGTCACCCTAATGTTAGTTTAATTTGAATTACGCATATTACATTGAAAATCTTTTTTGTAGTAAATAACGAATATTAAGTTGATAGTATTTAGTATTATTATTTTCCCAATAACCACGAAATCAAAATTATTTGACGGCACGTCTATGGCTTCATTAAAAATTTCTTTAAAAAAAATGGCACGTTGATATATAAAGGTTCGCCACCCTTGTCATACAGTAAGACTGCGGAATTTTCAAGAAACATAGCAATTTAACGTATTTTGTGTTGTAAGAAATATGGAAATAGTAAAACTATATTTTTATGAAGAAAAATGGTTATTCATTAATAATGCAAAGCAAATTATATTCCTATTTTACAGTATGTATTAACTTCTGTAGGAGAAAAAAAATATTTAAATATTCTAGAAGAGTTAGACTATCAATATTTAAGCAGTTTACCTCTGAGGGAACACAGGCAATTTTTTTACGAACACGATGGGGCCCCACCACCCAGAACCGTTCCATTTACCAATTTCTTAGAACAATATTTTACTACAAATGGATTGCCAACAATGGATCTTTTCGGTGGCCTCTTCATTCTCCAGATTTGACGATCTTAAATAATTTTTTTTATGGGAAGTGATAATATACATAGTTCCTCGCAATCCAATGACAACCATGCAGGATTGTATGGCGACGATAAGAGACGCGTTCAAAAGTTTATCTCCAGATCAATGACCACCCATGACGGACTACCTCGACGATGCGAAAAATGTTTGAAAGTTCAAGGTGGAAATTTTTAACATTTATTGAAATAAGTAATTTCCCTGTGTAGGTAAGTCATTTAGCATTTTTACAATACAAAAATGGTAAGTTGCCATTATTTCAAAAACTGCAAATTTTTGATATAGACTACCTTACTAAAAGTCACACTCTATTTTAAAGCTAAATAAGGGGTTAGTGTTTAAAAAAAATTAACTTTTAACGATTTTTTCAAGTTAATATTAATCTTAGTTTTGATCACCCTGTATTTATTTATTTTCAAAATATCAATACAGTCCACTAAAATCGATTCTCTTCTAGATGGAAACCAACTGCAATTAAATAATAAAGATTTTCATATAGGAAAAATTGATAGTTATGTTTAGACCCCAAACGTCATTTTTGACATGAAATTTAAAATATGTCAAAAACAGTTAGACTTGAAATATGTCTATAAATCTGCGTAGGATCTAAAAATGAAATAACATCTATGGTGTTTCATTTAAAATAAGCAAGAAGGCGTCAACTTCCGGTATAACCACTATTACCCCCATCGAATTTAGTAAGCTGCCATATTTTAACTCTATTTTCCGGGAAATCGATTGCGACACTTCGTCGTGGGACACCCTGTATATATTTTTAAAAAAATCACTTACCCATATCATCTCTATGAGATTTCGACATATCCAAGGCAGATTCTTGTGCTTCACTATCATCCCCCTTTCCATCAGCTTTATGATTTAATATATCACTTATAGAAAACGGAGTAACTGATACAGATGGACATTTATCCATTTTCGACGTAAAATGACAACTATTTTCGTCTTCCATTATTCAGTAAAAAATCACGTCACAAAATTAATATTCAACTTAATCTAATTTTGTTTCTTGAACCAAGTCTAAAATGAGACTGGTTGACGGGACTCAATGAAATTACTCCTGACACCACTCATGTGCCTTTACAAGCTGAGATTCTTTCCTCTCTCTTTTTAGCGTTAGAAAATATAGAGCACCTTTTTCTCTCCGTCTCTAAGCTTTTTGATTGTTAGGGGTGGAGCTTAAAGTTAAAGACTATCTGTCGTATCATCAGCGAGTTACCAACGTTTTATTATTTATTAATGAGTTCCATTTAGCAGATTATTTTTGGTGATTTTTTAAGGTAGGCGGATTTGTTTGTTCTGAAACTGATGTCATTGAGTGTCATAAAATGTTAATGTTATTTTTTTTTGTAAATATAATTTAAGTTTATCAGTAGCAGATTTATTGAGATTTTTGAATATTTAAGTATAAACTGCCACAGTATGGAACAGTGGCGTAACATGGAACAGACTCGCTTCCGCAATTTTGAGAAGTTTCAAGAAGTTACAGTATATTCAAAGACCAGAGAGAGTAATAAATCATTTTTGACTTTTTTCTTTGCAAACTACCTGTGTTCTTTAGTCCGGTGTCTTTGGCAAGATCTGTAAGACACATATATGTTTCATAAGAATGGATTAGAAATTTTATAATCCAAAATACCGATATATAATAATGGGATATTTGGGTAGGATAACAATAGATATTTGGACGTGTGAAGTGTTTAGAGGAATTTTAATCACTGTCATAGGCGCCCGAAGGAGGTTTATTTTATCACTAACAACGAAGGTACCCAAAGTGTCCGGCTCGGATGTTAATGAAACTTCAATATGTTATACAGGGTACAAAAATAAGAGATACAAATTTTTCTTTATCTGCGGAGATTCATTTTAACGGGGTGAAAACCACCCCTAAATTTCACCTCTAAAAACAATATTTTTGAGATATCTCAGGTTCTAAGCGAGATATCTTTACAAAACCAAATGAAAATTACTTATTGTTCGAAATGATCTTAAGCTTTGGTTTTTTTCACCCCCAAGGATGTCATCCCTTATTTTTTATTAGGTTAAACCATATATTTGCGCTTGTAATTTGGTTTTTAAAATTACGAAATTTAATGGAATTGTTTAAAAATAGTTTTTCACCAATATCATAAGCAACGAGTTTCGAGGTGTCTAAAAACAACTATTAAAAGAGGGTGAGCTACTCCCAAATTCTTTTTTTTCCTATATCTCAAGTTCTAATTGAGATATATTTACAAAGCAAAATGAAAATTACTTGTTATTCGAAATGATGTTAAACTACGGTATTTTTACTCCCAAGAATATTATTGCTTCTTTTTAAAGAAAGTAAATCGTCATTTCATGCATATATTATTAATCTTAAAATTGTTAAATTTTAATTTAAATAAACGCTATAGAATTAGAAATCACTATTTGTGAAATTACTATTTGTCATGACCTATAATAATTTACAGACCTAACCAATGAAATAAGTTTATATTTTTTTATTAATTAAATGAAAAAATTTCAGTAAGCTCACATCTACTGAAATTTGGCAATTTTAAGATTAATTATACATGTATGAAATGACATCCTTTGAATGGTATCCTTGGGGGTAAAAATACTATAGTTTAACTTCATTTCAAATAACAAGTAATTTCCAATTTGTTTCGTAAAATTACTGAATTAGAACTTGAGATGCAAAAAAAGTATTTAGGGGTAACTCACCCTCTTTTACTAGTTTAATTTTAGAGACCTCGAAATACGAAAACTTAAGCGACTTCCGGTATTCGTGAAAAAAAAAATTTTAAAACAATTATATTAATTTTAGTAATTTTTACAATTAAATTACGTGCGCAAATATATTGTAACCCTAAAAAAAATAAGGGATGATATTCTTGGAGGTAAAAATACCATAGTTTAATATTATTTCGAATAAAAAATTATTTTCATTTTGTTTTGTAGAGTTATTTAAATTAGAACTTGAGATATAAAAAAAAATATTTGGGGGTAACTCGCCCTCTTTTACTAGTTTCTTTTTGGAAACCCCGAAAGATGTCCACTTGCGTTAATTATGGTATTCGTAAAAAAAATATTTTGAAACAATTTTATTAAATTTCGTAACTTTTAGAATTAAATTACGTGCGCTAATAGATGGTTTGCCCTTATTAAAAAATAAGGGGGTGAAAAAATCACAATTTAACATTATTTCGACAACAAGTAATTTTCGTTTTGTTTTGTAAAAATATCTCACCTAGAACATGAGTTATAAAGTAAGTAATAAGTAATAAACTTAAAATAGAACAAAGTTGTCATAATAATATTATTTTATTTTTTATAATTTATTGATAACTCATATATATGACAAAATATAGTTAATTATATCATAGTTAACACAAATCCCAAGTGTATTTTTATTATTTCTAGCTTTGGCATAGAAACCTTTTTAGTCACATTCAGACTAAAACATAGCCTTATTGTCTCAAAAAATTGTAGGTTATAATTTAAATACTTATAAAATACCTATGATCATAATTACAAGATATTCGTCCATAAAATATTAAAATTTTTTTGGGGCTATGAGTAATTTTTTTATTAATTAAAAACATTTTTAGGACATTTGACGTTTCGATTTATTTATTTTCGAAACCATCTACAGAATTATAATTAAACACTAAAGCAGAATTAAAATATAATTATTTTTTGTATGTTTTAGTTAAAATTAAACTTACTTATTTTTATTTACTGTATTATATAGAAATCCGATAGCCCACCAAAAAAATAAACAAGCGTGTTAATTCTACGCGCCTAAGAAAAAGACACAAATACAATAAAAAAGTAATAAAAAAATTGTGGCTAATTGGACTAAAAATATATAAAATGAAATACTGAGACACACTAAAATAAAAATATATAAATTGTTAACAACACTAAACAATAAAATACAACAAAAATTTAAATAATAAATTGTGTTTACATTGGAAAGCATTACGTATCTAATTCGTAGGGTCAGTAGAGCCTATCTACACCCAAATTAATTATAATTGGTTCCGCTATCTCATCGATCATGTGATCGAGTTTCTCCATTTTATTTTTTTCTTTTATTATATAGTCTACAGATTTTTCCCAATTTTCCGCAATAACTTTTTTCAAAGAATCTTTCAAGCGTTCAATTAAATCGTTAATTTTGTAACTTGTGTTATTTCTAACAACTTTACTTTTTACTTAAGCCCATATCAGCAGGGTTCAGATCACAATGGTACAGCGGAAGACGAAAAACAGATATTTCTTTTGATGCAGCCATTTCATCAATTATATTGAACTTATCTTTATGTAGATTTGCTATATCTAAAAGCTCTCTTTTGACCATATCAGTTGTAACCAAATGACCTAAATTTTCGGAAAACAGCCATTGTTTTATCTATTTTTTTTTCCTGCATTTGTTGACAGTCTTTCACATACACGAGTTGTGGGGGACGTTATCCATAATAATTAATGATCCCTTTGGTATAAGATCCAACATTTGTTGAAAATACTCCTCGAAGGCGCCCCCGTTCATATCCTCGTGATAATTCCCAGTCCTGCTGGATAGAAAAGTTAATAAACCTCTCTTAACAAAAAATTATGAGCCTGCGGCCTTTTTCTATAGGTTGTTTTAGTCCAGCAGACCAACTTTTCAATGAGGTTTGTATATATATATATATATATATATATATATATATATATATATATATTCAAAGAAGAAAAAAAAACAGGAATTTTGTTTTATAATATATTGCGACCAAGTAAATGAAAATATAACAAGGTATTTATATTAGATAAGGCAGTAGAAAGCTTTTAATTTTTCGTAGACATTGAAAATAGCATACAATAATAACCTAACTTTTCTTAAAATAAAAAATAATTAAATTAATAAATTATATTTTGCTACACTAACCTGCTAGAATAATAACGAGATTTATCATCATCAATATTAAGTGTGAAACTATATTAACTACTTGAATCACAACACAACACACCATAATTTGTTTAAAAATATCATTTTTAAGAATAACGACGCTTTTCATCTAAAACTGCACTATAGCCATCTAGTAGACGATTGCTAAACTAAAACGCTGCCAATTTGTGATACAGGTTGTTAAAAGACATGCATGGTAGATAAAATTAAATAATAAGTAATATTGATTAGAAATAGTGTTGGTTGAAAGATAAAAAGTATTAACCATTTAATTTCATCTAATATTTATTAATAATATTGTGCCATTTGTTTATATTGTTGCAACTTTAAAATATCCTCACACTATTGCGCCACCTTGTATATCAGCTGATTTATAAAAGTGGCTATAAAACTTTGGCGGTATCCTTCTCTATTTATAGTTACCAAATGATTAACACCAACAAAAAATATTCACTTTTAATCAATTTTTCAAATGAAATGTGCATAGCATACAATACCCTTAGTAATGACTTTCGCATATAAAATTGTGGAAGCATCAAGTGGGTCCACAAAATATACATATTTGTCCTGAATGAATGCAAGTTTGCGCTTCGCTGGTCCAGCCACTGTAATCAAGAATCAGTAACAATAATGTTCTTTAAGCCACGCTCACGTCCGCACAAAAGAATAGAGAAGGACATACTTGAATACCGATTAGTGTCAACGTATTGCGCTATTTAAAAAGTTAACTGATCTGTAAAAACATTTATGAGTGGAGATTAATTTATAATGTTAATATACTGCGGTTTCTATACCTATATATATATATATATATATATATATATATTATATATATATATATATATATATATATATATATATATATCGTGAAGATCATAGAATTTAATTTTTGAAGTTTATTTGTGGTAAAGTAGCTTAAAGAATCATACAATTGAAAAATTGGAATTTCAGTAAGATATAAAGAAAACTTTATTATTGTATAATAGCGATGTTGCACTGTACTCAAATAAAAATATAATATAATATATAATCCTAAAAAAACCTAATATTTTTCTTTATTTTTAAGGAATTAAATTTTTGTTTAATAATCAAAATGCAATTAAATCTCTCCCAATTTACGTGACAATGGACACCAATCATGGTGCATGACGTCGCTTGCTGGCAAACATCATCGTTTCCTAAGGCTACGTTGTTAGGTTAACATTATTTTATAGTGATTTTCGCGCAATTTCTTCGAAATTTCCCATGATGGATTTATTAAGACAAATAGCTCGAATTAGCCAAGAATTGATTATTTTGCGGTGGCCAATTTCTTCGCAACAAATAGTAACTTCTGCTCTTCTGAATTTAGAAACGTCAAGACCTCGATATAACTGGTATACAAAGAATTGTTATTTCTGCAACTGATAATGAATACATAATAGTAATAATAGGTATTAATAAGCTCAAAATGAAAATAAAACAAGAACAAAATATTGTTACCTAACTTTAATTACTTTATTTCTAACCTCAAAATTCCAATTGTCATCTTTAAAGACTTAAAAATTAAATTGCAAAATTTGTTATATAATACTTTATTTATTACAACATATATCGTAATAACGGTAACGACTCCTTTGAACTTATTTATTTTTTTAAAATGCAATGGAAGCATTTATTTACAAAATAATGAATTTTGCTATAATTTGTTTAAACAAATTGTTTATGTATGATATGATGAATGATAAATTTGGATTGACAGTGGCTTTGATAGCCTTCAAACATCTATGGCTTATCAGAATTGCTCTTAAAAGCTTATCGGCCAAGAAAAATGAAGGTTTTCAAACTTCATGCAATTTGAAATTTTCAAAATTAAATATCTCAAAGAAATAGAAAGATATTTGAGCAAACTCAGGGACATTTGAAAGAGTAAAACTTATACTTTAAAATGTTGTATAAAGCTTTTTGATAAAAAAAATATCGAGATGATACATAACCTCAAATATAGTCCAAAATCGCTTTTTCTGTACTTTCATGTGGGGACATTTAAAAAACCAGATATGATGAAGCAATTTTGAGATCAGTTTTGAATTCAGAGACCAAAAATCTATAAAAAATGATTATTCTTATTCAATGTACAAATTTCATATCGTGCTGTGTAATCTTAGAGAAGAACCATCTTCAGTCCCGTAAATCTTAGATTTCCGAGTTCATTGAATAAAACATTGAATTGATATGAAGTTCATTCTATGTATTTTTGAATATTGCTGACATTCTCGATAAAGGATAGAATGAATTTCTGGAGCTGCAAAATGACTCCTTAGCGCGTGATATACTTCAAGCAAAATCGTTACCTCAATTTTGGTTCTAATTCTAATCCCATTTGCTTTTAATTATCCCGATTAATATAAGGTTGGAAACCACTGTTTTAAATAAAAGAAAACCAAGCACACATCACTATCACTCACTTATTTGAAAACAAATTCAATTTAACGTTTGTTTGAATGTTGTAGACAATGTTGAAGATTGACTAAAATGTTCGTTTCAATGTATACACCTCAAAGATTTGATATTACATAGTAATGGTTGCCAAAGATTAGATATCTCAACACTCGGTTTACTGAAGATTCCATTATTGTTTTTAATGTATGCTGCTTCTATAAATTTTCCTTTTTTCATATTGGGCTCCATATATATTGCCGCAGCCTCAGACCATTTTATATGGTGTTGTTTATCCCAGGAGTGTTCTGCAATACCTGATCTCGACGTTTCCCCTTTTTGTGTATGAATTTTACGTTCCTTAATTCTAACTTCTAGTGGTCGTTTGGTTTCTCCAATATACATTTCACCACACTCACATGGAACTTTATAAACACATTCTTTCTTATCGGTAGTTTTAGGTTTTGTTTTTGTTCAATGAGCACTAAGGGTATTTCCCGATTTAAAGGCTGTTTTTATATTATAACTGCTGGCAATTCATCTTATTTTTTCCAACGTTCCCTTAATGTACGGAATTGTGAAGAAGGAATGTGCTTTTTGTTGTTCAGTAGAACAACGAACAACGAAACATTCAGTTTATACTTGATAACGATTAGAGATACATCCTTAAAAATTCTTTAATACAACCCTTAAATGAGTGCAGAGAGAGTATAAATTGGTCAACATTCCTAGGCAGTGAATTCATTTCCCTACTCATTCTGGACATTGGGGTGTTAAACGCCTAGTTTGTCCTATGGTATTGTTCATTAAAAAGACTATGGACCCGAAGCACCCTCTGAGGTACAGAGAATCCAACAGCCCCCAACAATTCAGGAGCATCAACCATAGAGTTTATGATCTTATAAAATAATATTAGGTCAAGATAGATGCGTCTATTATATAATGATAACAAGCTCATATAATCCCGTATTACACTGAATGGCACATCTTGCTTAAAAGCAACAAATTTCAAGAAACGGACCTGTACCTTCTCGATTTTATTTTTGTATATTTCATAGTTTGGTGCCCAGACTGAGATGCATACTTCAAGACAGATCGAACCATTGAGCAGTATACAGATTTAAAACACTGCACACTGCTGAAATCAGCTAATGTGCGTTTAATAAAACCAACAAGCCTCAAACTACGGCTCGAAATACTATTAACGTGCAGGTCAAAAGAAAGACCCTAGTCAAATATCACCCCAAGATCGTTTATATGATCTGAGCGAGTCAGCATTGTATTGTGCAATGTGTAATTATAAACTATACTATCTTTTTTCTTTGAGAAAGTAATGGCAGAACATTTTGTTAAATTAAGTTGCATGAAATTGCGGTCACACCGCTTAGTAAAACTATCCAGGTCACCCTGTAAGGCCACACAGTCCTCTATCCCTCCAACAACCTTAAATATCTTTAAGTCGTCAGCATATAAAAGACATCTGCTTGAGATTATAGAATTCTCTATGTCATTCACGAAACAATTAAAATAGGTGATAGAGGACAAACGCCAATTATATAAATTTAACGTTAAAATTTGTAAAATAAATGAATATGAGCCCCCTACAAGATTAATAATATCATCAGATATATAAATTTACGGAGTAAATTAAAATTACTTTTATGCAGTAGATGATAATTTTGCTTATCAGCGTGCTTCATCATAAATTTGAAAAAAAAAATCCAAAACAATCAAACTAAAACAATGAACCAAATAGAAGGCAAGTATCAATAATACTCTAGAAATCCTGTTCTTGCAATAAAACTAATACTAGTCTTGGAGTTCATTAATCGGTAATATCATAACCCTATTTCAATAATAACTTTTTATTTTATGCTGTTGTTTACAAAACAGGAAATTTGGTTGTCAGTTTAAATGATCACATTGGATGTTTCATTGCGGATCTGAGTTATAATTATAATACGAAATGCTGAAAGCTTTTGGACACGTGCCACCAACCCTCATTAAATGTTTAATTTTCTTATATTTAATTTTTGAATAAAGGGTAAGAAAATTAATTATTTTGTATGAAAGTTGAAAATTTTTAGCAGGATGCTCTCATGAGGTATTAAATTAAAAGTTTGGTAACAAGATTCACTAAGAAGATTTAAGAGTTAAACCTGATCTGGTTGCCATGAAATTTAAATTTTCTAGTCAGCCAGTTTTATTTTGCATATGATATTGTCATAATTTACATTACATATGTCAACAAATAAATGCTTAAATAGGGATATTAAGGATAAGGATCTTGTATAAAGCACTGAAATGTACAAGAGAAATAGTTATATACCGAAAATAAATAAAATTCTGCGGTTTTGCCGGCTCAGTAATAAAAAAGAGATTTTTTATGATTGTATTTTTAGAGTTCAAAACTTACTTGAGTTATTGATGCTCTTGTCAGTTTAGGCCATCTGCTGTCCATTTAGGATGGTTTCAAAATTAAACCGTGTCAATGAATCCGGCTGTGAATGTCTTTTCTCGAAGCTCAATAAACAAATGGTATAAGCATTTTTTTTTTGAGACTCCAATTCAAGAAACAATAGGTCTATTGAATAGGGTATTTAAAATTTAAGTCTACACAGAGTGTCTCTAAAACGTCTGTACGAAACGCTAGCTCCAAATATATGATGATCCAGGCGCGGATTCAAGGGGAGTGCTGTGGGGGCGATCGCCCCCCCCCCCAAGAGCTTTGAGTTCAGCAAAATAGACCCGATTTTGCCTCTTATACTATAGTTTATTCAAGAACTAGAGAGAGAGTAATAAATCATTTTTTACACTTTTTTTTTTCGCAAAGTACCTGTGTTCTTTAGTCCGGTGTCTTTGGCAAAATCTGTTAGACACATATATATTTTCATATATTTTTTTACTTTGATTCTTAAAGTCAAAAATATTCTTAGCTTAGCATATATGGAATTAACGTTTAATTATCTCAATAAAGTGATATAATTTTAGGTTTTACAATTAGCAAAAATTGGAGGAAAGTATACCTATGAACTTATTAAAAGATATTTTATTGTAACAATGACAGATAGCCTTTCCAAGAATTATACATATGATGGAACAGTAAAGTGCCCTTTAAAGAACTTATGTTCACTATTTGTAGGTAAGTTACCATTTAAATATAAAAGTTTGATGAAAAAAAACTCTCTGTTTTATTTGTCATACTCGGAAATAATAAGAACAAATTGGGTGTCAGATTTCACATGTTGAACTCTAGATCCCCTTGTTCTGATAATACCCAGACGAAAAGTGTGTTAAATTTTTTTTTCTGGTCTGTTGGTTTAAGCACTCTACGCAATTACGAAGCATTTGGTTTTATATATATATATATATATATATATATATAGATTGAACTTTCTTTTATAAGTAAAACCTAAATTTCATTTTAAATTCCTACAAACGTCTCCGACTTTAATAGGATCTTGAGTTTTCAAATTAATATTTCTGTTGTAACCGTTATCATTGTTTGTGGCTTTCTTATACTTTAATGTTTTTTGTTATGGAAAATTACTATGGAACATTAAGGCTTGAGACAGCCCCAACAAACAAGTATAAATACGACACTCGGAATTTTTAAACTATACAAAACCATAAAATACTGCATCATTTAACGTTAAACCTTATTAATTTTCAGCTGAGGCAGAAGAATGGGGGGCCGATAAAAAACAGCAGAAGACGAGATTAGACAATGGCTGAAGAGAAACGAAAACGACAGAAATAAATCTAGAAAAAAATAATCATTGTAACAATAAAAAGTCTTTATTTAAATAATTGGTATATTTTCTATTACCCAATTGAAATTGTACCCATTACTATGGAACCAGAAATCTTATTCATAGTGATTCTTCGATAGCTTGAACAATTTAAATCAATTGAAGCTATATTTTGTAGCACTTGCAATTCGACTAATTATAAAATTTTATATTCTTATATAGCGTTGTATTAAAAACTTGACAATTGTAATCAATAAGTGTAATATGTGGATCCAGTTCCTGTTACCTGGTTCGCTAATGTAATTTATATCTGTTTAGTTTTTGGGACTAATAGGGCCATCTATGGTTACTTGTTATCGACGTTTTGATGACATGAGTGGTCTGTATCTTCAGAAGTGCAGATTAATTAGGTACTGTAAGCTCTCGGACCCTAAGCAAATTCTAAAAATATCTACCATTCATGTTAGCGGAACGTCAAGAAGAGTGAACAATAGATTATGACCTATTAATCCAAAAAGCACAATACTATCGGATAATATGTCCACAATCGGATCAAGAATGTACATTATATGGACATCCAAAATTAGTCCTATTAATATCCAAAAATGATCAATAGCTGGACAATATTTGGAGTCCAAAAGGACATCCATATAGTCCAGTGGATATCCATAAGATGTCGGGTGAACAAATTCTGGACATCCCTTGGATATCCGGTATGTCCAGCTTTGGATAAACAGTGGATATCCAGTGGACTGAAGTGTGCTATTTGGGTAAGGACACCCTGTAAGGTGTACTTTGCTCAATGACAGAAATTAAATTGAACTATTAGAAATTTTATTGTTGCAGTAAATTTATAAAAGCTTATAATATTTAAATATAATTAAATATAATTAGATTTATGGCAGTTCTCAGTTACCTACGGCACTGGAGTAGGTACGTTGGAGGTTTTGGTAACAGTTTTATTACTCTCTCTAGTTCTTGAATAGAGTATAGGAATATATATGCTTGTGATCACCCCTCCCCTTCCCAAGAGCTTTGAGTTCAGAAAAATAGAACCGATTTTGCCTATTCAATTAGGAATCTTATACTAGGATTGTGTATACGGCTCGCATACTCTCCCTTGTTTTTTCTTGTGATCGCCTCCCCCCTCTCCAAGAGCTTCAAATTCAGAAAAATAGGCCGGACCCTGGCTTTAACACTGGACATGGGAATGTTGCTGGTGTCTCACCCTCCCCGTCGACAACTTGCTTGCGCTTGCCATACTGTACCGCCCCCCCCCCCCGAAGAGAGAGGCTGGATATGCCCCTGTGCCTAATTTACTTTAGTTTCCAAAATACGAGGTGTCAAAATTATAGTTTTCGTTAACGTTTCTGTCAATATTTATATTAATTGTAGTTAGATCCTCACTAAATTTGATAATTTGGTTTTTTATATTGCGAAGGGTGCCACCAGCATACATATATATATATATATATATATATATATATATATATATATATATATATATATATATATATCTATATATATATATATATATATATATATATATATATATATATATGATTCAGTATTAATCCGGGAATACATCCGTTCGTTGGTTTGGTTTCCTGTAGAAATTTGCAGACGTTTCGCCAAAATCCCATTTGGCATCTTCTGTGCTTGGTGGTTGTAGATCAACTGGCAGCAGTTGATCTACAACCACGAAGCACAGAAGATGCCAAATGGGATTTTGGCGAAACGTCTGGAAATTTCTACAGGAAACCAAACCAACGAACAGATGTATTCCCGGATTAATACTGAATCACACGTTCCCATCCGTGAAACACTACGCAACAACATATATATATATATATATATATATATATATATATATATATATATATATATATATATATACCAGAAAAGTCCGCATCATATGGGATTTTTTTAAATAATACCTTTATTCGAAATCATTATCTGTCAAATTTTAATGTTTTAACAAAAAAAATTCAAAAGTAGAATTACATCTCAATATATCGAAAAAAATTATTAGAAAAATTTTATCTAATTATAATTTTGAGCCTATAAACACAAATTTAGATTTTTGCCCTTTTTTTGTGAATTGCACCACTGTTGAAAAATAAGACTCAACGCAATCGATATAAAACTTCTTAGTTTTGACAATGCTTCATTCCAGATATATTTTGTTTAAAGTAGCGCCATATTAAATGTGTGTTTTTCTACAAAATCCAAATAGGGCTATTAAAATTCGGTCACATGTGATGCCAAGTTTATTTGTTTTTGACCCTGTATAAGGTAACTTCATAAAATACCTATTTTTGAAAACGTAGTTTGTGTTTAAAAGTAATACACATTATAAAGGGTGTTTTTTATAGAGTTATAGAACTTTAAGTTGGCAACACTTTTTTAGCTGGCGGCCATTTTGTCAGCTGTCAAGTGATTTATGTTTAGTTTGGTTTGGCATTTCAACATGAATAGACTGACGCCTGAACAACGCTTCCAAATTGTGCAAATTTATTTTGAAAATCATGGTTCTGTTCGAAATACGTATCGCACACTACGTCCATTTTACGGTCAACATAATCGTCCATTAGAGCAATTAATTCGATTAACTATGGAACGTTTTCGCACCATGTTTACTCTAAATGATAATACGCATCCACAGAGACGTCGTACAGTGCGTACAGAAGAAGTCATTGCTGCTGTAGAGCGTAGCGTAGAGGAAGACCCGAATCAGTCTATCCGCCATCGTGCACAGGAATTGGATATGTGTCCATTCACTTTATGGAAGATTTTGCGGAAAGATATTGGTTTGCGAGCTTACAAAATCCAACTCGTGCAAGAATTGAAGCCACACGATCACCTAGCAAGGCGCAGATTCGGTGAATGGGCCCAAAACAAGATTGCCGTTGATCCCGATTTTCATAAGCGAATTTTGTTTAGCTATGAAGCTCACTTTTGTTTGAATGGATACGTCAATAAACAAAACTGCCGTATTTGGAGTGATGATAATCCTCAAGTGTATGTTGAGACACCGTTACATCCAGAAAAACGATGCTGGTCAGAACGTTACAGTCAATGGTGACCGCTATAGAGCCATGATTACTGACTTTTTCGTTCATTAATTGAACAACCATGATGTGCAGGAGCTGTGGTTTCAACAAGACGGCGCAACATGTCACACAGCTCGTGCCACAATTGATTTATTGAAGGGAACGTTTGGTAACCGCATAGTTTTACGTTTAGGACCCGTGAATTGGCCTCCAAGATCGTGCGACTTAACGCTGCTAGGCTATTTTCTGTGGGGATATGTGAAGTCGCTAGTCTACGCCGGTAAGCCCGAAACTATTGATCACTTGGAGGACAACATTCGCCGCGTTATTGCCGATATACGGCCACAAATGTTGGAAAAAGTCATCGAAATTGGACCTCCAGATTAGACTACGTCCGCGCCAGCTGTGGCGGTCATATGCCAGAAGTCATATTTAAATTATAATGCCAGAAGGTTATCTTTCGAATAAAGTAAATTTCATGTCAATTTAAAAAATTCATCTTTGTTTTATTCCATTTAAAAGTTCTATACCTCTATAAAAAACACCCTTTAATTAAGACAAAGCAGTACATAGTGTCATCAGTAAAGTCTGCATTAAGTGGACAATAAATTTTGAATGCGTTTAAATTTCATATTTATTAGAAAATTTGAGTCTTTTCAATTAAACTATTTTTTTTTTATATTAATGTGTATTACTTTTAGACATAAACTACGTTTTCAAAAATAGTTATTTTGTGAAGTTACCTTATACAGAGTCAAAAACATTTTATTATTAAAATTACACAATAGAACAGCAGAAAACATGATTTTATACTTTAGACTTTCCTGTCCAACAGCTGCATATAAGTCTTTTCAAACAATAAAAATATAATAATTTCCAACATTTGCCGTCGCATTAAGATCGTACTTAGTTCGCATACACATATAAACATTTTAACATTGTCTTGTCTTTATTAAACCCCATTACAATTAAAAGCTTTAAACTTAACAGTCATAATAGACTAGTACTTATTTTTTCCTCTGTTTATTTACATTGCGTACGTCTGCGTTCATCAAAGGCATAAGGCTAACATTCCAGTCATTAAAAAACACGTGTGTCACCGATGTACAATTATAATTATACGGCAGCGAAAAGCATAGTTTTCGGAGTGTCTGTTAGTTCTTCAGATGTGGAAGATTTCCGGCACCTTGATGGCTCAAGCAGCTACGGAAGTACGTCAATTTTTGTTTATACCAATAACCATTTAGAGTGCAGTTAAACATAACATTACACCAAGTCAGATTGATTATTTTCATAAGAAAAATAGAAGTTTTAATTGATCAATAAAACGGACTATTAACTGAAGTTTAGGTTAAATGTTTTGCTGTTGAAATGGATTAGGCGTGAAGTAATTGTGTTGTTCGTAGTACGGTTTTATGAACTGCTCTAATCTTATGACTTAAGACATCGATTCAGGATTTAACTAAATACCAAGGCTATGCAGAAAGTGAAAAATAATTTAAAGTTTGCGGCATTCGAAAGCTGAAATAAATAACAAATTATAATTAATTATATATAAATGGATATTTAGGAGCCAAACGTGTCTTATTCTATACGTAAAGTCCATAATTTCTGTCATCTTATGAAACTATAAATAATTTAAAACTTTGTCGCTCTATTACCAGAACAGGGACTAAAAGCTTAAAACGCATTGTTGTCATATTTCTCCAGCATTAAATCGCAATCAGCCGATCATATTTAAAATAGCATGGTGATGTTAACCAACATCTATTTGGTTCTTATCGCAAAGATGATGGATGTGGCAAGACACATACACAGAATGTCCATCTTCAAGAAACTTGAAACTAAGTGTCCCGACTAGTTTTTCGCATTGTTTGACTATTTTGTGGATTTATTATTGATTCATGGACAGATTTTGTTAGTTCACATTCTAATTGCTATACTCTCATTGAATACAGATATTGCGTGGTGTAAAAAAGGCTATTATAGTGTATTATAGTATATATATATATATATATATATATATATATATATATATATATATATATATATATATATATATATATATATTTGTGGTAAACTATGGATATTAATAAACCTTCAACTAGTGGTGCACTAATAAAGAAGAATAGTCGGTTGACGTTAAAGGAAAGAATAATGTTTTTTTCACTCGGTAAAAATCCAACACTACCTTTCACACTTTGAAAAATGCATATACAAAGTTTTTCCCCAGGAAAAAAAATGTAAATGTTGATAAAATTGTAAGGATATAAATTTAACTGATAAGAAATATTTTGATATTCCCACGAAACTTCATAGTTTATTATTTTATAAAATGCACACGCCCCTGGAATTTGTTCCCCTGGCGGCGCACAACCTGGGGGAACTCTATATGCGCGCAATAAGTTTGATAGAAATTGTGGACTTTAAATATGATTAGGAATCAAAAACAATACTTCAGTTTGCAAGAAACTAACAGAAAGAGGTGGAAACTATTCCTGTTTGGTAGTGAACTTCCACCTGCGTGCTTTTCACAAATAAATTGCCTTAAAGAAAACTATGAAGCACTGTTTGATGTAAATAACTAAACTTTGATCTAATAACAAAAACTAACTCCCCAAAACTCCAGATTTAGATGTGTATTAACCGACAGTAATATGGTTGTTTAACCGAATTAATGTGCCATTGTCATCTAAAGCTGAGCATCAAAGCTTATATATATATATATATATATATATATATATATATATTATATATATATATATATATATATATATATATATATATATATATATATATATACTCCCCTGCATATGTTTATGCCATATCTAGATGAAAATCTGAAAACACAACTAACTTCAAAAAAAATGGTTGCAGCATAAAAGTTCCAAAGATCTTAAAATTTAGGTAACAAGCTCAAAAAACTGTTACATTTGTCTTTAAAACCTATACGAATATTTTTTAAACAGTATCATAAATAGATAAAAAAATTGAAAAAATGTTGATGATTTTTATACTGTTATAATTTCAAGGGCCAATATTACAGAGTAAAAAACTAAAACAGTTTGAAAGAGTATTGTTTCACTTTTAAAATGAGCAGTAAAACGTCAAATTTGGTCCATTTGGACCAAAGTTAGATCAATTTATATAAGAAATTATTTTTTTTTTGGAAATGAGTTTGTTTAAAAAACTAAACAAGTTAGAAAAAAAGTGTAACTAAAAAAAAGACGTGTTTTTGTGTAACAAACACAGATGTATAACTTTTAAAAAATTAGAGACATTTTTTTTCCATTTTTATGACACAAAAAATTTCAGAATTGTAAGATTAATGAAAAACATGACACGATATTTTGTTGGAGTTAAAGAAAAACAAATTACAGAAAAGTCGAATATAAGTAGACTTTGTCGTGATTACAACGTTAGAAAATATATTAAGGAAACTGGCTCGATTAATCGAGGACATAATAGAGAATATTCGAAGATAACAACTCTTAAAGAAGACAGATATATTGTTCACAGTGCTTTTCAGTGTTTCTGATAAAACTGTGCAAATTAATAAAAATTTGTAAATTATAATTAACATATTATAATTTGAAAGTATAAATACGTCGGAGACTTCCTAAAAATGGAATTTTTAAACGACTTGCTACTAAAAAACCGTTGCTAAGAATCGTAAAGATAAAAAAAAAAGATTAAATTGGGCAAGACAACAAAAAAATTGAAGCATTGCTCAGTAGAAAAAGGTGCTTTAGCGACGAATTGAAGTTAGCAGTTTTTGAATCGAAAAGAAAAGTATATATGCTTAGAAAAGCCAAAGAAAAGTTTTTGAAGGATTGTTTGGTTCTTAGTGTCACACATGGAGGTGGCTCAGTAATGGCTTGGGGTTGCTTAACCGGATCCCGTGTTGGTGACCTCGTAAAAGTAGAATGAATCTTGAAAAAGGAAGACTATAAAAACTTCTGTACAAGAACATATTGCCGTTTGGTACTCGTCTAGTAGGTACTCCTCTTACTTTCCAACATGATAACGACCCCAAACACTGTAAATATCTGCAAAAGTTTCTTCGAAAATCTTGAAAAAAAGAAGTCATGGAGTGGCTACTACCGATCCCAGATTTAAACCAGATAGAATTATTAAAGCATGAATTAAACAGCTGTTCAAAAGCAACGTCTGACATCGGTTTCTTACTTATGGGAAATCTTACAAGACGAGTGAAAAAAATCGAAGCAGAAACACTCAGCAAATTAATCTTGCGAATTTTGCGAATGCCAAAAATCTGCCTGGCTGTAATTAAAAGTAAAGGCTACCACTTTGATGAGAAAAATGTTGAGACGTAACTATTATACTATCTAACAAATTGATATTAACTTTTTTTGTTACAATAGTTTGTTAAAATTCTTTGTTTGTATTATTTATTGGCTTAAATTTTGAATTCTATGCATATTGGTGTTTAAGAACTGGCCGCTAATTAGTTAGTAATGACTGATATTTATTTTTGTTTTCATTAAAAGGCTTAGTACCTAGTAAATGTAAATATGAATTAAAATTGTCCCTTTGTTAAATAAAAGTGTTTTTCTGTAACTTCAACAAAATATCGTGTAATTTTTTTTATTAGTTTTACAATGCTGAAATTTTTTATGCCATAAAAATAGGAATTTTTTTTTCCAATTTTTTTCAAGCTCTTTGCACAAGAACAGGTCTTTTTTCTATTTACACTTTTTTTCTATTTAGTTTAGTTTTTAAAAGTACGCGATTAAAAAAAAACATATTTTCTTACAAAAATGTGTCTAACTTTGGTCCAATTTGACCAAATTGGACGATCTACCGCTCATTTTAAAGGTGAAGCAATACTCTTTCAAACTGTCTTGGTTTTTGTATTCTGTAATATTTGCACTTGAAATTAAAACAGTACAAACATCCACAAAATTCTTTCAATTTTTTTATTTTTTTATGATATTGTTTAATACCCATGTTCATGGGTTTTAGAGATAAAAAATAACGGGCTTTTGAAGATTTAGACCTAAATTTTAAGATACCGTTGAAATTTTTACGCTGCGATCATTTCTTTTGAAGTTATAAAACTTTTTGTGTTTTTAGATTTTCATTTTGGTATGGCAAAAACATGTGCATATATATATATATATATATATATATATATATATATATATATATATATATATATATATATATATATATATATATATATATATATATATATATATTGTTTTTCTCACAGAATTCAATATTGTGTTCCACTGATATTTTCAGTCAGCAATACTATTCCAGCACACATCACTTGGAACTTAGAATATCTTGCCCCTTTCTTAGCTGAATTTCATTTGGGCTAGATGATCCTTACAAAAAGATTTAGTTATTTAAACAATGTGTTTTTTAATGTCTTTTATTTCTAATTCCTCGCAGAGCAAATTCTAAAGATATGTCGAGCAACCATAGTTATAACCATGGACGTCTGGACATGGAATGTTTACAAAAACAAAACGCCACGAATGGGTCACAATCAGTAGTAATTTGCCAACTGTTTTGGAAAAAAATAAGGGAAAACAATATAATTTGTTAATACCCAATTTTTATGAAAAAAAATATTATTATGATAATATATTTCATATAATATTTAAAAACAATTTATTGCTACAATAGTAAACTAATATCTTTAAAATAGTATGCTTTATAATGCGTCAGTTTAACTCCCAGAAAATTCAAGATTTCTAAGTAGTGTGATAAACTATGAAATCTGGCAACCTCGCAAATTTATTTTACGCTATCGTACGATTAAGGTTGAATCCGGTCCATTCATAAAAATTTTGGCATATGACATTTTTGTGGTTGACGTTGTGTGTCTTGGATCGTTTTTTAATTTTTTGTGATTCCAAAAGTGTTTTTGTAAGTGACTAATTATTCATTAGTGACAAAATGGTCAATCATTGCCAAGTTTGCCGAAAATTGGATTATTTATTTCCAAATTTAACTTTTCACAGGTAGGTTAGGTTAAGTTTGGTATCATAGGCGGGTAACTTGGGATTTTAGATTTTGTTATCAGTGATTTTTTATAGGTTTCCCAGTGATTCTAACCGCCGAGACCTTTGGATTAATATATTAGGACTACAAGATAAAATCTTGCCCAAGTCACTTCGTATCTGTAGTGAACATTTTGGCCCAAACGATTTCTATTATCGATTTGATGGTGTTCGTGTTTTAAAGTGAGACCAACATAATAGAAGCTCACCATTCATTCATTAACATTTCCCTTGTAATATTACACCAAATAGTACCGCTTTTCCTATCTTTTTACAATTTTCTCCTTAATTTTTGTTTTCCCTATTACTTGTAAAAGTGTAAAATTTTCATTTAACCAAGATATTACAAAATCTGCAAAAAAAACTCATAAACGTTATAAATAAATATATGACTTGCATAATAACTGTCATGTGTGAAAAGTCCAGAAATGAAACTTCAATTTCTGCAATTTTTATTTATTTTTATTCGATGTCCGATAGTTACATAGTCTCAGATTTGCTTTACACAAATTAGATAGTCAGTAAGTAAGAAAGAAAGTATATTTTATTGTAAGTTATTCTATTTTATATATATATATATATATATATATATATATATATATATATATATATATATATATATTCTCCTGAACACATACACCGTCGAATATATATTTTTTAAATATTTCCATTTTTAATTTGCTTCATTTATTAACTTACAAAAAATATCTCCATTTTCTCGTTTTAGGAATTTTGTACAAGTGTTATTATTTTTACAAATAATTGGTATGCTAACCAAACGTCAAAGTAGTCATTTGCATACCGCGACGTCGTTACATTTATTCAGTATTGCACTTCAATATTTGAGACATTAGAACTTTGGTAAGACTACTTTTTGACGATGTTCATGGCTGACGTTAAATTTCATATGCGAGTGTCTGTACGGCATAGACACGTTGTTAGGAATAATAAAAATAGACAGCGAGTCCATACAATTTAGAAAAAAAATTTCAATCACAGTAATGTGCAAGAAACAAAGTTTTTGTCGGTTTTAGAATTGTGGGCATTAATTAGCCACTTAACCAAAATCCGGCAAAATATTACGCAATTTTTTACTTTGGACTTGGATAATTCTTACATGGTACTCTGTTTTAAATAATAACTAGTGCCTTGGATAAAAAAAAAGGTTATTTCAAGTCATTAATGTCGTAAAAGATAAATGATATGAATATTACGATTATTTGTATATTGAATAGTGACTTATGTTCAAGTACAACAACTTCCGTATCACGACATATTGATAGAGTAATTAACTATTTCTTATGAAAAAATATTTATTTCAATTCTGCAAATAAAAGCATCATAGAATATTAATTGATATTTTTATTCGTTTTAAAATTGTTACGCCGCTGGCGTATGATAGATTGTGAGCTATGACACCCCTCTAACCCCTGGCCTACAAACATGTTGGCGCTTATAAATTTCATATTCATGAATGACTAGCCTGGTCCATTCTCTACTATGTCTATGGTTATAACTTTAGAACTGGTTCTTTCTTCGATACTTTTTCCCATGCCAGGTGCATTGTCCGTTAAGAAAGATATAAAAAACATTGATATTTTAGTTCGCATGAAGAAATTACAGAAAATTCCCTTTTTTATACTTCATGATAAAATAGATTTTGTTTTACAAATACAATTAAATCCATTCGACTTGCCCCCTATGAGTTTTTGTGTGGAAATCTAAAAAAATCAAGAGAATTATATTTTTCTTTAATTAAGTTAATGGTTTTTGACTCAAAAATCAATCCAACCCTGGTAGTTATTATTGATATCATTATAGTGTACGTTTCATGCAACGTTTTATTAAAAATTGTCTGTTGAACTTACCCCTTGATTATTGCCATTGCTTGATAATAGGTAAGTAGGAATGTACCTATATTCATGTTTTGCCTACGTACGGTGCTCCAAACTCCAAACTGCACCTTACGTACTAAATATATTTTGGTCTTATTTGTCATTTGATTACGAAGGACTTATCGAGATTTCGAGGCCCCCAAGACGAGAGGCTCGGGGCAGGCTACCCTCTCAGCCCCCCTCTTAGTCCGCCTCTGCTAGGAAGATATTTTTAAAAAGTGTTTTATATAATTTAACAGCATCACAAATATAACCTAAACTTCATTCGCTCTAATTTAATTTTAATAGAATAAACTTTTTGTTTTCACCAGGTAGCTTTTTTGACCAATTTAATGATGAAGATCTGGTGTGGTGAAACAGCTAATTTTGGCTCTTAGTTATGGTTTACTTACGTTTTGTTTATAAATGTTCGGGAAATAAAAGTTGTTTTGTATTTTTCTTAAACTAATATGTACGGCAAAGATTTTAATACTGTTTGTCGTAAATCATTCCGAATAAATGATCATTTGATTTTATTATTGATAATCATGATACTGTTAAATTTCGCAGTTTAATTTTCTTTTATGAAGGAATATCGATTTAATATGACAACGTAGTTACGTTTTCTTATTAATAGATAACGTTATGTCTAACTCCACAGAGCATCAAAAAGTTTTAAAATATATTTAAAAAATATATAAAAATTAATTAACAACCATTTTATAGTTTATTTAAACTGGTCCGGTAAAATTCAAGATAGCTCTTATAATATGGCAAATAAAAATATTATAATTGTCCGATTGACTGCAAAATTAGAGTTTAAGAGGTCGCTCTCTTCTTCCCATTCTTCTTCATCTTCATAGCTTACGCCTCTACAAATTTGTTGTTCTTGGCAATTTGCATCCAGTTGAACCCTGCTGTACTTTTGATAGCATCCAGCCAACGCATACATAGTCTTACTCACAATCTTTTTTGTCCAGATGGTCTTCAAGACATATAGCCAGGCGCGGATCCAAGGGGGAGTGGTGAGGGTGATCGCCCCTCCCCCCCAAGAGCTTTGAGTTCAGGAAAATAGACTCGATTTTGCCTCTTCTACTATAGTTTATTCAAGAACTAGAAAGCGTAATAAATCATTTTTTTTTTTTGCAAACTGTGTTCTTTAGTCCGATGTCTTTGACAAAATCTGTTAGACACATATATTTTTTATAGGAATGGGTTAGAAATTTTATAATCAAAAATAGCGGTCTATAATAATGGACTATTTGGATTGGATAACAATTTTTGATATTTGGAAGTGTGAAGAGTTAAAAAGGATTTTTATCCTTGTCATAGGCGTCGGAAGGAAGTTCATTTTATCACTAAAAATTTATGGAAAAGAATATTATTTCGGCAATAAACTTAAAATAAAATGTTATTATAATACTATTTTATTTCTTATAATTTCTTTATAATTCACATACATTACAAAATATAGATAATCTTGCCATATTTAACACAAATCACAACTGTATTTTTATTATTTTTAATTTTGACATAGAAACTTTTTTACCCACATTCAGATTAAATAGCCTTATTCTCTCAAAAAATTCTAAGTTATAATTTAATTACTTACAAAATACCCATTGTCAAAAATACAAGAATTTAAGTATATTAAAAAAATAAATTCGTCCATATATATTAAATTTTTTTTGGGACTATTGGTCATTTTATTATTAATTAAAAACATTTTTACGACATTTGACGTTTCAGTTTATTTATTTCTCAAACCATCTGAAGAATTACAATTAAACACTAAAAAGGGATTCAAATGTTATTAATTTTTATATGTTACAATTAAAATTAGATCTACTTATTTTTATTTCTATCGCACTAACATCTTAATTTAATTTAATTTATTATATGGAAATCCGATAATCCCAAAAAAATGAATTATATATATTAATTCTACGCGCTTATGACAAAGACACAAATACAATAATAAAATAATAAAAAAATTACGGCTAATTGGAACTAAGTGTATATAAAATTAAAGAGTAGGACACACTAAAATAAAAATATTTAAAAAAATATTTAAACAACATTATACAATAAAATATAACAAAAACAAAAATTTAAATAATACACTGGTAAACATTACGTATTTAATTCGTAATCAAAGTCAATGAAGCTATCTTCGCTCACATTAATTATTGTATAATTATTTCCTCTATCTCACCGATCGTGAGATCGAGTTTCCACATTTTGTTTTTTTCTTTTATTATATGGATTTTTTCCAATTTTCCGTAGTAACTTTATTCAAAAAATCTTTCAAAAGTTCAATTAAATTACTAATTTTATATGTTGTGTTATTTCTACCAACTCTATCTTTTACTTGAGAGAGATATTTCCTTTTCCAACGGACAGGTTCCGGACGATCTATAAGAACAGATTTCCTAATTAGTTTTTCCCACCAAATATTAAGTTCTCTGAGCAATTTCCAGAGCTCAGTGTTTTAATTTTACGTAAATCCTTATCTTCATTGATTTTAGTTAGAATTTTGTCGACGGTTGGAATCTGCTTCTCATAATAAAATGTATGTACAACTTCTTTTATTGCAGTTTTCATCTCTTCTTCCAACCAGGTTTTTCGTCTGCCTGTGATCGACTGTGGCTTGGGAGTACTAACAATTCCAGTCGTTTTTTTCTCCATCAGTATTCGATACATAGTAGATTTTCCAACTCTTGTCATGTTGGAACACATCTCAACAGAATTTTTAACATTATTATCTAGATATTGATATCTTAAGACATCATAAACATTCATCATAATTTTTTGTTGAGAAAAAAATGCCCTGGTTTAATGATTTTGAAATAAATATAGAGGTGGAAGCCATATCTTCTGGGTATCTCACTAATCTCAAATAATATATAAAAACAAGCGCAAACAAGATAAATCACTAAGGACATACTGTAAGCCGTAATTTGCGCACTGACAAATTAAATTGAAATATCAGAAATTTTATTGTTGAAGTAAATTTATAAAAGCTTATAATATTTAAATATAATTAAATATAATTAGATTTACGGCAGTCCTCAGTTACCTGCTACACTGGAGCAGGTACGTTGGAGGTTTTGGTAACAATTTTATTTCTCTCTCTAGATCTTGAATAGAGTATCGGAATGAGTATGCTTGCGATCTCTCACCCCCTTCCAAGAGCTTTGAGTTCAGGAAAATAGAACCGATTCTGCCTTTTATATTAGGAATGTGTATGCTGCTGGCACTCGCCCCCCCTCCCCCGCCGACAACTTTTTTGCTGATCATCTCTTCTCTCCAAAAGCTTCAAATTCGAAAAAAGTAGACTCCACCCTGCCTTTTACATTAGAAATGGGAATGCTGCTGTGAGTTCAAACGGCGTGATAGTGGGTTCATTGCAAGGCAGAACCACAATGGGCTAAGTGAATCGCCCTGAAAGATTTCCCTTCGTATCGGAATGGTGTTAGTTTCGATGGTGTCGCTGGATGGCACTTGCAATTGGATCCTAGTTCTCCAAGTTGACATGATACGTTCTAAAAATGAAACAAAATTATTATCGACTCTATACCTTCTCACTATAGTTTTGAGCCACTCATGTGGCACCGAGTCGAAGGCCTTCTAATCCACGTAGGCAACAAAGAGGTTTCTTCGGTTGGCACAGGCTTGGTTACATATGACAGAGTCAACAATCAATTGCTCCTTGCATCCCATTGCTCCCCTCGTGCATCATTTCTGTTGAGTTGCAATGATGTTATTTTGCTCACAATGTACATAGATGCGTTGGGTCAAGCAGGAGGTGATCACCTTATACAGTGTGGGGAGGCAGGTGATCAGCCTATACTTAGCTGGGTCATGTGTGTTATGTTGGTCGTATTATTAGACGTATTATATATTATTATTATATTATTATATTTTTATATGATTTGCTTATGGAAATTTTCATAAAAATTTTGTTAATAAACTATTAGGTAATAATAATATAAAGGAAAAAAAAACAGTAGAATATGTAATATATAATTGAATATTTGTATGATTTTCTCTATAATTTTTTGTAAAAATTTTATTAATAAACAAATTAATAATTAATATGACTAAACAAATTGTTATTAACATATAAATTAATAAAACAACATCAATATTATAAATATTACTTATCATGCATAAGTTTCCTTGAAGCGCCAATGAATATGCAACTGAACTATAGCAACCCGCCGACAGCGGCCTGCAGCAGCTAGCTACTTTCAATTAGATTCGGCCCAATTTTCGAAGGTCCACAGATCGTATGGAAGTGTATTTCTCGGATCCAAGAAATTCACAGGTAAAGTACCTACAAGTATTAAAAAGCATCTTCTGCAAATTTGAGCCCTTAATATTCATTTGTCACGCCATTATGAATTTTTGAAAAAAAAAAAGTTTTTTTTAATCCAAAATTTTTTTTTTTTGAGATCTGAAGTGATACACCTAAATTCAATGCATTCATAAAAAAATTTCCATCCCGTGAAAAGTTATCGCAATTATTTTGGTGCACAAATTGGTTTTTGCAAAATTTCTCGGCCCACGATTGAAAAAAAAATTTTTTAATAGATCTTCAAAATACAAAACAAAACAAACAATTTCCATTAAAATTGAGCATTATATCTTAATTAGGAAAGCGGAAAGTTGAGGTTGAATTTTCACCTTTGACATCAAATTTCTTGGAAAATAAAAAACTCACAGATCCCGGGTTTAAAATGCTTTTTTAGAATGATAATACCTCTATTTATGTTAAATTTTATATCGGTAATTTGCTCAAAAATGTTCTTTTTTTAAAAAAAACAAAAACCGTAAATTTTGTCGAAAAAAAATTATATCTCGATAACTAGTGGCGCTACCTATAACTTATATCATATCAATCGATAGGTTTTTTAATTCTCTGCAACTTTTGTTTGAAATATTTTTCGATGCAACTTTTATTTTTCGAGATAAACTCAAAAAACCGAAAATCGTGACCATTTTTGGTCCGCCACTTTTATTGCACAGGTCTTTCAGAATTACCATCCAGATATATTTTATAGGATGCTGAAATGAAGACATTCCATCGATGTTACATTTTTATTACTGACGAAAGTCTATTTTCCATGGAGTATTACAGTATTCCCCACATATTTTATTAAAATAGAATAAATACATTATTAAAAAAGTAAATTTTATACAAAGTTTCCAGTCATCGATTTGGATGAAAAATAACATAATTTGTTTTTGTTATCGAAATAGATAACTAATTGAACATGGAGCTTTACTGTCGGTTACTAAGTTTTTGTTAGTACAGACTCTTTATTTTTTCTGTAAGTTTTTAGTAAGTAATTTTTTAGGCTGTCAATAAAATCCAAAGTATATCTGATCTTAAATCATCGCCGTTATGAAAACTATATCCAGGTATATTAATTTAAAATATTGTTGATGAACAGTTTATATCAAAAATAATAAACAAGCTAATTATGACTGCATATTTTGGTATGTTTTATTATAATATTTATAATTCAACCTGGAAATCAGTCGTCGAGGTAATTTTGGTTCACGTAAACGTTCAATGTTTGTGTGTATATGAAATTATAATAACCATATGCATAAGAAGTGGGCCACTTTATTCAAGTACAAGTACTTAAGCAGACTTGTTTATAAAATAACTATTTTAAACACATTAAGTGGTCGGTGTTCCAACGCTTTTTTAAGTGGTTAAGCTTCCTCGTATTAAATTGGGTACTTGGTTACGGAATAACACCACTAAATCATATTTCACAGATAATCTCTTTTGACGTAGATGCTTTCAAGTACTAATAATTTAACCTTCGAATCTGCCAATTTCTTTCATAATACCTATCTAAGTACGGCTTTTAGTGTTCGAAGCAAAGTGAAGATATTCTAAATAATTTATTTAAGAGGTCAGTCTGTTTTTTGCAGTTTATCTTAAATAAATATATTACATTCGTAAATATATATATATATATATATATATATATATATATATATATATATATATATATATCCACTATTTTTAAATATTATTGTACCGTAGGTTTTAAAATCTATGTGTTATCACTCCTGACTTAAACTTGATCCACATCCTCAAAAATCTTATAGTACCAGATTCGAACATTACCCAGAAATGTAAAATTTTTAGACTGCCACATTCTTCTTTAGGTGCCGTCTTCGTTCCGAAGGTTGGCAATCATCAGAGCTATACGTATTTTCGAGACTGCTGACCTAAACAGCTGGTTATTGCTGCAATTATACCATTCTCTTAGATTTTTTAACCAAGAGTTTCGTCTTCTTCCTACAGATCTCTTTCCCATAATTTTTCGCTGCATAATAGTTCTCAGTAGTTGATATATTTCTCCTCTCGTAACGTGTCCCAGGTATTGTAATTTTCGTTTTTTAATTGTAAGTATGACCTCCTTTTCTTTATTCATTCTCCTCAGTACTTCAGCGTTTGTGATTTTCTCCATCCATGATATTCTTAGCATTCTGCGGTACATCCACAATTTAAAGGCTTCCAACTTATTAATATCGATCTTTTTAAGCGTCCATGCCTCCATTCCATAAAACAAAACTGACAGTACGTAACATCTTGCCAGACGAACCTTTAATTCAAGACTCAGGTCTCTGCCACAGAACACTCTCTTCATTTTCGTGAATACGGCTCTTGCTTTCTCTATCCGGATTTTGATTTCTTCAGAGCTATCGTTGTTTTCATTGATGACGGTGCCTAAATAGTTGTATTTTCTGACGTGTTCTATATTTTGACCCTGTATGCGTATATCTGGGACATTTTGGGTTGATTTGGATATTAACATGCATTTTGTTTTTCTTATGTTTAGTGACAGTCCATATTCTTCACTGACTGTTGCTACTCTATTGACTAAGGTCTGGAGATCCTCGAGTGTTTCTGCGATAAGTACTGTGTCATCGGCGTATCTGAGGTTGTTTATTAAAATTCCATTTATTTTAATACCAACGAATTGGTCAATAAGTGCTCTATTCATTATGTCCTCAGAGTAAAGATTGAACAATGTCGGTGAAAGTATACACCCTTGTCTCACTCCTCTTTTTATTTCGACTTCTTCAGTCGTCTCATGCTCCACTCGCACTACTGCTTTCTGATTGTAATAAATATTCGATATAATTCTGATGTCTCTTTTATCGAGGTTCTTTTCCGTCAATAGACTGATAGGGTGATCATGTCTCACTTTGTCAAAGGCCTTATTGTAGTCTATGAAGCACATATATACATCCTGATTTATATCAAGGCATCTTTGAGACATGACATTCAGTGCAAATAACGCTTCTCTCGTTCCGAGTCCATTTCGAAATCCAAATTGGGTATCGCTAATATCTATTTCCAGTTTTTATGTATTCTACTGTGTATAACTTTTAGAAATGTTTTCAGTATGTGATTCATCAGGCTTATTGTGCGATAGTCGGTGCATTGTTTTGCTTTTCCCTTTTTTGGAATAGTTACAAATGTGGATAAAAGCCATTCCTGTAGTATTATTCCTGTTTTGTAGATATGATTAAAAAGCTTCACCAATGCATAAATTGACTCATCCTCTATGAGCTTGAGGACTTCCATCATTAGTTCGTCTGGACCCGGAGCCTTTCCATCCCTCATTCTTCTTAGTGCATACATTACTTCATCTTTGGTTATATCTGGACCTTCATCCTCTTGTATGCTGTTTAGATTGCTCATGACATATTCAGTTTTTTAATTATAATTTTATATTTGTTATTCACATACTCAGAAACTCGCCAGTACTAATTTTAAACGAAATAGAGAAATGTAAAATTTTAAATACTGCACCAATTTCTTTCAAAATGATATGGGACCATCGCAGCAACTTCGTAAACATAATGTAAAGATATTCGTTCAAATCGGTGCCGGAGGAATCGATGTACATACATAAAAAAATACATAGCGGTGGAATTGAGAATCTTCAACTGTTTCACAATTAGTCATGGAATACTTGGAAGACGAAGTCTTAAAAAAAACCGACATACCGATTATTTTTTTCAAAAGATACGTCGATGATTGTATTACAGCTCTACCTGAGGATTAAATAGATAATATTCAAAAAGCTTTTAATTATTTTCACCACAAATTGCAATTTACGTGGGATGTTGAATATAACAACGAAATTAATTTCCTCGATTTTACTTTATTCAGAAATGTACATAGCGAGAAACTTAAAACTAAATACTACACAAAAAACACCTGGTCAAGTCAATATCTTTATAATAATTAACACCCCTACATCTTAAAAAACCAGTGTAATAATGAGATTAACAGATAGAGTACCAAGCTTAACCTCACCAGAATTTCAGCCATAAATATTGAATTAAGTGAGGAAAATACTCAAAGAAAATAATTTTTTTGATGAACAGATAAATAAAACAACTTACACATTTTAAAACAAACAATCGTCCCCCACAACCTTCCCAACAACTAATAATTTTACAAAATATATCGCAATGCCTTACGTTAAAAACGTATCTGAAAAAATCAAATATATTTTGAAAAAACATGATATTGTTGTATAGTTTATTCAAGAACTAGAGAGAGTAATAAATAATTGTTTACCCTTTTTTTTCTTCGCAAACTACCTGTGTTCTTTATTCCGATCTGTTAGACACATATATTTTACTTAGGAATGGGTTAAAAATTTTATAATCAAAAATACTGGTCTATAATGGACTATTTGGGTTGGATAACAATAGATACTGGGATGTGTGAAGTGTTAAAAAGGATTTTAATCCTTTTCCTAGGCATCGGAAGGAGGTTTATTTTATCACTAAGTATTTATGGCATAGAATAATATTTCGGTAATAAACTTAAAGTTAAAAGTTTTTATAATATTATTTTATTTCTTATGATTTTTTAATAATTCACATACATTAGAAAATATAGATAATTTTGACATATTTAACACAAATCACAACTTTATTCTTATTAAGGTAGTCTTTTTCTCCTAAAATTCTAAGTTATAATTTAAATACATACAAAATACCCATTGTCAAAAATACAAGAAGTTAAACGTGTAAAAAAATAAATTCGTCCATATAATATTAAAATTTTTTGGGACAATCGGTCATTTTATTATTAATTAAAAACGTTTTTAGGACGTTTGACGTTTCAGTTTATTTATTTCTTAAACCATCTGCAGAATTACAATTAAACACTAAAAAGGGATTCAAATGTAATTAATTTTTATATCTTACAGAAAATTTAAATTATAAATTGTGTTTACGCTGGTAAACATTACGTATCTAATTCGTAATCAAAGTCAGTGAAGCTATCTTCGCTCAAATTAATTATAATTGGTTCCTCTATCTCACCGGTCATGAGATCGAGTTTCCTCATTTTCTTTTATTCTTTTATTATATGGATTTTTTCCCAATTTTCTGAAGTAACTTTATTCAAAAAAATCTTTCAAAAGTTCAGTTAAATTACTAATTTTGTAAGTGGTGTTATTTCTAGCAACTCCACCTTTTACTTGAGACAGATATTTCCTTCTCCAACGGACATTTTCTGGACGATCTATAAGAACAGATTGCCTATTTGGTTTTTTCCAGTACAAATTAAGTTCTTTGAGCAATTTCCAGAGCTCAGTTCTTTTAATTTCAGGTAAATCTCGATCTTCATTGATTTTAGTTAGAATTTTGTCCAAGGTTGTGATCTGCTTCTCATAAGAAAATTTATGTACAACTCCTTTTATTACAGTTTACATCACTTCTTCCAATGAGGTTTTTCGATTGCCTGTGATCGAATGTAGCTTGGGAGTACTAACAATTCCAGTCGTTTTTTTCTCATTCAGTATTCGGTACATAGTAGATTTTCCAACAACTGTCATGTTGGAATACATCTCAATAGAGCTTTTACTATTATTATCTAGATATTGGTATCTTAAGACATCATAAACATACATTGTAATAAGTTTTTCGTTGAGAAAAAATGCCCTGGTGGAATGTGGAAGCCATATCTTTTGGGTATCTCACTAATCTCAAATAATATATAAAAACAAGAAAAAACAAGATAAATCACTAAGGACACACTGTTAGGTGTACCTTGCTCACTAAAATTTTGTTGTAGCAGTAAATTTATAAAATCTTATAATATTTAAACATAATTAAATATAATTAGTTTTACGGCAGTCCTCAGTTACCTGCGGCACTGGAGCAGGTCCGTTGGAGGTTTTGGTAACAGTTTTATTACTCTCTCTAGTTCTTGAATAGAGTATAGGAATGAGTATGCTTGCAATCGCCCCTTCCCTTTTCAAGAGCTTTGAGTTCAGGAATATAGAACCGATTATGTCTTTTATATTAGGAATACCTATGTTACTCCTCTCCCCCACCGTTGACAACTTGTTTTTCTTGCAATAGCCGTCCCCCAAGAGCTTTGAGTTTAGGAAAATAGACCCGATTCGGCCTCTTATACTACGTTTTTCCTTGTGATCGCTCTCCCCCCTATCTAAGAGCTTCAAATTCAGAAAAATATACCAGACCCTGCCTTTTATACTAGAAATGGGAATGTTGCTGGTGTCTATAACAAATGAAGTAAAAACCTATACCTAAGAAATTTAAGAATTTGTATATATATATATATATATATATATATATATATATATATATATATATATATATATATATATATATATATATATATTTTCTTGATTCTTGAACCATAGATTATGTCATTTTTCTTAATTTTGTATTTTCTTGGGTTTAGGTTCTATAATTAATAAAACACAAAACGATTGACGTTTCGCCCTTTATTCAAGGCATTTTCAAAATTTATTCCTTGACATTTTGCTGTTCTGTTTCTAAATCTAAAATAATTTTAGAAACAGAACAGCAAAATGTCAAGGAATAAATTTTGAAAATGCCTTGAATAAAGGGCGAAACGTCAATCGTTTTGTGTTTTATTAATTATAGAACCTAAACCCAAGAAAATACAAAATTAAGAAAAATGATATATATATATATATATATATATATATATATATATATATATATATATATATATATATACTTAGTTTAGACCAGATATAGGAATAGTAGGCACTAATACCATCCAATATTATTTTTAGGTGAATAGGGGTACATGTAATACTAAACGTATTAATCCTTGCAACTGCTACGTACCCTACTATGCAGAAAAAATACGGAATCTGTAAATAATAGCCAATTATCATTAGCCGATTATCAGCTCATTGAATCAGCTAAATACATTTCCTGATTTCGAACGCAGCACGGGTCCACTTAAGAGCGGAGCATCGGTTTTTCAATTACTTCTCGAGAGTCGATTCGGTCACCCTTACGTTCGACAGCAATCGAATTGATTGAAGCGAAAAAGCAGCTATTAAGTGTTGTGGTTAGAATGCAAATGGTGACAATCAGAAATTAAGTTTCCGACAATAATAATTGGAAATTATTTTTTTCCTGTCATAATTTTTAGTAGATCTCTTTTATTAGCATACACCAGGATAAATTTGAATCAAAACTTAAACAAAAAGACCGTTTCTTCATTTATTGAGAAAATTAGCGACTAGTATTGTAATATTTTTCATATTTTCATGAATTTATGATGATATATTCGGTTAATGTTGATTTAATAATCGTATTTTCAGTAAAATATTTCAGAAAGTAGTTTTGTATTTGGGCAATTGACAATCAAGTTGATGCGAGAATTTCTCCAGTCATTGGTGGAATAAAGAATTTGGTAGAATTAGAATAGAAAAATTAAAAAATTTCTGTTTCCCTTCTAATTTATTCTACAGTTCTATACAAAATTTAGATAACAATCACTTATATTTGCTAACTAGCTGACCCGACAGACGTTGTCCTGTCTTAACTATAAATATTCATTTCGAACTGAAATAAATGTATTATTTATTTAACTATATATTTATTTATCTATATATGTATCTGTTCATCTTTTACATATCTATATTCTATATTCTATATTCTATATTTATATATATATATATATATATATATATATATATATATATATATATATATATATATATATATATATGTTTTTTCTTTTTTTTTTTTCTTGGATTTTTCTATTTGTATATTTTTTAAAGTTTTTGATTTTCTTGGGTGTAAAATCCGTTTTATTAATAAAACTGCATATGTTTTATTTGTTATGCATATCTATTGACGTTTCGGTCACAGTTGACCTTCTTCAGAATGATTTTTTATAACTATAATAGAAAAAAATTTTTGCTATATTATAACATAAAATTAATAAGTTAAATTTAATTATTTTAGCATACATATACATACAATATATACATACAATATAATAATTAATTATATATATAAAGATGAATCCCTATTTCCCTTGGTTATGCCATAACTTGAGAACGACTTTACTGATTTCCTTCATCTTTTTTTAAAAAGTTTTCTAGTACTTTGTAAGAAGGTTCTTATGGAATAAAAATTTGAAAATTTTATAAAAAATTAACGATGTCCACGCAGGAGAAGCCGCGGGCACCAGCTATTAATAATAAAAAATATTTTTTATTGTAATGCTTTTTGATACACAACATTCTTAGTTCTGTTTTGTGGCGCGTAAATAAATAGTGCTGATGGCTTTCCGACACAGGAAGAGGCCACATACAGTTGGCCATGTGAAAAACATGTATTTTCGAGATTGATGCCACAAACACTTAATGACTGCCTCTGCGATTTATTTATCGACATTGCAAACGCAAGCCGCACTGGGAATTGTATCCGTTTAAAGTCGAATGGCATATCGTTCGGAACCATGGGGATGCGTGGAATCAAAACGTCTTCACCTTTGTACTTTCCTTTTAAAATTGTGGCTTCGATGACGTTGTCAATTAATTTCTTCACTGCAAGTCAGGTACCATTACAAAGACGTGGTTGGTTTATGTTCCGCAACATAATGACTATCGATCCGACTTTTAATTGCAGAGTATGAGGTGGTAATCCAGGCAATTCCAGAAAATTTAAAAATTCCGTTGGATAGTTGACAATATTATCTTGGTTAGTAACGAAATCAACTGATTTGTATGTCATCCTATTTGTAATATACGATACGCTGATGACACGGTACTCATGGCAGAAAGTATCGAAGATCTCCAGAGACTATTAGATAAAGTAATAGAAACAAGCGAGGAATTTGGTTTGTCACTGAATACAAAGAAAACTAAATTCATGATAATTACGAAGAAACATATCGACAATATCAACCTATATGGAAACAACGAGCGAATAGAACGAGCACGAAACTACAACTATCTAGGAGTAAATATTAACGAGTCAAATGAATATACACGGGAAGTAAGAATAAGAATAGAGAAAGCCCGAAGTGCGTTTAACAATATGAAGCAAATATTTTGTAGCCGAAATCTAAGCTTAAAATTGAAAGTGCGATTGCTTAAGTGTTATGTTTTTTCGGTCTTGTTGTATGGTGTGGAGGCGTGGACGCTGAACAAACAGTGTATAAATAAATTGGAAGCATTTGAGATGTGGGCGTATCGTAGAATCTTGAAAATCTCCTGGAAGGATAGAACAACTAATCAAGAAGTACTTGACAGGATGAACAAACAAAAAGAGGTAACACTGACTGTTAAAATAAGAAAGCTTCAGTACTTGGGCCATATTACAAGAGGCAATAAATACCAATTGCTCCAATTGATTATGCAGGGGAAGATTCAGGGCAAGCGCAGCATCGGGAGGAGAAGGATGTCTTGGCTGAGGAACCTCAGAGAATGGTTTTCTTGCAGTTCTGTTCAACTGTTCCGGGCGGCAGCTTCTAAGGTTAGAATTGCCATGATGATAGCCAACCTTCGCAGCGGAGATGGCACTTGAAGAAGAAGAAGAATTCGCCCGCTATCTTATTTAGAAGCTGAAAATTAATTTCGTTGACATCGCCATTTTTTGCAGCCAATATAACACGTTCGCTCAATCAAACGTGATTTTTGTAATTTTGAGCAATGTTTGGAAACACCATTTCGATCAGTCTGATCTTTGATTCAGTAAATTGACAAAAATTGGCAGGGAATGTAAAGTATCCAGAAGATATGTCAACAGAAATATTGTCATTACCAATGTCGAGCAATTGTTTGGAAAAAATTTCTGCAGATAGGTCGTTCTGCAATTCGACTAGCATGTTTAAATTCAGATTAACTGTTTTAACATGATTTCATAAAATGGACGACTTCAAGCATGCATTAAGTTCATCAGCTGCCGTTGAACGTGAAATTACTGGAAATGTAATGCCTCCAAAGGTTTTTTTTGTGCCATCGTGCATTCATCCCAAAGGATTAATTTGATTTGCTGTAGCACTTTGGCCATCGCAGAATTCCTTGAGAGATTGCAAGTTGGAGTTTCATGGGTTTGCATCTTCAACGGCAATTTGAGTGCTGAATGAGCTGTTCGACCGCCTTCCAACAACGTAGTAATACACCGTGTAAACACACTCATTTCTTGTTGCTTTTCACAATTTAGATCTACCAACGTACTTTACACCGTGTTAATTGAAGGCTGCCAACGCATTTTGCACCAGTCACATGGTGGCAAAAGTTTATTGTTTCCTATTATACTTACCGTGAAAGTAGGCATAAAATTATATCGAATAACTTTTGTTGCACCAAATGACGTCATTTGAAAGCTGCTGCTGGATATGAGTCAAAAAATGCATAGAATCTAGCCCATTTTCGGAAACCAGTGAATGTAGTGGCTCTGGTGGCCATACCAATGGGGTCAATTTGACTTTGCCACTGGCGCAACACAATTCAGGGGCTTCATTTTTAAACTTAAATGCCTGCAATGTGGACACACAACGTTCATTCGTTCAATAGCAACGATTTGCTGTGAACTGTAATCGATTGCCACATTATAATTGAATGCAGCTCGATGGAGATTAAACGCGACATTTTTACGTTGTTGATTTCGATTCCATCGATTTCGTTCAACTTCATTACGCGCCTCGCGTTGCTCGTCAGTTTGACTTGCTCGTATATATCTTTGACTTGCTGAACTTCGAGTTCTGCGACCTATGTTTGTACGTCTAATTGGTGGCGTTGTAGACCCTCTTTTCAAAAAACTCACTGAACAAACTGAAAACTGGATAAATGTTCCGATCGAATGGACTATGCACTAAGAAATGAATAAAAAAATTTTTGATCGATAGATACCCGCGATCGATCATTAAACGATATTTACCAAAGTCATACATAGTCTCTTTGTATATATTTATTCTTACTTTATGTTAACCTTACTTGTCTTGCTTGTCTTTACCTCTGTTACCACTAAATGCCAAAAAAATCTAAATTTTTCACAGTAAATCTCTCCCTGCAGCTCAAACCGCCTATTTTAATTTAATCTACAGTCCACAAAAAGCTCTCCCTCGGCTATATTTTTTTACGGCGCACGAACTGTCAAACGCAAGAACTGTCATCATACTCTTGAAGTTTAAATAGTCATCAACTTTTCGTACGCAAGAACTGTCATCAAACGCTTGAAGTTTAAATAGTCGTCAACTTTTCGTGTAATTTTCCAAGTTTATGAGCAATTTTCTTAAATTTTGATTTCGTAAGAACTTCTACAAAGTATTAGAAAACTTTTTAAAAAAATATGAAGGAAATCAGTAAAGTCGTTCTCAAGTTATGGCGTGACCAAGGGAAATAGGGATTCATTTATATATATATATATATATATATATATATATATATATATATATATATATATGATCAGCATTTATATTTGATAATATGATTAGGCATCTTGAAGAATAAATGAATCTTTTTACCATTTTGTTTTTATCGTGTCATAACCTCAAAACTGCGAGACACATATCGTTTTTTTTATTTTTTAAGTATATGAATTCAGGTTTACAGTATTCAAATCCAAATTCAAGTTCCCAGTATTTAAGTTTACAATTCACAGGTTCATACAGTTTTCAAATTCAAGTCTACAGTTTATGAATTAGAGTGCCAATTTACAATTTACTGTTAGAAAAATACAAATTCCGATTTGCAAGTTGCAAATCCCAGTTTCCAAGTTTAATTCCCAGTTTGCTGCTTTCAATTTTCAAGTGCAGCTTTTCACTATCCTGAGATTTTTGTCGGTCATCTAGAACATCCTCGCGAGCCTGATTAAAGAAACTGTATTAACTCCATCAAATGAGTATCATTTAATCTTAAATATAAACACCGCAGTTAAATGGTGTAAGATCTAGTTATAGTTTATCAAGAATATCACAAGTTAAAAAAATTTACCTGATTTTTATACCAGAAACTATAGTATATTTTTCCAAAGGATTTTAATGTGCTGAATCCGAATTAGATTGGCTGCATCAGGTCGGATTTTTGAGATATCGTACCCTAAAAGTGCAAAAAACACTCGTTTTCTACATATTTGAGGTTATGTAAATTCACAAAGTATTTATTTTTTCACAAAACTAGTAAAAGTTCCTGAGAGTATGATCGTTTCTCTTTAAAATTAATTTTGAGATGTTTAAACTTTTTTTTTTCCCTGAGATATGCTAATTTGAATTTTGTGTCTCACTAATCTACATGAATACAAGCCAAAAACATAATAAAAACTACCTCTGTGAGTGTACTTTTCTAAATTGTGTTATTTTGATGAAAATACCTGTATAACCGTGTTGGGCATAAATCAATTAAATTTTCAATCAATTGTTCTAAAAAACAATTAAAACTAACAATTAACCCGCTTGGATATAGATAAGATAGACACTTATTACTATTAGGTTATTGACTATTGAAGTATACTGTATTCGCTCGCAATATGTGTTTTGGGTAATTCTTGGAGAAGGTGGAAATACACAATTTTCCGAATTTGTCCATGATTTTTTACATACCTCCTATTTTTGAATCGTAAAGCACGAATATGTTATTAATTTTCGCCGATCTCGCGTGGTTTTTCCAAAAAAAAATTAATTTTCACTAATATAACTTATATTTTGCAACACCTTTAAATTTTCAGCATTTATAGTAAAATACAATAACACTACACAATATTTGATCATTTTTTACATAAATAACTGCGGAAAAATACGTATTTTCCATAAAAGGTAAGAAAACCATTGTCGTTTTATACTGTTTCTAGGTATGCATGGTTGGTTGCATACGATTTAAATCTAAACACGTGATGCCATGTTGCTAAGTTGACGTGGATTTTAAATTTCATTAGGGTGAAAAACTTAACAGTTCAAATGAAATTCATTGTGATCATTCCAGTATTGTTACATAAAATGTGGGTTAACGTGCACAATCATAACTAAACTAGGCTGAAATATTTTTCGATGATTTTTTACATACTTCCTATTTTCGGGTCGTAGAATACCCCAAGAGCTTTGAGTTCAGGAAAATAGACTCGATTTTGCCTCTTATTCTATAGTTTATTCAAGAACTAGAGAAAGCAATAAATCATTTTTTACCCTTTTTTCTTCGCAAACTACCTGTGTTCTTTAGTCCGGTGTCTTTGGAAAAATCTTTTAGACACGTATATTGTTCATAGGAGTGGGTTAGAAATTTAATAATCAAAAATACCGGTCTATAATAATGGACTATCTGGGTTGGATAACAATAGATATTTGGAAGTGTGATGTGTTAAAAAGGATTTTAATCCTTGTCATAGGCGTCGGAAGGAGGTTTGTTTTATTACTAAGTATTTATGGCATAGAATATTATTCCGGTAATAAACTTAAAATAAAAAGAATTTATAATATTATTTTATTTCTAACGATTTCTTAATAATTCACATACATTACAAAATATAGATAATTTTGACATATTTAACACAAATCACAACTATATTTTTATTATTTTTAATTTTGGCATAAAAACCCTTTTAGGTATATCCAGACTAAAACGTAGCCTTATTCTCTCAAAAAATTCTAAGTTATAATTTAAATACTTACAAAATATCCATTGTCAAAAATACAAGAAATTAAATATATATAAAAAAATAAATTCGTCCACATAATATTAAAATTTTTTTGGGGCTATCGGTCATTTTATTATTAATTAAAAACTATTTTAGGACATTTGACGTTTCAGTTTATTTATTTCTTAAACCATCTGCAGAATTACAATTAAACACTAAAAAGGGATTCAATGTAATTAATTTTTAAATGTTACAGTTAAAATTAGACCTACTTATTTTTATTTTTATTGCACTGACATCTTAATTTAATTTACTTTATTATATGGAAATCCGATAGCCCCAAAAAAATAATATAGACGTGTTAATTCTACACGCTTAAAAAAAATGCACAAATTCAATAATAAAATAATAAAAAATTACTGATAATTGGAATTAAATAGGACACACTAAAATAAAAATATATAAAAAGATATATAAACAACATTAAACAATAAAATACAACAAAAACAAAAATTTAAATGATGAATTTTCAATTCAATTCAATTCAATTCAATTTATTTCACAAATATTGAGTTACAATAAACAAACAAATACTACATTAGTCGTGATAATAATTTTACACAAATCACAGAGTTTATCTTGCACCTAGGTATGAAATACCTGTATGTGCATTAAAAGTAAACATAATTATATACAATTTCAACATGACTGCATATTCACCAATCAGTCCTATCAACCACGAAGACACACGACAAAAAAAATATAACTGCCTAGTATACAATTTGTTGGTGAATATTAATCCCTACACTAGTTAACAGAGATCCACATAATTAGTTATACACTGGTAAACATTACGTATCTAATTAGTAATCAAAGCCAGTGAAGCTATCTTCGCTCAAATTAATTATATTTGGTTCCTCTATCTCACTGATCATAAGATCGAGTTTTCACATTTTGTTTTATTCTTTTATTACAACGATTTTTTTCAATTTTCCGCAGTAACTTTATTCAAAAAAATCTTTCAAAAGTTCCGTTAAATTATTAATGTTGTAAGTTGTGTTATTTCTAGCAACTCTACCTTTTACTTGAGAAAGATATTTCCCTCTCCAACGGACAGTTTCCCGACGATCTATAAGAACATATTTCCTATCTGGTTTTTCCCAGCAAAAATTAAGTTCTCTGGGCAATTTCCGAAGCTCAGTTCTTTTAATTTCAGGTAAATCCCGGTTTTCACTGATTTTAGTTAGAATTTTGTCGACGGTTGGGATCTGTTTCTCATAATAAAATGTATGTACAACTCCTTTTATCGCAGTTTTCATCTCTTCTTCTAACGAGGTTTTTCGTCTGCTTGTGATCGAATGTGGCTTGGGAGTACTAACAATTCTAGTCGTTGTTTTCTCCTTCAGTTTTCAGTACATAGTAGATTTTCCAACTCCTGGCATGTTGGAACACATCTCAACAAAGCTTTTAACATTATTATCTAGATATTGATATCTTAAGGCATCATAAACATTCATCGTAATAAGTTTTTCTTTGAGGAAAAAATGCCTAGGTTTAACGATTTTGGAATAAAAATAGAGGTGGACACCATATCTTTTGGTATTTTATTAATCTCAAATAAAATTAAATATAATTAGATTTACGGCAGTCCTCAGTTATCTATAACAGTTTTATTACTCTCTCTAGTTCTTGAATAAAGTATAGGAATGTGTATGATTGCGATCGCCCCCTCCCTCCCAAGAGCTCAGAGTTCAGGAAAATAGAACCGATTCTGCTTTTTATATTAAGAATGTGTATGCTGCGGGCACTACCCCCCTCCCCCGTTGACAACTTGTGTTTCCTGCGATAGCCGCCTCCCAAGAACTTTGAGTTCAGGAAAATAGACCCGATTCTGCCTCTTATACTAGGAATGTATATGTTGCTAGCATCCCCTCCTCTCCAAGAGCTTCAAATTCAGAAAAATAGACCCTATCCTGTCTTTTACACTATAAATGGGAATGTTTCCGGTGTCTACCCCCCGTCGACAACTTGCTTTTGCTTGCCATACTGCACTTCTGTGATATCACCGCCCCCCCCCCCCCAAAGAGAGAAGCTGAATCCGCCCCTGCATTGGGTACGACACTTAATTTGAGTCATGTACAGCGAATGGTCCTTCTTAATGTCATTATTGAAGTAATGTTTGATGTATTAGTCTTAATTAAAGATATTCTCCTGTTTTTTACTGTTTTAGCACGCTCCACACAATTGAAACTAATTCCAAATGAAAGTACGTGAAAAAATCTTCAAAACGAACATAATGGTTATTACAAAATTCTGTTTAGTTCCCCAAATATGAGAGATATTGTGCGCTCATTTTAGCTCAGCACAGGTGGATGATCTAACTTTGCAATATCATGGCTTCTAATTAATATTTTTAAATTTTGAAACAATACATTAAATTTGAAAAAAAAACACCATAAGTTTGAGGTCGATTGTACCATTATTGGCAATTTTACTGCTTTACAAACATTTACATTGTTAATAACAAAGTTTCTGATCATTTCTCGGGAAGACACATAAGAAAAACTTTGGTGTGTTGAATCATCTTGATCGGTTTCGAAAACACCTTGAGCGGCCGGCATAATTATCGTAAATTAAAAATATTAAATGAAACACTTTTTTGTCCCCAAAAATTCCAAGTTAGTAAATTTGAAAAAATAATTCCTAAATACAAAAATTGAACAGGTTTTTTCCAAGTTAATACAAGTAATTTGCAAAAAATCTCGTAATCAAAAATATTGGGCATGCTCACATAAACTATACAATATTACTTATATTTATAGCGATTGAACCAAAATAACTCAAAACCTCAAATACATTTTCCCAATTTCCTATAAATACTAGCGATGATTCTTTTATTTAAAATTACATAATGACTTTGGAAAACTTGAGGGAACTGAATAAAAATGCGACCAATCGCGTGAGTTTCCTCGAATCACGATCAATTTGCTGTAACCACAGCTTCTAACAGGCAGTAATGACGCTCGCGAACGAGACCGATTTTATCTGAAGTCGTCTCAATCAAGGGACCCTTTACTTTCCCACAACTTAAGTCTTCGTGATGATAAAAACTCGAAAAGTACATTCCGCAACAAAAATTTTCGAACTTTTATTTAGACATTTAAAAAAATCAAAATATTGAAGCGTTTCTGGTATTGCAATGGAAGTTAAAACCTTTAGGTAACTCTAACAATATTTTTTTTAATTAATTTACCCTCAAAAAAGGCGTTAAAAGACCAGAAATAATTGTATAAATTTGCGTATGTAACAGACTATCAACACGGTTTCTTTTCTAAAAAATCATGCATGACTAATCTTCTTATGTTTGTCTGAAGGTCATAGACAATGATGTTTCTTGCGAAGTAGTAGATATCTGTTGGACTTCTATTGTCTTTATTTTTGTTGACTATCACGACGTTTCGGCTAGTAGATATCTCTAGCCGTTTTCAAGTGAAACTAAATAAATCCCTTAGCTACATGACTATTTATACTAAAAGTAAATGCAGTAGAGTATGACGGAGATGGGTGCAGTCATGCCTGCTATGGCAAAATCATATTTATTTATTTATTTTTTTTTATGCTGCATTTAGTTTTAGTTTACAATTACTAAGAAGTGGTTTCCATACTTCTGTTATATCTAAAGATGGTTTACTAAAACAACTCGGGTTCTGATGTATAACAGCGGCTTTTTTGAATTTGCGTTTTCTCCAATGTTGTTCTCGGTGTAGTATTTTAGCTTCAGGCCATTTTATGTGGTGTCTATGAGTCCAGGCATGATGGGTGGCACCAGATTTTTCTGTTTCTCCTCGAGATGTGCATTTTTGATGTTCTTTGATCCTTACGTCAAGAGGTCTCTTTGTTTCGCCAATGTAGGAATTGCCATATTCACATGGTATCTGATATACACAGTTCTTCATGTCTCTTTGAGTTGTTGGTTTGACCCTAGTAAGCCGATTTCTCAGAGAGTTATTTGAATTGAAAACAACGTTGATCTTATATCGTTTTCCTATTCTTCTAACTTTTTCTGAAATGCCTTTAACATAGGGGATGTTCAATACTGGTTTTCGTTCTTCATTCGTTGTCGATATTGTCCTATTTCTACGTTGTTCAAGAAATTTATCCACTAGATATACCGGGTATCCGTTGGCTGCCAGATCATTTTTAATATAACCTATCTCTTTCATCAAGTTGTCGTTGGAGTTGCAGAGAGTTAAGGCTCTATCTACGAGATTTCTTATAATTCCTTGTTTGGTGTTGTTGGAGTGATTAGATGAATAATTAAGGTATTGTCCTGTGTGCGTGGCTTTTCTGTAAACCGAAGTTCGAACTTGTCTGTCATTTCTTTCAACTAAGACATCTAAGAATAATAATTTATTTTCTACTTCTTTCTCCATGGTGAGTTTAATAGTTGAGCTGATAATGTTGAGATGAAAAAGGAAGTTTCGTAGTTCTTCGTCGTTTCAACTCCAAATAATAAAAGTATCGTCTATGTATCTGAGCCATAACTTTGGTTTCTTAGTTGTGGATTCAATTGCAAACGTCTCGAACCATTACCATGAAAATATTTGCGACCACCGGTGAGAGTGAAGATCCCATCGGTAGTCCATCATCCTGGATGTAGAATTTTTCCTTTCTCATCTTTACCACCGCACGCCATTATGGACTTGTTGGAAAGTTGTTTGACTAATTCCTATTTTCAAGAACAGGAACAATTATGTAATAGCCGTTTTTTAAATAAACTGGTCTATTCGTAATTTGGCCCAAACGTCATATTATTATTTTCCGCTTTTTAGAGTTTTGTAGAAAGCGGTTTAATTTTTATATAAAACTTTTATTTTAATTAAAATTAAATTTCATAGCGTACTGGCATTTTAATATACTCAGCAAAAAATATTTCGGTTTGAACAGTTGTTAAATAATTTCTAACCAAAACTTTAAATACCGAACTTCCCACTAAATAACACTGCAAAATATATCTTTACATTATCACGTTTCTATTTTCACCGAGTGTACCGATAAGACCAATCTTTAGCTCTGAAAAGAGTCAGTGAAAGAACCAGTTGACAACTTTCGCAAACTTTTTTGTTAACCAATCAAAAGCTATTCGGGCAATTCTTCGTTTCAAGAAAACTTCGGGAAAATTACAGAATCAATGCATTTATCACTTTTCTTTTATATCTTTTATGGAAGTTAGATTTTCGTTTCAACGGGGAAAAATTGATTTTTATTTGCATATTGATTGCATATTGCGTTATGCTAGTCATGTATCGAAAAGTTATAAATGATTTTGCTAAAGAGATATGCAGTATGTCGCACATTTGGCAGTTATAGTCTTATAGTTCGGTTACTGATAAAGTAATTCTTCTTTAATTTTAGGAGGTTCATCAGTACAACGGGTGGGTTAAAAATGTCGTGAAAACTACTTTAATTCAATAATTATTGGGAAATGAATACCGATTTGAAATTTGGGATTGATTTATAGTCAAGAATCCGAGAAAATCAACATACAAAATTTGTTCTTATACACGTATTCTTATGAGGAGATCAAGAAAGTTTACGTAAAAGTTACACGCTAAAAAATGATCAGTTCTCAGCAAGTAACGATTTTTTGAACGAACGGATTGAAACCTGAAATAACCAAACCATTCATATCTATAACTAAATATATATATATATATATATATATATATATATATATATATATATATATACAATATGACCAGTAAGCTTTATTTGAAATTTAATTATGTTTTTTTCTGCTTCGATCGAGATGAAAGTGAACCAAAAAGATAGTAGTCACGTGATCAGCATTACCTTTCAAAAAGTTTTTTTCCAAAAAAATTCAAAAGTGAAGTTATATCTCAAAATATCAAAAAAAGTTATTAGAATGAGTTTTTCCAAATACAATTTTTAGCCCATATGTAATCTCAGCTGCATAAGATAATTTAGATTTTTTGCCCATTTTTTGTAAATTACACCACTGTTGCAAAATAAGACTCAACGCAACCTACATAGACTTCTTAGTTTTGACAATGCGATTAATCTAAATGGAATATTGTTTTTCGTAACAGCACTACAAGAATTTGTTCAAGAAACCTCAATAACCTTTAAAATTTAACTTTATTCTGTCACCGTCGACTATTAAAATAAATTAGACTTAGAAACTTTAGCAAAGAACTTATTTGGAGAATCGAGTGTTTCCGTTTTAGGAAAGAATAATTTCCATATGAATTAAAGTCATTAGTAAACATTAAGTAATGCTATTCAGGATTTCTATTTATTTTAAAGAAAATAACAGACTTTCGAAAATTTCAAAGAACTCTAATTGCCTTATTAATATTGCGAAAACTTTTTACAAAACCTTTGTGCATTAATAATTTAGCAAGCACCTATGTACGAGTATAATAAAGTAATTTCAATATTTCACCGTTAAAATCAAATAATACACAGTTCATTTAAAGAGTATATATATATATATATATATATATATATATATATATATATATATATATATACAACGTTTGAAGTCTTCCGATACCCAATCGCCATCTATCTCGGTCTGTCCAGAGATTCTCTTCCTGTTCTCTATCCCGCATCTCTCGGCCGATTCCTTCTCTCCAACTAAGACATGGTCTTCCTCGTTTCCATCTTCCATGGGGTGTCCACTCCAAGATCTGTTTCGGTAGTCTCTCCTCTGGCATTCGCTGTACGTGCCCATACTATCTCAATCCAATCCAGTTTCGTCTACGATTGAATTCTGCCCGTTCATAATTTGTCTGATTTTGTCGTTGGTAATTCTTGCCAACCTTGATCTTCCTGCTGAGGACTTCCCGAAATCCATTTCTGTAGCTTTTAGTTTATTTTTGGTTCGCTCTTTCAGCGTCTATACTTCGCAGCTCTAAGTGGTTATGCTTTTGACAATCGTGTTGTATATTCGGTGTTTATTTGTGTTGGAAATTGTTTGGTCCCATAGTACACTGTTGAGGAGTGTGATGGATCTTCTTCCTTGATTGTTGATTTCTTCTATTCCCCTGTTCATACCTCCGTCTTTTATGGTAGTTAATCCTAGATATTTGTGCTCGTCGCAGTGTCTAATTACTAGTTTATCTTCCAGTATCAGGCCTCTCTTTTCGCCATCAATACACATATATTCCATTTTTCCTATGTTTATGTCCAATCCCCATTTCCTGTATTCTTTGATTAATTTCCTCGTAATATATTCCATATCGTTATAATCTTCCGGTATGAGTACTTGATCGTCTGTAATAAAGAGTGTATATATGGTATTGTTGTCAATCGGTAACGGTAAAGTAACCTGAACACTGTATACAGTAAATAAAAACAGAACTGTACAAAAAAAAATAAGTCATAAAAAATATATTCCATCACATTAAATTAATAATAAGTTTAGATAATTTTAATACTATTTGAACCAACCAACAACCTCCAAGGTATGCTATCTGAATTTTTCAGTTATATCAATAATGTTGTTAATTTTATAATAGTAATGTAAAATATTTAAAACTAGTATTTTATAGTTTTTAAGAGGATAAAACTCTAGAATTTTTGAAAAATCAAAAAAAAAATTTTTTCTTTAAACTGTACCTTAATATCTTTAAAATCGTGTGGCATATATATATATATATATATATATATATATATATATATATATATATATATATATATATATATATAATCCCCAAAGTTTGTTCCATTTTTCGGCCTCTAGAGTGGTTTACCCCTTAGGTGATTTTAAATGTTATTCATCTCATCTTTAACTTTATGTAATTATTCTGTTTTAGGAAAACCTTGAAAAAACGTCGTTCGAAAATTAAAAAAAAAAGAGTAAATAATGAACATTTTGAATTTAATTATGTCAGCTTATTACCCAAGAAAATTTCCAAAAAAAATGTACAGAGGATTGAAGAAAAATTAATAAAAAAAATTTATTTAGAGTTTAAATAAATAAATAAACAAAATTTTTCTATTTTGGTTTGTTGTCAACTTTCAGTCTTATTCTTATTGTACTTTGCCAGTTCATTCTCACGTTATTATCATTAGTAGCTCGTTGCTATGTAAACTTTCATTATTGGCCTGTTGGCCCTTAAGCACGCTCCAAATTTCTTGGACCAGTCCTAAGCCTGGAGAGAGGACCAGAGTGGTATTAGCAGGAAATAAACTGTTTGTATATATTTTTCATTTTCTCTGCGTGAAAGGAGAATTACATATATAACAACTGTTTAAATACGGCAGATAGATTTCTTCATTTCTTACTGAAATTTAGATTTTTTAAAAAAGTTTGAAGGGAGCTACGAGTCTCATTACGCAATAAAACATTTTAATTTGATTATCTCAGAAACTATTGCTCGAAGCGACTTCTACTAGGTACAACTTTTTTGGATAAAAAATATCAACGATTAAACATTTTTAATTATAAATTTAATATACCGAGGTATAAAAAACTTATGAAGCTTTAGATGTAGGCGAAGTACTGCTGGTAGTGCCCTTTGCAATGTACATCGAAATTGTAATCAAATCTTCATTCTTCATTCTAAAAAACCCGAGTACCAAATTTAGTGCAAATCAAGCTATTGTTAAGATAAATATTAACCAATATATTTTTATTTTTTATTATACATTGTTGTGGGACATAACATCTCACCACCGCTTTCCGGCAAAACTGGACTTAAATAGAGGTGCAAGTTTGTGGAAAGTACAAGGATGTCTGGGAAAGATACCGGTGGATCCCACTGATGAGTCCACCACCGGTATCGGGACGAAACATCCATACATTTACTACGGTGGTCGAAGATAGATCGCTAGCTACATGTCCCTTCCACCAGGAGCATTGCTAATTGCGACATGGCGCCCTAGCAGGGACGGCGGCAGACGAGAGTCTCAACCGCCGTTGGCTTTGATTAAGCCTGACCCGGCCATTGGAAGACCACCGCGGATGTCCGTTCCACTTCCTTTTCAGGCCTGTGCTTTCTAACGGCTTGGACTGTCCGACAGTTTAAACCGGAAAGCAAATGCCTTAGGGGGGAGGGGGGCATGTTGTGAAACATAACATCTCACCACCGCTTTCCGGCAAAACTGGACTTAAATAGAGGTTCAAGTTCGTGGAAAGTACAAGGATGTCTGGGAAAGATACCGGTGGATCCCACTGATGAGTTCACCACCGGTATCGGGACGAAACATCCATACTACGGTGGTCGAAAATAGATCGCTAGCTACATGTCCCTACCACCAGGGGCATTGCTAATTGCGACATCTTTTGGTGTCTGGCTATTGAAACTAACCTAAATCCTTAACTACTAAAATCAGTCCATTGATGTCCTTTAGTTTGTTTAGATGTTACCCATACATCACCGGCTCACTGAACTCTGCTTTGCACAGCACATTAAGCGAGTTCTAGTGACTTAGTCCGCTTCAGTCTTCTTACAGGATATTGATTGTCCAGCAGCTGATGGGCTTCAGTATACACATAATGATGGAGCCTCGATTTATGCATACCTTTTAATCTCTTGCTTCATAATTGATATATGTAGATCTCTATGTGGATCAATGTTACGACCATACCAAGGGGCTTTTATTATGTCTCGTAGGATTTTATTTGGAAACGTTTGAATGCATTTGATGTTGAAATCACTAGCACAAGTCCATAGCTGGATTCGATAAAACAACACCAGTTTTATTTTCGATTATAAATCAATAACTTGTTGAAAATAGAAAGTTTGGAGTTCCTTCCCAATAATCAGTTATACTATCTATATTTTAGATTTACTTCAGTTCATTTCTTTTCAATATGTTCCTTTTACCTAAGTTTGGTGGCAAGAGTCATGCTAAGGTATTTGGCATTCATTGAATGTGGTACAATTGTTCCGTTAATGTATAGAGGAATGGATTCTGCTAATCTTTTATTTGTTAAGTTTACTTGAATTGATTTACGTTCTTTAGGCTTAATCTTCTATTATCTAGTCCAATCTATTATTGTGTTGCTTCCTGTTTGTAGTATTCCATGAGAGATTTCGTGTTCTTGATCCACAATGAAAAAGGCAGTATCGCCAGCGAAGGTAGCTACAACTATACTTTCAAATATTGGTAAGTCGTTATGTATACAGGAAATAAGGGATTGAACTAACGACGCTGCCCTGAGGCACCTCGGCTTTTATTACTTTCAGTTCAAACATTAATTTTCTTGTTTGATTCTAAATAGTATATCAGGTGGCGTTAGAATATCTACGTATTGTTTTGGCAGCATTTTGTTTAGTTTATTTATCAGACCTTAGTGTCACGCTTTGTCAAAAGCTTGCGTGCAGACTCTTTTTTCTTCCAAGGTAATGTCGCAGATGGCGGCACACTCAGAATCTGGTTTATAGGTTCCGACGCAGAAAGTTTAAATATGAGTATGCAGATGTAGAAAGTGTACCAAAGGTGTTTAGGGAAAGCTCCGACGGACCCACTGGTGAGTCCACCGTCGGTAGCTAGAATGAAACACCTCTTTTAGGGTCTAAAAATTAGATTGTGACGAACCGATCGCTTCGAAACGGGGGGCGGTCTCGTTTACAACATGGCGACCGTGACAGGACCTAAGGCAGCAAGGGTTGCCTGGATTGCTGGTTTATAGCAATGGGCCTGTAAAAAACCCTAAAAGCGTCCACATCTGCAATTTCATCAGTAAACACTTTCTATACATGCGGGATCTAACGATCTCGTCTGCATACAAAAGTATTTGCCTTGGCGGAGTGATGTCGCAGATGGCTGCACACTCAGAATCTGGTTTATAGGTTCCGACGCAGAAAGGTTTAAATATGAGTATGCAGATGTAGAAAGTGTATCAAAGGTGTCTGGGGAAAGCTCCGACGAACCCACTGATGAGTCCACCGTCGGTAGCTAGGACGAAACACCTCTTTTAGGGTCTAAAATTAGATTGTGACGAACCGATCGCTTCGACACGGGTGCAGTCTCGTTTACAACAGTAAATTCAATGGAGTTAGTTATTCTATGCACTTGGTCTATTATTAAATGTTCTTGCCTGAACATAAATTAAAAATCTAGGGTTAAGTTACCATTTTCTATTAGAGGTCTTAGCCTTTTAAGCAGTAGTTTCCCAAAGAGTTTTGAGATTGCTGGCAGTAGGAAGATCGGTCTATATAATTTGACATCATTTAGTTTGTTACTTTGGCTCTGGCAACATGATCACTTCTACACCTTTCCAGTATACAGGAATATGTTTTAAACTGAAGCCTACATTAATTTGATAAGTATATACATTTATAAGCAATTGCTTTAAGATTTCATCTGTTATCAAGTCGCAATCTGATGTTTTTTTTTTGGGTTTAGGTTGATTCTTATCTGCTTAGTTACTTCATTTGGTGTGGAAGCCAATCGGTTTCCCTCGTGACAATTTATTTCGCTTCCTATGAAATGACTCGGCTATAGGATTTATTTTTTGATAGCTCTTCTTCTTTTTTGTGATTACAATCAAGTCAAAGCATGATTTTTTATATGTTCAATTTCAGTTAATGCTTATTGTAGGTGAAATTGGAGATTGACTCACTTTCTGGACTCTGTATAGTAGGAATTAAAATAGCACCATTATTTTGGTTTACAACCGGCGGTTGCATCGGAAACACATTTTTCAATGATCGTAGGATTACTTCACTTTAAATATTGATATATTGTACACTTGCACCGCATTTGGCGCACAGATATTTCATACTGGGACCATAAAGTCCCAAAAAACATTAGTTTTATTGCTCTTTACCACTAGAGCACAGATAACATCGCGTCCTTTCTCTTTGAAAGTTGAATGGCAACTACCAAAAATATACATATAACTTAGATAACCTTTATTTCGGAAACTATCAACTTTTTGATTTAAGTAAATTGAGCGAAACCTTTTATTTTCCCACTTTTACTGATCTCTTTTCCTGTTAATAGATATTTGTCTATCTTCCAGTGGTTTTTGAGCTAGGCCGCTTTTGGCATAAGCTCTTTTTTTCATGGACTAATTTTTTTATTTTCTTGATTCACGGTAATGACTCGTCTCATGATTTGTAAGTTTTTTTGTCCAATCTCTTCTGATACAGATATAGCGAAAACAGACCTTAGCTCAGGATATGATCTAGATCACATATTATCCCACTTTATAACCGTACTCATTAATTTATTAATACTAACCGAAAAAAGCCAAATTTTGTAAATGTCTATTTTGTTGCGAATTGTACAAAATAACAACGCCTTTTCTCGAAAAATTCCGAAAAAATACTCGATAATTTATAGGTTGGTAGAAGAAAAGTCTGTGCATTAATTTATTCTTCTAATGCCTGTAAAATAGTGTTTCTTGGGAACCTAAATCAACGTAAAACGTTTTATTCTTCTGTAATAACAAGTCGGTTAATAAAAGCGTCAATTAAATGGCCAAATTGTTTGCCCGAGCGGTGAATGTATGTGTATTCAGTTCAAAGATAAAGCGTTTAGGTAAACGTTTATACTGAAATGCGCGGTCATTTAAACCATCCAGACAATCAGCCACATCCCAGATCCATTTAAACGTCTTATTAATACATTGAAACAGTAGCGGTACTAACAATAGTTTAAATTAAAAAAATATGAAAAGTTTAATGTGCATTAAAAATCGCGAATTTCAACGAATTTGTAAGAAAATTTATTATCCATCAAGCTGGTCTATGACCTGAACCAAATTTTGTGTGTCACTGCTTAGCTTTTAGGTTGAGAACAATACTGTAGCTTTTTGGCTGATTATTCGAAAAAAAAATCAGAAGTTTAGATTTACATAAAGACTGATTCAGTTAAGTTCGGACATCAGTTATTAGACAAATAGTTTTAAGAAAATAAATTACAGGAACGTTCCCAAGGACACATCTTTGACTTTTTTCGTTTTGTAATATGTTTGACTTGGTGTGATAACTATCCCCAAAGTCCACCGCTAAAAACATTCTTGTTTTTGAATTATCATTTAAAAGGCTGATTTTTCCATGTAAAATCATTTATATGCTATCAGGTTTGCGAAAAGAGATTGATAGAGGCCGCTTTCTTGCTTTATATATATATATATATATATATATATATATATATATATATATATATATATATATATATATAAATATATAAAATAACACTTTTTTAGAGGTAGTTAAAGGGTAAAGAATGCTACCACATGCACTGCCCCAGAATTCAAGCCATATGTTAGTATTAATTCAATCAAAGCCTAATATGTCATTCTCCATAGTTTCAAAGGCAAGAATTCTTTTAGTTGGTAGAAGTTTTAAACAGTCTTATGAACTTTTATAGCCATATAATTTACTTGAACATCATATCTGCCATGTCACTGCCGTAGACTCAATACATTCGCGCTGTTTCTCACCCATAACACATTCATAATCATGTAGTCTAAGATTAGAATATACAGCACTGACCCTATTATACATAGAAAAGGCTTTATGGACAGTTTTCCTGATATTAATAGTCAGAAGATTCTGATCCATTCACAATCGTACCCTCGAAAAGCAATCCTCCGCACTCTGAATGTCTCTTGGCAAGATACATCTTTAATTTAAATAATGGTATCATCAGCATAACAAACACATTCACTATTTTCACTTGGGAGAACAGTAAAGAGATTATTTATATATATAGAAAACAGAATAGGACTCAGTACTGTACCCTGCGGCACCCTTATATTCCCCCCTATCTGTTTTGCTTATTGTTTGAAGTGTTCTTAATTTTTGTGTTCGATTAGTTATGTATAACTCAAAAGGCCATACACGACATCTCAAGTTCCAATATTTTCAACTTTATCCAGTAATTTTTGTTGCACCACAGTGTCGAATGCACAAGCGAATTCAACAAATATCCCAAGTGATTTTAACTTGTTATTTAACCCACAAATTCTAGAGTCTCTAACATGTATTACTGTATGCTCCTTAATTACTCTCGACCGGAACTGAAAACGGTACAAAATTTTAATATCTTTCAAAACATTATCCAATCTGATTTTAATACACTTGTTCATGTTTTTAATATTCTACTGACATATTTCGGAATTTATATTTTATATAGCAGTTGTTTCCTGAGAATGTTGCTCTTGGTTCAATACAACTCCACTGACGAGATCACGAGGTGATCAAAACGCATATGGAGAGACGACCAGAGTTGTGTTTGCACTAGATAAACTATTTGTATATATTATTTTCTGTATTTAAAGGGAGAATACATATAGGCAATTACAAATTTTGTTAAAATAGGTACTTTTTTGCAAAGTTGGAAATAATGCGCGGTACATTATACATCTCTCTTAATACTTACATAATTTATTTCATAATAAGATTAAAACTAAAAATTGAGAATTAAAATTAAAAAAAAAAATTAAACGACTTATACATTTTTACATGAAATTGAAATGTTTGCGACTCCAAATTATTATTAATTGAAACAAATAGCTACCAACAACGAGATACATAAAAGCTGCAGTAAAAAGGCAATTAGAAATAAGGTATTTCTCGATCTTTTTGTGTAAATTACATGTCATTTTTCGCTTTTCAGCAATTTTTTAGAAGTCAGTTCAATTCTTTTATAAACATTTTTTTATTAAATTTTTTTCATTCAGTAAATGTAAAAAGTTTATTTGTTTTTGACCCTGTATAAGGTAACTTCACCAAATAACTGTTTTTGAAAACACAGTTTGTGTCTAAAAGTAATACACATTATAATTCAGACAAACAAGTAAACAGTGTCATCAGTAAAGTCTGCATTAGGTGGAAAATAAATTTATTATGATTTTTTTATTGGCAAATTTGAGTATTTTCAATTAAACTATTTTCTTAATAATAATGTGTATTACTTTTAGACACATATATATATATATATATATATATATATATATATATATATATATATATATATATATATATATATATATATATATGTGGGACGTTCTTTGTCAAGTGGGTCACCCCTGCAACCAACTTATATTAGACTTTTTTGGTAAAGATGTCTATTCTTATTGGCAGTTGAGCCTTTTTGAAAAAAAAATGAAGAAAAAACAACATGGCGAGTCAAATATGGGACAGTTATGAACAAATCCTAGATGTATAAATACTAATCTACTCTATCAGTTTGTTTCAAAATACGTACAAAAAAAAAACGATTTTCAAAATGACCGATCCAAGATGGTGGACTTAGGACTAAATTTCATTATTTTGCCATAAAAGTGTACCTTATGGCATTCAAATTCCACAAATTTAAATTTTTATGTGGTTAGATCATTTTTAGTAACACAAATAAAGTTTACTAAATTTCAAAATGTCGGATTTAAGATGGCGGATCAATGCTAGACCGTCGATCCAATTACTTTAAAACACAAATTCAAATAAATGGGGTTTAACAGTTGCTTATTAAGAATCTGAAGCACTTAAACCAATCTGAAATGGCCAAATTTTAGTTAATATATTTTCAAAATGGTAGATCCAATATGGAGGTTTTACGAAATAAATTTCAATATTTTGTCATATAGGTATGCATTATAAGATTTAATATTGACAAATATACCCATACGAACTTAAAATTGGTATTAAAATATAGTCATACTCTGATCTAACAATTTTTTATTACATGAAGTATATAATAGAATGTCACTACTTAAGGCGTTAAAGATATACAGATAATAAAAAAAATAATTAAAATAACATGAAATAAGGATTCTTCAAAAAAATAAATTACTCATTCAGCCCGCCATCTTCGATTTAACATCTAAAATTCAAAAACCTGACATTAGCCCATAAAAAAATTATTAAAATACTTCACATTTTTGATCAGCAACTCTCAAAATTCTTAAATTTCTATTTCAAAGGAATTAAATTTACAGTCTTGTGAAATACATATTCGCCATACTGGATCTTCCATTTTCAAATTTCGGAAACTACAATTTGACTATCGCACTTCTAATTCTTAGTCAGCAACTTGTAAAACTCCTTTATTTCAATTTTTATGTTTTAGTGATTAGATTAAAATGTAGGAAATTTTATTTCAATGATAAAAAATCATTTAACCATATGAAAATTTATATTCGTGAAAGTTAACATATTTTAATGGCAAAATAATAAACTTTATTTCCTGAAATCCCCATCTTTAATCTACTATTTTCAAAATATATCAAATAAAACTTGGCTATTAATTCAAGTACTTCAGATTTTTAATAAGCATCTGCTAAAACCACTTTATTTGAATTTCTGTTTTAAAGAGATTGGATTGACAGTCTAGTATAAATTCGCCATCTTTATTCCACCATATTTGAAATTTAGGAATCTTTGTTTGTATCACTAAAAATGATTTATTCACATGAAAATCTATATGTGTTGAATTTGATTCCCATAACGTTTACTTTCCTGACAAAGTAACGAAATTTAATCATTAAGTGGGCCATCTTGGATCCGCCATTTTGGAAATCGTATACAATCACCATTATTTTAATGACAAATGCCAAAAATAGCTTTATATATGTTTTGAAATAAATTAGCTGAATATATTAGTATTTATAGCAAATAATTAAATATTACATCTGGAATTTGTTCATTTTCGTCCCCATATTTGTCCCGCCATATCAGTTTTCTCAAAAAGGCCAAACTGCAAATGAAACTAGACATCTTTACCAAGAATTTAAGTTCAATGTAAGCTATATAAGCTATCTAAAAATAAGGACATTTTGAGTTACCTTTCTGTATAGATACAAGATATTTAGATACAGGCAGTCCTCGACTTACGTCTTTTCGAGTTACGTCAATTGTTTCGATTTCTGGCATAGGAGAATTCACTTTTCGCTAGGCCAACATCTGTGGGTGGGCAGGGCGCGGCGGCGGCGAGCGGGGATTACCCCGCACATGCCGCTGACGAATTTCTCTAGTTAGTTTATGGACAACGGACAATCGAGACGTAATACATTCGTTTTTTTTTTTGCATCTTTGACAGTTTTTTTTAATACTTATTTAAGTGAATTGAAATCTTGCTATGCCACCTAAACAAGACAGTAATAGTAAAGTGAAGAAGAGAGTAAGAAAGACAATTACAATGGAAGTTAAATCTAAGATTTTAAAACTGAAAGATCGCGGTTGTTCAACTTCATCTATTGGACGAGAATTTAATTTATCACGCACGACTGTACAGACAATATTGAAAGATAGAGAAAAACTCCTAACAGCTCTACCTTCCGTCTCTTTAAACAGCACTACTATACGAAAAAGGAATGCTTTAATTTGTGAAATGGAAAAACTCTTGTATACTTGGATTCAAAATCAAACTCAGCGACGGATTCCTCTTAGTTTGGCTATTATTCAAAATAAAGCACTCAGTATCATCAACACATTGCAAAATAAACGTAGCGAGAATAATAATGAAGAAACAAAATCTTTTCTGCCAGTCGTGGATGGTTCATGCGCTTTAAAACGAGATATTCGTTGCATAACATTCGAGTGCAAGGAGAAGCTGCTAGTGCCGATCATGTGGCTGTTCAGAGTTTTCCTGGAATATTAAAGGAAATTATCGAAAGTGGAGATTATTCGCCTAAACAAATTTTTAACGTGGACGAAACTGATTTATTTTGGAAAAAAATTCCTTCTCGCACTTTTATATCGCAGGAAGAGAAGTCTATTTCTTGGTTTAAAGCGGCTAAAGATTGTTTGACGTTGTTATTGGGTTCGAATGTTGAGGGTGATTTTAAATTGAAACCCCTTTTGGTTTATAGAAAATCCGAGAGCTTTTAAAAATTACGTCAAGAATACTCTTCCAGTTATATGTAAGGCCAATCCAAAGGCATTGGTTACAGCAGTACTTTTTGAAGAATGGTTTACTAAGCATTTCATACCTGAAGTGAAACAGTACTATTTAAACAATAATTTAGCTTATAAAGCTTGACTTAATTTGGACAATGCTCCCGGCCATTCTGTGCGTATTGCCGATATCGATCCTCAAATCAAAGTTTTGTTCCTGCCTCCAAACACGACAACTTCATTATTGCAGCCCATGGATCAAGGAGTTATTGCTTCTTTTAAGGCCTATTATCTCAGTAGAACTTTTTCACAGGCTGTAAAGGCTAATGAAAAAGATGGCATAGAGCTGAGAGATTTTTGGAAAAGTTATAATATCTTGCAATGCATAAAAAATATTGCTGCTTCATGGGATGAGGTAAAACTCAACAATTTAAAAGGAGTTTGGAAAAACTTATGTCCACATTTTTTTAAGCCATCTGAAAGTTCTTCATCTACAGATCAACCAAATATCGATGAGATCACAACTGACATTGTTCATTTGGCTAACCGTTTGCCTGACATTGCAGTTACTGTTGATGATATTGATGATCTGTTATGCTCACATTCGCAAGAACTGACTAATGAAGATCTTATTGAAATAGATGCATAACTACAAGAGGAAGCAATCGAGTCACAAGAAATAGCATCTTTTATTGGTAACACTGAAAAAGAACTTACACTAAAAAAACGTTACGCAGCCTTTGTAAATTTGGAGAATGCCATGAAAATTTTTGAAGAAAATGATCCTAATTTTGAGAGAAGATTTAATGTTAATAACAAAATTTGTGCGGCCTATCAATGTTACCAAGACCTGTATGATAACAAGAAGAAAGAAGCGAAGCAATCTAAAATTGATAGTTTCTTTAAGCCGAAAGTTTAATTTATTATTTCTCATTACATATTTTGATTATTAAAGTTTTGTTATTATTATTAAAGTTAATAACACACATATACCAAAAATAACTACCAATTTCATAAGTACATAATTATTTCAAGAACTTCCTTTTGATAATAAAACATATATTTTGTTATAAATGCAGTTTTTTTTTTTAAATTTTGAGTCCTTGTGGAACCTAACCCTTGAGTTTTACATATAAACAAATGAAAAAATATATCTCGACTTACATTGTTTTGATTTACGTCGCGTATTTCGAGAACCTAACATGCCGTTAGTACGAGGACTACCTGTATTCATAAAAAGTGGTTTTTCCCAAATATTTCCTTTTCCTTTCGTTTCTTATTATGCAACAAATACCAGCAGTAAAAGAAATGTTCCAAATGTATTTCACAATGTGCCTATATATCTCAATACAAACACGGGCCGCTACATTTCACCTCGGTTTTCCTGGCTAATTCTCCGTTAAATTTTATAGAATTCAAAGCAAAATTTATGAATTTTTTCCCAATAGCTTACGATACATTGGTACACAAAGGATACAAATTAAGTTTTCACTGTATACACAAAGCCAATATCTTAACAACGAAACATTCTACGACTATGACAATGAGCAATAAAACTCCTGGTTTGTTTACTTTGCAGTAAAAACAACCCGTCACTCATGTGTCTTTGCTACTGTGCACTCTTCTAATAAAAGGATGAAATAATAAACTCTCAACAGGGAGTCATCATATTATATTTTAATGGACAGAGCTTTTAGGATTAATAGGAAGTTACGTAAATTCTTAGTAAATAAAAACGGATTTAAAAAATAAACGGTGATTTTAAAACCACAATGCTGAATTTTTAGATTAAACAGGAAGGGCATCCTTTAATAGATGCTCGTATATTAAGAGGTGACTAGGTTACGTCTGAAAATATAAGTTGATGTGCGATGCCAATTATAGGCCACGATGTAGCAAAAAAAAATGAAAAGTAGCAGTAGCTTAGGAAGACAGAATGGTTTTCTTTTTGGAAAATTGGACGTGAAAGAACAATGGACCGATTCTATTCAAAATAATGCAGTGAAAATTATCGAAAAAAATAAAATACTTTCTCCTAGAAATATGTTATTCTAGAATCCAAAAAAGTGTACAATGTGTCCCATTTTCAATACTTTTAGGGGGTATTGGAGTTATTATCAAAGATAGAGTGTTGCGGTTTTCATTTTAGTGTCATACTTTTTAACAAAACGAAAGATTCTGGTGTCAGATTTGTCATGGCTCTGTTTTTAATCTACAGAGTGATTTTTATGAGTTTTTTTACGTAAAGTGCCGCAGTCAATTTTTTTCTAAAAAATTTAGTTTTTGAGATATTAACCAAACCTGTGATTTTTAAAATAGGATACCCTGTATATTATTTTAGATATTGATTAAGTATAATTTAGGCTTTTCAAAAATATGTAATGTGTTTAATTTATTTTGAAAAACGAGGTCAATACTCGATATTTTCGATAATTTACTTTATTTGTAACGGTCAGTCATGGCCAATCTATAAGAAAAAAAATTTTATAAAAAAAAATGAACCGACTTCTAAACGTGCGCTAAAAAATGAAAAATAACTATAAATTTTTATATGAAATTGAAATTTTTGAAGTCGGCGTCAAACTAATACCTGACAAAATGTGATTCTCATAAACATATTAACAATACGTCATTTGTAATTGTTTTCGTACCATAATTTCTATGTATTAGTAGTTATTTATTTTATTTAGAAATAATTTGGCGCCGACTTCACAAATTTCAATTTTATATAAAAATTTATAGTTATTTTTCACTTTTTAGCGGTTCAATTTTTCGATTTTTAGTTTTGAATTCATTATGATATCCATAAATTATTTGAATTAAGTACTAATCGAGATTAGTGTACCTCGCAATGACTCCAAGGCAGCAAAAAATTACCAATTTTATCCAAAGTTGTAAATCACCCTAAAATGAACCGCTAAAAATTCTTTGATTCTTAGAGTTCTCCAAATACCAGTAAAATTGTGTCAAACAAATATTTAGCCTGTCATAGCCAATCCACTATCGTAAATTTCAAATTAATTTTAAATTGGTAATATAGACCCCAAAACCTTCCTATATCGATATTTAAAGGGCTTGAGAAGTAATTTTCGTAGCCCGATATATTTTATACTGCATATTGAGTTTGTATACGCCCCAAGAACCCCGCAATACCAGTTTTAGACAAAATCGCAAAATGTAAAATTTTTAGTCCCTCATATTGTATCTTATTAACCTAATAGTAGTAAAAAATTAACTTCATATTCGTAACAGACGAGGTCGCAAACCCCATAATACCAAATTTGAAAAAATGCGGATAAGGTAAAATTTTCAACTCACCATATTAGATCCGCCATATTGAATATGAAAAAAATAATTTTAAAGTCTTAATCTAATCTAAATCCAAACCCTTCAAAGCCCCCTAGTACGAATTATGAATGAAATCCGAATATTTAAAATTTCTAGACTAGAAGATCATATTGCATCTGACAATTAGACTGTCTTAAAATAATTTTATGTTCGCTATTTACGTCCTCAAAAGCGATTCAGTCCCATTTTTGAACAAAATGTAAGATTTTAGCCCGCTATATTGGCTTAGCCATATTGAATCCTGAAAAAAATTCTTTTAAATTCCTAATTTATGCCCTCAAAAACTGCCTATATCAGTTTTGGAGAAAATCGAAAAATATTAAATTTTTAGTTCGCCATATTGAATCCGCCAGATTGAGTTTTTCAAAAAATACTTTAAGTTCAAAATTAACACCAAAAAGAATCCCCCAATATTGATTTTTGACAAAATCGAGAGATGTAGAAACTTTAATCCGCCATCTTGGACCCGCTATATTTAATTTTTTTAAAATAATTTCGGATTCGTAACGTGCGAGCCCAAAAAAATGGGGGATTTTTTGGGCTCGCCAAAAAAAGCAGCCAAAATTAATTTTTTATCCGTCATATTGGATACGCCATATAGAATTTTTTAAAAACTATTTCAGATTCGTTATATGCGACCCCGAAAACTCCCCAATATCAATTTTGGAGAAAATCGGAAAAAAATGATTTTTTGTTCGCCATCTTGGATCCGCCATATTGAATTTTTTAAAAAATATATTAGATTCGTTATGTGCGACCCCGAAAACTTCCCTGTGCCAATTTTGGAGAAAATTAGACAAAGCTGATTTTTTGTCCGCCATATTGGATCCGCTATATTGAATTTTTTAAAAATATTTTGGATTCTTTATGTGTGACCCCGAAAACTCCCCCACACCAATTTTGGAGAAAATCGGACAAAATAAAAATTTTTTGTTCGCCATATTGCATCCGTCATATTGAAATTTTTAAAAATAATTTCAGATTCGTTATGTACGACCCCGAAAATTCCCTCATACCAATTTTGGAGAAAATCGGACAAAAATATTTTTTTGGCCGCCATATTGTCAGCGCCATCTTGGATTTTACTGCACCAATTTCGTCCAAAAAAAATTGGGACGACCGCAGCAACTTCCTGAACATAATGTAAAAAATTTCATTCAAATCGGTGATGCCGTTCCGGAGTAATAGGTGTACATACATAAAAAAAAATACATAGTCGACGAATTGAGAACCTCCTTCTTTTAGAAGTCGGTTAAAAAGCTATTTTTATCGGTAACTATTGTTAGATATTATTTTACATATTGAAAATAACATATTAATTTAGGTAACTAGAAACTCATACTATTACTTTATTGTCCGGTTACGTTATTCTTGTTGACGCATCGATTATCATGTTATAGAAATTGAAAAGATGCAATTAGAAAAGGATAGCATATAACCAGTGTGTGTACCAAGAGATAAAAGAACTCGCAATATTAACACTTTTCCAAATTATAGATAAAAATATTACTTTATTTTTTACCAACGACAAAATGGATCCGAGTTCTACGTTTGATTCAACACCTCTATTTAACACCAGTTATTTTTACTAACGTGTAACAGTTCAGAATATATATACGCCAAAATAAAGTTGTATTAAAATTGCTTCGTCACCATTCTGTCAAGAAAATTTTAAAGTCTTAGTAAGTTTGGCGCGACATCTATTAATAAATATGCTAACTTATAGAAACCAATAATATCGAAAGCTTCACATAGGGGAAGACGTTGTACAGTTAACTCATTTTTCGAAGTCTTGCTAACACACTGTAATATGAGATAAATTTATATAACTGTTTTAACTACTGATAATCAGAGGTCGCAGCTCTACGGTTTTGGCTTGGTTAAATTAGATATTTTTCGCTTCATGATTGTTTTAAAAATTAAACAAGTACTTTTATTTGTATAGTTCTTCTAGTGGTAAAAAATAACCAATTTTTCTTGTCCTTTACATATTTTATTTTACAAAATTGTGGTCTATTATCATAACGATATCAACTACTATCATTTTTTTTTCTAGAATTAATCGCACTAGTAGTGAAACCAGGGGTGCGACTCTATAGAAGTTAAGGGTAAGGGAATGTCATAATAAGGATCTTCCATCTTTGTTCAGTCTGTAGTAATATATAAGTATGTCACTGACGTAAAAGAGATCAGGAAAGAGAATGTTAAAAAATATGCTTAAAGAATCGGGGCATAAAAAACAATGTCGTTATAAGTACTGATAAAATTTACCGGTATTTTTCCACAAAAAAGTAAATAGTACGTTGTGATACTTAAAAATTTAAGTTGGTATTACTTGAACTAATGAAATACAAGTCATTTGCAAATGAATCTTCACATTTTGAAATATGGCCCTCTTTGGAGAGAGGGACTTATTAGAAACAGACTAATAAAATTTGATTCACATAAATGTATTTTTATTAAACAAAAAGCAACAGAATAACAAAATGTCAAGGTGTGTACCGGTAAAAATAAAAATTTTTACAAATTTTAAAAATTTAAATACTGTTTTGAAATGTCTTGTTTGTTTTTTAAAATTGTAGATATGTGTGTGTTAATTATATAAAAATATTTTTAAGAAAAGAAAATGCCTTAAATGTAGGGCGAAACGTCAATTCTTATGTATTTTTTATTAAATATAGAACCTAAACCCAAGAAAAGACAAAATAAAGGGAAAATGATATAATTTATGGTTCAAGAATCAAGAATATATATATATATATATATATATATATATATATATATATATATATATATATATGTATATATATATATGCAAGACGTAAACAAGGTTATGTCAAATATTTTTGGATTGTGAATTAAAGACCGGATCTTACATTCCAAGCAGGAATTTCACAGGCGTCCATACGAATTTCAGAAAAATTATCATGCAATTTGTAATACCTGAAATATTGGCAGGGACAGGATTTTTTTCGTTTTTATCTTTGTATACAACGAGGCCTATTTAAATAAAATAAATTATATTTTAAAATAGCCAGTTAGTTGTGGGACATGTCGCCCACCTAAATCTGCAATAATAAGCTTTAAAGACATTGAAATAAATTGATGTCAGGATAAAAAGTATTTAAATTTGCTAAATTAAAAAGGGACAGCTGCTTGGAGAAGAGCCAAAGAAAAGCAAGTTCTCTTATTAATACATAGACTGGAGCCATTTTCATTGGGCTAATAATGAACGATTTAAAGGAAATATTACAGAAATGTTCGTCGAATAGACGTCATGTGAATAATATTTTTTCTATGTATGAAACACAAGAAAATAATTTGTATTTTTTCTACAATGGTATAACCATTAATAGAGATTTATAAAAGACATGCCAATTATTAACTAATAGCATGAAAAACGACCAAACGCGAGTGTGATCCACAGTTATAAACCTGTATGAAAGTCAAAATGCTGACGCTGATTATTTTATCAGTCCTGAGTTTTTACTTATCCAAAAATGGATTAAAAAAATAGCAATTAATAATGACCCTGTTTTACACAAAAAAAAATTCTTCGACCTAGATTTATGTACCCAGGCGCGGATCCAAGGGGGGGGCAACCCCCCCCCCCCCAGGAACTCTGAGTTCAGAAAAATAGACCCGATTTTGCCTCTTATACTATAGTTTACTCAAGAACTAGAGAGAGTAATAAATCATTTTTTACCTTTTTTTTCTTCGCAAACTACCTGTGGTCTTTAGTCCGGTGTCTTTGGCAAAATCTGTTAGACACATATATTTTTCAAAGGAATGGATTGGAAATTTTATAATCAAAAATACCGGTCTATAATAATGAACAATTTGGGTTGGATAACAATAGATTTTTGGAAGTATGAAGTGTTAAAAAGGATTTTAATCCTTGTCATACGCGTCCGAAGGAAGTTTATTTTATTACCAAGTATTTATTGCATAGTATATTATTTCGGTAATAAACTTAAAATAAAAAGTTTTTATAATATTATGTTATTTCTTACGATTTCTTAATAATTCCCATACATTACAAAATATAGATAATTTTGACATATTTAACACAAATCACAACAGTATTTTTATTATTTTTAATTTTGCCATAGTAACCGATTTAGGCACATTCAGACTAAAACGTAGCCTTATTCTTTCAAAAAATTCTAGCTATAATTTAAATACTTACAAAATACCCATTGTCAAAAAAACAAGACGTTAAACATATATAAAAAAATAAATTCGTCTATATAAAATTAAAATAATTTTGGGGCTCTCGGCCATTTTGTTATTAATTAAAAACATTTTTAGGACATTTGACGTTTCAGTTTATTTATTTCTTAAACCATCTGCAGAATTACAATTAAATACTAAAAAGGGATTCAAATGTAATTAATTTATATATGTTACAGTTAAAATTAGACCTACTGATTTTTATTTCTGTTGCACTGACATCTTAATTTATTTTACTTTATTATGTGGAAATCCGATAGCACCAAAAAAATAAAATAAACGTGTTAATTCTACACGCTTAAGAAAAACACACAAATACAATAATAAAATAATAAAAAAATTACGGCTAATTAGAATTAAATATATATAAAATTAAAAAGGGGGACACACTAAAATAAAAATTTATAAATAAATAAAAAATATATAAACAACATTAAACAATAAAATATAAAAAAAAAACAAAAATTTAAATAATAAATCGTGTCTACACTAGTAAATATTACGTATCTAATTCGTAATCTAAGTCAGTGAAGCTATCTTCGCTCAAATTAATTATAATTGGTTCCTTTATCTCACCGATCATGAGATCGAGTTTTCACATTTTGCTTTATTCTTTAATTATATGGATTTTTCCCAATTTTTCGCAGAAACTTTATTTAAAAAATCTTTCAAAATTTCATTTAAATTACTAATTTTGTAAGTTGTGTTATTTCTAGCAACTCTGCCTTTTACTTGAGAGAGATATTTCCTTCTCCAACGGACAGTTTCCGGAAGATCTATAACAACAGATACCAGCAAAAATTAAGTTCTCTGGGCAATTTCCAGAGCTCATTTCTTTTAATTTCAGTTAAATCCCGATCTTCATTGATTTTAGTTAAAATTTTTTCGACGGTTGGGATCTGCTTCTCATAATAAAATGTATGTACAACTCCTTTTATTGCAATTTTCATCTCTTCTTCCAACGAGATCTGTGATCGAATGTGGCTTGAGAGTATTAACAATTCCAGTCGTTTTTTTCTCCTTCAATATTCGGTACATAGAATATTTTCCAACTCCTGTCATGTTGGAACACATCTCAACAGAGCTTATAACATTATTATCTAGATATTGATATCTTAAGGCATCATAAATATTCATCTTAATAAGTTTTTCGTTTAAGAAAAAATGTCCTTGTTTAACGATTTTGGAATAAATATAGAGGTGGAAGCCATATCTTTTGGGTATCTCACGAATCTCAAACAACAAATAAAAACAGGCGCAAATAAGATAAATCACCAAGGACACACTGACAGAAATTAAATTGAACTATCAGAAATTTTATTGTTGCAGTAAATTTATAAAAGCTTATAATATTTAAATATAATTAAAAATAATTAGATTTACAGCAACACTGGAGCAGGTACGTTGGAGGTTTCGGTAACAGTTTTATTACTCTCTCTAGTTCTTAAATATACTATAGGAATGTTTATGCTTGCGATCGCCTCCCTCCTCCCAAGAGCTTTGAGTTTGGGAAAATAGAACTAATTCTGCCTTTTATATTAGGAATGCCTATGTTGCTGGCACCCCCCCCCCCCCCAGCGTTAACAACTTGTTTTTCTTGCAATAGCCGTCCCCCAAGTGCTTTGAGTTCGGGAAAATAGACCCGATTCTGCCTCTTATGGTAGGAATGTGTATGCTGCTGGCATCCCTTCCTCTCCAGGAGCTTCAAATTCAGAAAAATAGACCCGACCCTGCCTTTTATACTAGAAATGGGAATCTTTCCGGTGTCTCCCCTCCAGTTGACAACTTGGTTTCGCTGGCGATACTGTATTTTTGTGAGATCACCCTCCCCCCAAAAGCAGAGGCTGAATCCGCCCCTGTATGTACCTGTATGGAAATTATAGCGCTGGCATCGAATCCGAGGTCTAAATTGATTTATCAAGTCTTGGCCTCGTTCTAACCTTAAGAGAAGGATGAAAAATGTGAAAAATCGAAAATAATCGACTGCTCCACCCGATATTACATTTTTATTTTCATTTCAAGGAAAGTTTATGTTTGGATAGTGAGCAAAAAATTTTAAGGTTCCTGTAATTTTTTGCTTCAGAATATTATTTTACATGTAGAGAACTTTAGAGGCAAGTATATAACTAAAATCTCATTTATTTACTGATCATTGCTTCAAAAGATTTTCAGTAACTCAACTGGCACAGTCTGGAGCCATTATCTTAAAAATAAAGTATCACGGAGAGTGAAAATCAGACACTGTAGCTAGAAGCTAGGTACAAAATTAAGAAAAAGATTGCTACCGATGTCCTGAGTGAAGCAAGAACTATTTTTCAGACTCAAATTGCACCAAGTTCCGCTACTACCGCATCCATTTATCAGAAATTAGCTTATCCAATTATAAATAGAAATATCATGTTTTTTAGTATAGGACGTATTTGTTGTACTCATTAGAAATATATTGTCATCACGTCATAATCACCTAACCCTTGGAGTACGGAATAATCTTCGTCTGCTCCGTTTGTCTGTTCTTGGACGTCCATTAAGCAGTCTTTTTTTATTCTATTGTTTACCATTAGGACTATGTGACCTGCCCACTTCCATTTGAGTCTACAGATCCTCTCTACAGCATCAACCACTCCTATTTTCAGTCTTAGGTCTTCTTTTCTAACATAGACTCTAAGAAGCAGTTTTTAAGGTTAAAGTTGTTGCAGCGAACTTCACAACATATAGAATGTATTGTTAATTATCTTCTGATGAACCTTGCAATCACTCTTGAACACATTAGCCACTTTACCGGGTTGCACAAGAAATAGAATTTCATCTATTTAACGCGCAGTTCTAGCTCCCTCGTGCACACGAACTTGAGATATAAAACTGGACTGCTCGTGTTCCATATCTCCCTTATAAAAAAAATGACCCCACCGTGCTCCGTGCCATTTGGTACAAATAATTGCTTTGGCAACAATGAATTCCCTAAGTTTTTATGATATTGGTGAAAGTGTATTTATGACATTGACTGAATAGTTTTCATTTTGACAAAAATTTATTTTTGATTTTGCTGTTTTATGGATTTTATCACATTTTATGTAACGTGTTACTGAAAATTTCAAACAGGAATGTGAACTTTAAGGTTTTTTTTTGGTATTTTAAAAAATGTGATTCTTCATCGTAAGACGTGCAAATACCTCATCTGGTAAATTGGAATTTATTTAATTGATAAGTTATAAAGCATTCAATAATAATTATATAAAATTTTACCTTAGAATCAAATTGTAAATCTAAGGGTAACAAGTGTAATCTTATGGATATGATGTATGATAATTTTTAAATGCTATCAATATTTTAGTTTTCTAAGAGAAAAGAATCTTCAAATTCAAGAGCTGAAGCAAATTGGTCGTGATCATAATTCTTTTATACACCAGATGAGTAACTCGGTTCAGAGCATTTTTCTGGAAATAGTTTTATACAAGATGAGCAAAAAGTTTGTGCTGTGCTTCTTACAAATAAACTGCCTGAAAAAACCTATGAAGCACTGTTTGATGTAAACATCTTGAAGCAACTAAACTTGGACTTAACAACATACACTGGCTCTACAAAAAAAAAGTCCTGAATTAGGTGTGCATTAACCAACAACAATATCGTTTTACCATAAAGTTAATGTTCCGCTGACACATAAAGCCGAATATCGAAACTGGTATGGTGTTAAAATTTAAAATGATTATACGTTTAAAAACCAATATGCCATATTAAAATAGAAATAAATGATTGCATATAATATGAAATTTTTCAATATTGTTAAGGATGTTTGGAAATTACATAAATTTTACTTTTATGTATTTGTTTTGTCTAAAAATAAAATAATAACCTTTTGTTTGAATATGTTATTAATTAATAAAACAAAAATTCTTGATTTTAGCTCAGATAGGAAATTTGTGTCATGAAAATCCTTTGTCAAAGTAATGAAAAGCTGCAATTGATTACCATTTCAAAAATTCAACTCTAGGAAAGGTCAATTCCAGATCCTAAGACAGTTAAGTAAATTGAAAGTTTGACCTAGTGTAAAAATTAAAAGTTGCTAGTAAATCTTTATGTATATATTTAGATTAAAAATGATTGTATTAATGTAAGAATTCTCTTGTATTTACAAGCTTCTTTATATTTAAAGTATCTTAATAAATATTGTTTTCTTTACAATTAAATATAAACCGCTTTAACACTATCCCCTTTAGAGTTAATTTTTTTTTATAAAAATGGTTTAGTACATAATGTTACTTTACTTCCTTTAAATTAAAGCTCCGTTATTATGAAGGAAATGTTAACATTATTATGAATTTTGTTAACCCTATATAAATACCTAACATATCAGTTCCCTAAAAACATCGAGGAGAAAATAATTTTAATAAAGACCTAATCGAAGCTATTTTTAAATAATGAAACTGTCTTACTTTGCAATAGATTATGTGGACATTTCGATACCTTACATTAAACAATATACTATATTCATTCATGAAATAAAAATTTAAAAATAAATGCCTTAATACTTTTTTTCGTTAATTTCTTATACTCTACGTCCGAAAAAGGATGTTTCTAAAACAGATATTTCAAAAAAAAATTAGTCTGGATTTGTTTTTGGCGCATATTTCACATTTTAGCTATTTTACTAAATATTAGTTTTATTGGAAAAAATAAAATATGTAAACAGTCATAGAAGAAGCATTTTCATTTATTTATAAGAACTGACATTTCATGCTTGTTATCTAAAAATAATAAAATTGTTACATATTTACGTTGTTCCAAAGAAGTTAAAAAATTTGCTTTATTGGAGTTGCTTTAAACAGAAAAATTATAATTTGAGGAAACTAAAAGTAGTAATTCAAGTTAAATATTTATTTACAGAAACAATTATCCTGGGCTGCGATTCTATAAGAGTAAAGGGAAAGACGATGTCATAATAAGGATTTTCTATCTCTGTTCAGTCTGTATTGACACATAAGTATATCACTGTCCTAAAAGAGATAAGGACAGAGAATGTCAAAAAATATGCTTACAGAATTGGAGCTCTGGTCTTTTTTATTGAATATACTCGATTAACCTGTCAAGTAAAACAAGGAAGAGCGATTTATTGTTTCAGATATAGCATAGAAAGAGACAGTTATTGTCTAAACCTGTTAGTTAAAATAATAGAATTGACATTAATTCACGCCAATGTAAGAAACTATTAGGAAATTCAATGTTGCCATACAAATCATTGCACCGAATGGCGACCAACAAGGGGGGGTCAAAAATTATTTTCATGAGCAGTCCAGTTTTATATCTCAAGTTCGTGCTAGTGCATGTCTTAATTCATGATCTAAGTATGTTAATATTAAAGAATTTATTCCTTGTGTGACCCTCTGTCGACTAATTCTAATATTAAAATTACGGTTTCCCTTATAAATTATAAAAATGGTGTGCTGCCAAACTAGAAGATTAATTTACTTATGAAATTTGATACTAGATGGTAGGTTAGGGCAAAAAATATACAGAATTGTATCGTCAAAAATTTTAATGTGTTTTAGAGGTATGTTCAGGGGGTTATCGCGCGAACTTTTTGTCCTGCAGAATGATGATTGGTCAATAAGTGATAACATTTAAAATTGTTTTATGGGGCAACAATTTCATGAAATATAAGTTATAATTTTCACTACAAAAACAAAGATACGAAGAATACGATCGATAGGTCTGTTGCGGAATGATTTTTGAAATTTTTTAGGGAAATTTAATAATATTAGATTTTGTAGTATTTTTGATATTTTAATTTTTCTAATTATGAAAATCTGGAATTTTAAACTCTTTACCTGATGCCGATGAAATAAAAACAATTTTTTAGCAATACAGAAAGCTTATTTCATACTTTTTTTTGTACTTTTCAGGGTGATTCTACGGAATTTTATCGATCGATTATGGAAAAACTATAATTAGAAAAAAGCTGAAAATTTGTCAATATACTAACCTGCATGGGGAACAGCCGGCTAAAATATTTTCAAGATGGCCTCACTTCCGGTTATACCGGAAGTAGATGTCAATTTGCTTATTTTAAATAGAACATGCTATATATTATTGCATTTTTGATTTCTACTTAAAATTCTAGGCACATTTCTTGTATAATATTCTATACTTAAGTCTCACTGTTATCGCGCTAGGGAAACGCCTCCTTTTTTTATTTGGGTGTGGTTTGGTTGCTGAACGCGTGTCGAATCGAGCTTTCCGGATTTCAGTCAGTCGTCGAAAGCGCCAGACTTGTCTGATGTTATTCCTAAAAATGCTATAGTGTGCGATATCTTCATAAGGCAGGGACCATAACAATCGTAGGCGAAGCGTTTCCAAGTATAAATTTATATCGCTAGATCGTAACGTGATGCGTGTCTGGTCCTGTAACGAGCGCTATCGTGGTTCATTTCCACCAGGTCGCTATTTATCGTTGTTATAAGGTAGATTTAGAAAGTGAAAAGTCGTTTCCAAATTTTTTCTAGCTTATTGAACCGCAACACAGGGGGGTGCGGTGAGAGTCTCTCCTAAACCACCCGACCAGATAGGAAATCTGGCCGCCTCACCTTTCTTCTCGCTCACCGGGGCAAAGGGGAGTGAATGATAGAAGGGGCTTTTGTTTTCTTCTGTTTACTTCGGAAATTGAAGTAAAGTTTGCTTCCAAAAATAAGCATTTGTCGGCTATGCATAAAGCATGATGAATGTTTGAGCGTGGAATGCTCCAAGGTTGAGATTCTGAGAGAAAATCAAGAATTGGGTAAACTAAGCATTACGGTGAATAACACTTAGTCAGGGGGAACTTGCAAGTGTATGAGTTTATAGGCCTTTTGTTTTTGTTTGTTATTTTCCGCAAAGAAACTTTGGAAAAAATTTTGTAATAAAATTTCCGCAAAAGAAATTTAGAAAATTTTTTGTGATAAAAATTTCCGCAAAGAGAATTGTTGTACAACGTTCCGCATGAAAATTATGCATAAATTTGAATATAAAATCCGCTACGGGGTTGTAAGATGATGCCCATATTGAACATTGAGAATAGAAATTATTCCGCAATAAATGTTTTAGCGTTGTTTTTTACCCATGTGTTTAATTAACGTAGGATGTGTGTAACTATAACTAACTGTACATATCTTTTCTTGTAATTCATTCCTAAACGTCGTAAATGTAACAGTCCATTTAACTCTCGCAAGGGATACATCTTATCACTTCAATCATGTCATAAGTTGCTTTTAATTCCCGCAGTTAAAGTCGCTGAAGAGGGATAAAATAAAATCCAAAATAATATTTCAGAAACCGACCTTTTTTCCCGGGTATTCCCACACTAAGAATCCCGAAAACAAGGCGTTTTCATGTTCTGAAATATATCGGAAAATAATTAAAAAATGTAGGGGCAACAAGGAACAGATTAAAAGAAATTTTGTGTTCAAATCCGCAAAATAAATATGGGTAATAGAACGCTGTGAAAAATATATGGTTAACAAATGTGCTAAAACAGTACTAGTAACTGTGAACTTAGAAAAATTATGAAAATTTTATCTAAGCGAAAATTGAATATAATATTATGTAATAATATTATAGGAGTGTTAAACCGAATGAAAGTGAATTTGTTTTGGAAAAATTTGAATGAATTTTTCTGGAAAAATATGATATAGAAAATTATACCATATTTGTGAATTTGAGGTTATGTTTTGTTTGAGTATTAGGAAACTCATGTTTAATTCGAATTAAATCGCGAAGTTTGTGTCGGTGATCCGTAATTGCAACACCAGTTCGTGTATACAATTACGAATAACACCCGACTTTCGAGCTATAGTGTCTGAGAGGCCTGTAGTTGTGAAAACATATCTAGGCGTTCGTATGCAGATACTACCTAAAATCCAACACTATGTTTTATACAAGGGGAATTCCCAGACACCGTATTTAATCCGAGTTGTTTGCATTTCGCTTTAAAATCTTCTTGAATCTTTGGTTTTTCACTATCTAAGTGCAAGTGATAGCTACTAAACGCCCAAAGACTCCGAGAATATGATTTTAAGTTTACTGAAGCGAAGACTGGACGTTCTTTGAAGACATCGATGCCTTCAGAAAGATCGTCGTGGTTGGTATATGCTTCTGATAGATGTTGAATCGAGAAGAGCGATGCTTGTGATCGACGTATTTTATAGTAACTTTTAGACCACGCCTTTAAAGTTAAAATAAACGAATGAGCATGCTGGATTTCGTTCCATAAGCACTAATGCTTTTTGAACTATGAATTTGAAAAGGAAATCGTATTTGAAAGTTGGCGAAATGGTGTTTTTCACGTGTAATTTGATCCATAGTGATTTGATAATTATCCGTTTTTGAAGTATTGCAAACAGATATGTACAACACTGTTTTGGACATATTTGAATTTTTATGTCAAAAATGACGTTTGCAGACCAAAAGTTAACTATAAATTTTTCCTATAAGAAAGTCTTTATTATTTAAGTTTGGATTAGTTTTCTTGTAGACGAAGATCGACTTTAGTAGTCTTTTTATGAGATTTTGAAAATTATTAGTGCAGAGTGGTCAAAAAAGAAGAATAAAAATTATATTTAAAATATCACCAAAAGTCAATTTTTTCAAATAGAAAGCACCTATTTTTATAATTTTATCATATTAAGCATTAAAAATAAGGATAACTTTGTATAAGGGAGTCTATTTCAAAAATTTGTAGTTTTCAAAATATTGACAATTCAACATTTTTCTATTGTAAAAATGCTATACGGCTTTTAAGTTTTGTTATTAGTTGGTCATGACGGAGAGGCGTGGTGAAAATAAAACAATTGAACGCGATAGAATAGTCACTATTTCTTGCCATTTGACATTCATTAATAATAATAATAATCAGGCCGGGGCGATTAAATCACACGCACGAAGATTATTTAAACTTATTTATTATTTATGGAGAATGTGAGTTATTTCAAGAACATGCGATACATTCGCGATCCGATATCGGCAGAAACAGAAACCAACACCACCAACTGTTAAAAGGATTATAGAAAACTTCAAGAACTTTGGATCCATAATAGATATTAATACAATTTTAGAATATTTTGCCAGTGCCAAAAGTAAGTTGGGACCGTTATGATAAAACATCCCTGTTGGCGGTTGGATTTTCGCCTTTCTGCTGACATATTCTAGAGCTACATTAAAAAGCAACGTAGATATAGACCGTTATTTATATTGAACACCTCTGAAAGGTCTTGTCCAATTCTCACTTTGCTCTTTGAGCCACCAACACACACCTGGGTTAGTCCGATTAATTTCTTTGGAAAGCCAAGTTCCTCCATTGCTTGCTACAATTTAATCCTATGGATGGTGTCGTACGCCTGTCTAAAATCCACAAATAGTTGATGCAGGTGTCGATTGAATTTCAAGCATTTTTCCAATAACTGTCTAATGGTAAATATTTGATCTACGGTGGAGCGACCGCCCCTAAAACCACACTGATAGTTCCCTATAGTTTCCTCTGCATAAGGTTTAAGTTAAGAGTACAATTGCGAGTACTTTATAGGCCGTATTAAGCAGAGTAATGCCTCGATAGTTGGCGCATTTCATCTTGTCACCCTTCTTATGTATGGGGACGATGACCCCTTCTTTCCATTCATTTGATATTTCTTTCGTGAGCCATATAGCTTCTATCAGATTGTGAGTGATTCGATTGAGGGCTTCTCCACCATATTTTAGGCATTCGGCGGGAATATTGTCACTTCCAGGCGCCTTGTTATTTTTAAATTTAGTTATGGCTTCTTGGACTTCTTCGTAGGTTGGTAAAGGATCTGGAATTTCAGCTGTTCGTACTGTGCTTGTGAGAGTGTTGTCATTGTTATCCGGGTTCAGTAGTTGATGGAAATATTCACTCCATGTGTTTATGACTTCTGTACATTCCGTTATAAGTTGTCCATTGTCTGTTCTTATAAAATTTCTTGCTTTTGGTTGGTATCTTTTTTTATATTTGAGATTTCCCTATAGTATGCTCTTATATTGCTGCTTTATCCATTTTGCTCTATTTCTTCTATTTGTTTAGTCTGTAGATCTTTTTTCTTGCGTTTCATAATCTTCTAGGTTTTTGTTCTTAGTTTCTTATACTCTTCTATGTTATTGTCATTTGGATTTTGTAACATTTTCCTTCTAGCCTTGTTTCTTTCATCGGCTGCTCTAATGCATTCATCATCAAACCATTGTTTTCTATTTCGTTTGGGTTTCCTTCCCAGAGTTTCCTCAGCTGTAGCGTTTATGCTTTCTTTAAGATGTTTCCACATTTCCTCCACTTTTTCCTCATTTGGTATCGATGCTATTGGTGTGCTTAATTTGTGTACGTACTCTTCCCTTGTTCCTTCGTCTTTGAGCCTTTCTACATTCCATGTCTGTGATGAAGGATTCCGTTTATTGTTGAGTGTTGCTATTCTAGGTCTTATTTTGGCTCTTACCAAAAAATGGTCAGAGTCCGCATCTGCACCCCTCAGGCTTCGCACATCTAGACAGTTGCTAGCATGTCTTGTATCGATAAGTACAGGGTGAGTCAACGATTGGATGAAGTAGGTTTGTGCCTTTTCGGTGAAATTAACAAAGAAACTATATTTATTGTTTGATACAGTTTATTTTTACGCAGATTTTAAAAATATTTAGGACTCTACAGGGTGAGCCAAAAAACTAGGACAGCATAAAGTTGTATTTTTTTAAATAGAACACCCTATATACGAATCATATTTTCGATTTAGCTTATAATTTTAAATCTTTTTTATTAAGAGTTTACTATAACAAAACTTTATAGTTTCTGAGATAATTAAGTTTAAAAAAAAAGTCACATTTTCAAGCATCAATTCAATCCTAAATAACGTTTTCAATTTTGTGACAAATATATTCAAATTTGGAATTTAGCAAGACCAAGGACAAGTTAACATAATTTTTACCTAATATTTGCAATAAAAGCTACAGGGTGTTGAACACATCGGCTCAAATTTGAACAAGTTTAAATGAATAAATATCTTTTTTTTTTAAATGGTACACCCTGTATATTTTCATGTTATTTAATAGAGTAATAAAAACCCTAAAAGTTTTGTTCAATATATCCTATACCTATTTATAATAGTTTTTGAGATATTTCAGTTTTTCTTATTTTCCATACTTTTTTACAGAAATAGTTTTCATTATCATAGTAGCCATGTAAAATAATAAAAAGAAACTACAGAAACAAACAGAATGTGGTTAAATATGATGAAATACATTATTCGTTATATTACAACGGCAGTAGTTTAATTAAACATAATGTGAAAAAATTAACACAACAATAACGACAAGGCAAATACATATTTACTTTTATACTAAATTGAAACAAAAAAATTACCTATTAAATACTGAGATTAATTATTTCTTTTTAATAAGTGTTCGAATAAACGACCCTCTTGTGCAATGCACAAATTTAGTCTGTTTTGCAGATATTCTCGGACCCTGGACAAAATTAGTGGCGTTATTGTTCTACAGGTATCCCTAATTCTGTTTCGCATATCTTCCACTGTTGTTGGTGGATTAACATACACCTTATTTTTAATATAACCCCATAGGAAGAAATCTAATAGGTTGATGTCGCAAGACCTTGGTGGCCACTCAATGAAACCTCCACGTCCAATCCATTTTTGCGGATATCGTTGGTCCAAAAACGCACGAACTTCACGACGGTAATGCGGAGGCGCACCATCGTGCTGGAACCACATACTGTCGAGCTCATCCCTATCGAGACCTTGAAGCAGTTGGGGTAGTTCTTCTTGTAGAAAGTTCAGGTAACTAAGGCCATTTAGTGGTTCATTAAAAAAGTGGGGTCCAATAATTCGATTATGATGAATACCACACCAAACATTTAATGATCAGTGGTTTTGATGTTGCACCTCTCTAATCCAAAATGGGTTTTCTGTGGCATAATAATGCATGTTGCGTCTATTTACGGCACCGTTACTTCTAAAAGTAGCTTCATCATTAAACATTACCTTGCATAATAAATTTGGATTTAATTGAATCTCCGCATTTATTGTACGAGAAAAGTTTACACGACTTTCAAAATCCTGTCCATGCAATTCTTGGTGTAATTCCATGTGATATGGATGATACCTATATTTCTTGGTAGTACGATTAGCGGTGGATTGTGATGTTTCACATAATGCTGCTAACTGACGGCTACCAATATAAGGATTTTCCTGAACATTTAATAATACTTGTAGTTCTTTTTCTTCATTAGTTACTGGTTTGTTGACCACTTTACGTTTTGGATAATCAACAGTACCAGAAGAATCAAATCTTTGCTTTAAGTTTTGAAAAGTATGGGTATTAGGCTGGCGTCGATCAGGATACTTCATTTTGTAAATTCTTTGAGCAAGAAGGCAATTTTTTTGAGCCTCTCCTATTGTATAAATCATATCTATTAACTCATTCTTTGGAAAATTCATTTTACAATATAAGATGAATGCAAAAAAAACCAAACTACACTACATAAAAACCAAAAGAAGCGAATGCGGTTATAAATTTTACATTGTTTTTGCCATGGCTACTATGATAATGAAGACTATTTCTGTAAAAAAGTATGGAAAATAAGAAAAACTGAAATATCTCAAAAACTATTATAAATAGGTATAGGATATATTGAACAAAACTTTTAGGGTTTTTATTACTCTATTAAATAACATGAAAATATATAGGGTGTACCATTTAAAAAAAAATATTTATTCATTTAAACTTGTTCAAATTTGAGCCGATGTGTTCAACACCCTGTAGCTTTTATTGCAAATATTAGGTAAAAATTATGTTAACTTGTCCTTGGCCTTGCTAAATTCCAAATTTGAATATATTTGTCACAAAATTGAAAACGTTATTTAGGATTGAATTGATGCTTGAAAATGTGACTTTTTTTCTTTAAACTTAATTATCTCAGAAACTATAAAGTTTTGTTATAGTAAACCCTTAATAAAAAAGATTTAAAATTATAAGCTAAATCGAAAATATGATTCGTATATAGGGTGTTCAATTTAAAAAAATACAACTTTATGCTGTCCTAGTTTTTTGGCTCACCCTGTAGAGTCCTAAATATTTTTAAAATCTGCGTAAAAATAAACTGTATCAAACAATAAATATAGTTTCTTTGTTAATTTCACCGAAAAGGCACAAACCTACTTCATCCAATCGTTGACTCACCCTGTATATATTATATCTTATACAATGGTGATAGGTAAAAACCAAACTCATATTTAAATCCAGCCCATCACAGTAGACACAAAAACCCAAAAAAAATTCAGGGAGCGACAAAAAATTTCAAAATGTAGGATAGTCTGACTTGTATTTTACCCGAATCAATAAATTTTTATTTTGCTTTGATTCTGAGCAAAATAAATCGGTAATATAGATATCATTATGTTTACAAAACATTCCTGTTAATAAACGCTTTATGCATTTTCATATAAATTGTAAATATTTAGATGTAAATTAAGAGTGATACCGTTTTCTAGCTTGGAAGTAGTGAATAATGAGAAAATATAAACGCGATGACGGTTTTATTATAGTTTTAAAGACGATATAGCTATTTCCTTAGTATTCAGAACACTTTGAGGTTTAGACTTGGTGCCAACATATTATATTAGTCAACGCTTCAATTAGTTTTTGAATTTACTTGTTGCTTTAATCTTGCTTAATTTGCTTTTTGGTTTTGTATTTTATGGTAATTAGAATCATTTAAAGTAGTCGGAAAAAAAGTTAAGATAAAAAAAATGATGGAAATTTAGGTGCTTCTTGGAGAATATTAATGAATCGATAATAAATGTATTTTGACTATTCTAGAGGTTGTCTTGAACTTTTATTAAGGTTAACATCCAATCAATAAAATATTTTTACAAAAAATTAAATGATATTTTAACCGACTTCATATCTACATCATTGTTGTGTTATTTACAGTGGCGGGTCGTAAGTTAATGCTACATTGCCACGGTACTACTTAATTTTTTTCTAAAAATACTTTTTTAAAATTATTTTTAATGCTTTTCCTTCTACATATTAATAATTTGGACATTTGGCAACAGAGCAAGAGCTTAAAACACGCAAATTTTCTATAATTAATAATAAAGAATTGTCTCATTTACTGATATGGTACAATTGAAAGACGAACATAACTGGGTTTATACAAGGTATCTCTAAAAGGAATGTATAAAACTCTACCGCAAGTTCTCGAGATTAAAATATGAGGTTTTAGTCCAGTTACCTTGGTTCAAAAGTTGATAGTTTACGAAATAGAGGGTGTTAAATATATAATTTTTTAAAACGTTTGTGTAAATATTTAACATAATAATGGCAAAGACACCGAGCAAGCATATCGTAACCATCGCCTGGAGCACTGGAGTAGAAGTTAATTTTTAATCAAGACGACTTAATGAATGCTGAAGACCAACAATTATTAGAGACCGTCTGCTGTGTGGGACTCGCGTCTCCAATCTAGAGACCACCCTACCCAATAAAACCACACCCCTTGGGACACTACGGTTTTCCTCTTCGGAACTGCCCTCAGGTATTACTTCAAAGAAGGTGTTTTAGTCATTATGTTCCAATCTTTTTACTATATTTCTGCCAGTCTAATATCCTTCTCCTTTCTTTCTATGATACTTCTAGCAAATTGATTTATTGTTTTCCAACCATCCTCGTCCTGCAGCCTCTTTTCCAATATAATTTGTGCGGTTATCTCCCCTGTACTACTTTCGGCCGTCTTTCTATCCGTTTCCCATCTACTGCATTTAAAAAAAGTATATTCGACAATGTCTACTTCTCTACAATATATACATTTGTTACTCTCCGCCACCTTAGTGGCAGTGGCAGTCTCAGTGGCAGTGGCAGTGGCCGCTGCAGTGGCAGTCTCAGTGGCAGTGACAGTGGCAGTTTCAGTGGCAGTCTCAGTGGCAGTGACAGTCTCAGTGGCAGTCTCAGTGGCTCTCTCAGTGGCAGTGACAGTCTCAGTGGCAGTGGCAGTGGAAGTGGCAGTCTCAGTGGCAGTCTAAGTGGCAGTCTCAGTGACAGTGTAAGTCTCAGTGGCAGTGGCAGTGGCAGTGGCAGTCTCAGTGGCAGTCTCAGTGGCAGTCTCAGTGGCAGTGACACTGGCAGTTTCAATGACAGTCTAAGTGGCAGTCTCAGTGGCAGTGGCAGTGGCAGTGTAAGTCTCAGTGGCAATCTCAGTGGGAATCTCAGTGGCAGTCTTAGTGGCAGTGGCAGTCTCAGTGGCAGTGGCAGTGGCAGTGGCAGTGGCAGTGGCAGTGGCAGTGGCAGTGGCAGTGGCAGTCTCAGTGGCAGTGGCAGTGGCAGTCTCAGTGGCAGTGGCAAAATATTTAAACGCACCAAATTTAATTAATGAAATAAATAATAAAATTTATTATTAAAATATTTTTATATTCGTACAATATATAGAAAATAGTTTTCCTGCCCACAAAAAATATAATAAAAGTAAAAAAAATAGAAAAATTCTAACAAAGCATTTTCAACTTCTTTTTGCAATAACTTTTTTGTTTTTGTTACGATTATATCATTCAAAGAGTCATTTTGTATATTTTTTCATGACGCAGAGACCGTCTTTACATCATTTATTTCTGTTTTTTGTAGTCTCTCCATAATATCGAAAAAATCGATTTTTCGCAGTAATTGTTTAAAAAAAAAAAGATGCATAGTTTTTCTTTGAATCACGAGATCAAAGGCCTTTCCTCTTACCTTATCCAAGATATTCAGGCAAGAAAATCACAGAAATTAAATTAAAAATTTGTGAAACCTTCTTTTCTTGGACTAGCAGTCCTTATAATAATATTACGCGAATTCACGAAAGACATTTACAGTGAAAATTAGAAGAAAACAAAATCCTTCTTACACTTGTTAATATAGTGGAAGCTTTTATCGAACAGTTAATAAGTCAGTATAAAAAGAAATAAAGTTGAATTTTTCACGGATAATATACCGCTCTAACGAAGCCCCTTACCAACGAGATATATTTATATCTTACCACCTCGTTCCTAACTATGTTCAGACTCAAAGCGTGTCCGTTCAAGACACTAATTGCCGACTTCTAAAACAATAATTTATGTTTAACTTTAGAGCTAAATGCCATATTTTCACAGATGTGTAATTTGTTACCTGCTGTAAAAGAGGTAATGAAAATAAATTGTTGTAAGAAGTTTAGAAAGACAGACGTGCGACATGCAACAAGGTGAATTAAGCATTAATGCGTTGAAATTGGAGAAAAAAAAAACAAATGCCATGTTTCAAATAATTTATCATTATTATTATTATTTGAATTACATGATTAATGGCTTCGCTCTCTCTCTCCGGGGAATATTAACTCATACCAGATATACAAAGATATCAAAAGTCTGAAGCTCTGTGGGAACCCTCTCCATGTTATCGGGTCATAGCTGACGTGGTCTGCTATCTTCTCTTTGTATTTTGGTCCTAGGTTGTTGTTGTTACGTACAGCAATGTCTGGTTTATTATAAACAATTGTCTGATCCGTCAGAACCGTTCGGTTCCAATATAACTTGAATTGGCTATTCTCAAGAAGAAGCTCCAGTTTGTATTTGTAATAAGGCACTTTTCCTACCTGCAATATCTTATCTTATCTGCTAACTCTTGATGGAGTACCTTAGCGGCTGAGTTGTGTCTTTCCTTATACTCGGTTGCGGCAACCGCTTGGCATCCTCCAGTTATGTGCTGGATTGTATCTGATGTTCGACAACCATATCTGCATTGATTATTTTCTATTGAGGGATCTCTAATGATGAACTTCCGATAGTTCTTCGTCGGAATAACCTGGTTTTGGATAGCTAACAAGAAGCCTTCCGTTTCCGGAAACATCTGTCCTGAGATCAACCAGTAGTTCGACGCTGAGTTGTCGACATTGTCCTGATTGACCTCATTTGGATATCGTCCATGAAGTGGCTTCTGTATCCCGGTTTGTAACCTCTCTTGATCTGTTTGGTGGTGAGAAGAAATATCTTGATCCCTCAACTGTAGCGGCGTTGAATGATGTGCCTCGCATATTGCTCGATGTAGTGTGGAAGAGTCCGCTAACCTATGGAAATATGAACGTAAGTTTATTATTTGTTGGTCGAGCTGCTTACCAATATCCACCAATCCTCTTCCTCCTTGGTATCTTGGAAGCATTGTACGTTCAATAGCACTCCGAGGGTGATGTTTTTGAGCTTTTATTAGGAGTGTTCTTATTTTTCTTTGCAGGTTTTGGATGTCCATCCTGCTCCATTTTACAATTCCAAAAGAGTAGCTCAGCGCAGAGCAAGTATACGTGTTGAGCGCCTTAAAGTAAGTTCGTAATACCCGCCTTACCCTCCTGACAAATTCGATTGTCAATTCGGCTTTCATAGTGCGATGGTTAATTCTTTTGGCCTGTTTCATACCTAGATATTTGTATGTTTGGTCTGCTTCCATTGCAGTTATAGTTTCACCGTTCTGCATTTCAAAAGCCCCTGGTTTTATCTTTCCGTTGTTATTTCTAATACCAAAGCCGTATCTGGTGGAGTTCAGACGCCGTGATAGTGGGTTCATTGCAAGGCAGAACTACAATGGGCTAAGTGAATCGCCCTGAAATATTCCCTTTCGTATCGAAATAGTGTTAGTTTCGATTATGTCGCTAGATGGCACTTATAATTGGATCCTAGTTCTCCAGGTTGACATGATGCGTTCTAAAAAGGAAACAAAATTATTATCGATTCTATACATTCTTAATATAGTTTTGAGCCACTCATGTGGCACTGAGCCGAAGGCCTTCTTATAATCCACGTAGGCAGCAAAGAGGTTTCTTCGGCTGGTACAGGCTTGGTTACATATATCAGAGTCAACAAGCTTTCCAGTTATGGGATTCCTTGATTATTCTTGAAATTTCCTCGGTGGTAAATGGCTCAAACTGCATCTGGCTGTAGTCTCGGCAGATCTGATGTTCGTTATTGATCCAGCCGGCTGCGATGTTACAACTAGCGGGTGTGGAAAGTTGGTTTCCCCATTATTTAGTGCTTTGTATAATTCGCAATTATTACAACACGATAAGCATAAAATCTCAAATTTGTTCGCTGTATCTATGATACAATCATCCAACTGCTATTTAGCACCATCAAATATTAGAATTCATGTCCTGGAAAGGTTTTATTTAGCAAAATGGTGAGTCGAACCACTTTGAATAAAATTGTTAGAAGGACTGCATATCCAACAGCACTACCTCATGAGACAAAATGACGTTCTCAGCATGTTCAGGGTCCACTAGATGTATTCTCTTTGTATGACATTCTGCCAAAAAATCCAGGCGTTTTGTGTACCTTAAGCTGACAACCTTTCTTGACGATATTATAAATCCGTTTTCGTTTATACATGACATCATTGTCTACCATCATATTTTTCAGTTTCGTGAAATAGTCTGAAACCTACTGCTTTATTTAGTCATCGAGCCCTAACTGGATTTAAATTTTAAACATTTCTTCTTCCTATATTCTTGTAATGTTCCAAAAAAACCTCTTAGCCAACTTTTTCCAATCATAGCGTTTTTATTGCCCTTTACAATGTTGCTTGCTTCACAATACCTTTTGACGCACATACGAATTATATGTGGAGTTAAAGAATACCAGACATCATTTAGATATATAACACGAAATGCTAACTCTTTTTCTTCTTGAGCACTAAGAAGTGGTTTTCTTCCCAACTTTGGTTTTTTGGCAATTTTTTTCTGTCAAATATCACCGAGGAATTCGTCCGGGAACGTTGTAATATCTGATCATCATTTCACCACTATTAAGTGTCTCGTATTTCTTCGGTTTTGTAACTTGGTGCCATGCTCTAAAACCTCTATAAATATTCCAAAAATAAAATAAAAATTAATATACTAACCTAAAATATTGTAACGAACTTTATAGCATTATTTTGTTTTTGTAGCTTGTACGGTTGTAGGTTTATTTTCTACGAGTTTGTAATTTATTTAATTAATTTTACCTTTTGTTAATTTCCTCATGAGACGTCGATGAAAGACGGTCTGGAACTTTTTAGTAAATTCTATTTCCTTATTTGTAACATCGAACGCCTATCATGGAAGGTCTAGAAATCGCGAGATTACTCTTTTTTCTCATATTTTTTACACCATGTAGTATGGAAATACTTCTAGAAAATTAGAGAATCTTCTGGAATCGACCAAAAGGTTATATAAGGGGTTCAAATCGGCATTCATGGCCAGTTAAGTGTGAAAAGTCGTTAAAGCAAGTTACACTGTTTGATAAGTGTCAGAGTTGAAGTTGACAATAAAAAGATTTTGAAATAATAGAGCGTGTTCAATAATACAATGTGTGTTCCAAATACCGGCGGTCCGGAACAATATTTTAGAAAATATAGATTCGTATATTATCTACGGGTACTAATAACTAAAATACAATGATTTTTTTACGGTCAAATCTTAGGTATTATTGTAATATCAGAAATTCATAAAAACTTATGACTGAACATTTCTAACAGTGACACAACGTTCCCCTTCGACTGATGAAGGACTAGCGAAAACGCGGGACGGAACGCCACTCAATCTCGTACACATACATCATTTAACACGTACACTTGTCCACTCACCGGTATTTTTATAAGAGGTAACTTAAGTTTTTTCTACAGCCTATTTTAATAATCTGGTAATTGTTGATTGCTAGTGAGAACGCGGAACGGAACGCCACTCAATCATGTACACATACATCATCTAACACGTACACTTGTCCACTCACCGGTATTTTTATAAGAGGTAACTTAAGTTTTTTCTACAGACTATTTTAATAATCTGGTAATTGTTGGTTGCTAGTGAGAACGCGGAACGGAACGCCACTCAATCATGTACACATACATCATCTTACACGTACACTTGTCCACTCACCGGTATTTTTATAAGGAAAGAGGTAACTTAAGTTTTTTCTACAGCCTATTTTAATAATCTGGTAATTGTTGGTTGCTTTTATTATCTTTGTGGTCAGTATACGGTAAAGAACTATAAAAAAATTAGATATTTCGACGATCAACTAGAATAGTTTTTTTGTGCCTCCTTCTTCTTCTTCACGTGTCATCTCCTATCGGAGGTTGGATATCATCATTGCCACTCTCACTCTATTTGCCGCTACTCGAAAAAGTTCTACTGAGCTACAATTGAATCACTCTCTCAAATTGCTCAACCATGAAATTCTTCTTCTTCCGATATTTCTTCTTCCTTCTATTTTACCCTGCATGATCAATCTAAGCAACTCGTATCGCTGGCCTCTCATTATATGTCCAAGATATTGCAGTTTCCTTATTTTTATGTTGTTAATTATTTCATAGTTTTTGTCCATCGCTAGCAATACTTCTACTATTGTTTTTCTCTCCGTCCAAGATATTCTCAACATCCTTCTGTAACACCACATTTCAAACGCTTGCATTTTATTTATGTGTTCTTGTTTTAGTGTCCAGCCTTCTAACCCATACTGGAGCACTGAAAATACATAACATCTTAAAATTCTCATTCTTAGTTCTAGAGTGATGTCTTTGCTGCACAAAATGATTTTCAGTTTTACAAACGCACTTTCTATGCCTAGAATAGAGTTATTGCAGGATTGCAAAGGATAGTTGCATTATTAGGAAGAGAACTTTTTTAATGCCCCTCGTATTTTCATTGATAAAAATAATTAGTAGACAATAATAGTGAAACTTTTCCATTTCTGTTTGCACAAAAAAAAACAAAACAATCTTCTTCCCAAATTTAAACCGTGTGTCTGGAAAATTGGTACGCGACGCAATAGAAACAAGCGTAGCGAAAAAGATGTAATCCCTACGATAAGTTCAAGTATTAATTCAACTAATTGGTTCAAAAACAAGAAACAGATTACCGTCGTCGGTGTCACAGACAGTCGCTTATGGCCGCCAAGAGACAGTCATTTGTTATATTAAATCGGCCATAGCATGCGTAGCTATCTTGTCTGCTCAGCTGTTTAGTAAAACTCGTATGTCACTCATTTCCGATGCAGAGCCTTCTGTGATGTCTCTGCAGTTCTTGTTATTGTTTCAACTGCAAAAAATTCTACATGCAGACATGATAATTTGTATATTTAGCGGCCTTCTTGATTATAGTCAACTTTTATCGTTTGTTTTAGCATACGAAGGCTTTCCAAGAAGCTGTTGAATAAATTATAGTGTTAGGTAGAGCTAACCTAAGCAGAGCGAAATAAATTTTTCTTTGTTTTTTATATTACGATATTATTTTAAATAAATTAATAGTCAGTAATAAATAATAAAATAAGTAGTTGCTATTCTTCGAACAGAATAATATTGAAACAATCCTAAAATTCTCTTTAATTTATATTGACAAAGGAAAAGTTTTCTGGAAGTAGTATTTAATATTCATATTTTAAATAAAATGTTAAATACAGCTTGCTCAAGCGGCTATATTTTAAAACTTACATATACACGCTACACACGATTTTGGGATAAAAAATATATTGATGACAAGAAAATTGTTTAAAGATGTTTTTGAAATCTTAATTCCAAAATCAGTGGGCACATCTGCAATGCTATTACCAAAAATCGTTCTTCAGCTAAAAATTATTAGTCTTTTGTAAGATATAACTTTATGGTAAAAATAAGCTCACGTAGCCACCTCTTGTTTTCATATTCAGTCACTTTATATCCAGTAACTTATGAGATATTCTTCCATACATATGAACTCCATAAATCAAGCACAACATCTTAAGCTTTGTTTACAGATCATGACGATAACGGTAAAAAAGTTAATCTAACATAAGCCTTCTGAACACAATGGGAAATGTGCTTATGAAATCGCACTGAACTCAATGGCGTAGCTGAAAGCTTGGGGCCATCCCGCGAGATCTCAATGGGACCCTTTTTTAATCTATCAATATAATTTAGTTCAAATTTTCTAGAAGGAAGAACTTTCGTAGTATCGTCAGATGACGCAATGTCAGAAACAAAGCATGTTAGAGCAGGCGTGCCACAGAGTTCACCTCTGTCACCAACCCTATTCAAATTATATAGGGCAGATATTCCGACAGACCATTTTAGTAAGCTGTTTCTGTTCGCTGACTGCGTTTGCGACCTCTTCCGGGTCCTTAAGTTATGTTGTGTTTAGATTGCAGCGGCATATCAACAAACTTAAGAGATGGATGACTGACTGGAAAATCAAAATTAATCCAAATAGGCGTCATTTTTTCAAGAAAACGCTTTAACAATCCGAACAATCGGTTGTCCATCTCGAACGTGCGCATTCCCTGGCGGGATAGTACCAAATACTTGGGGCTAGTTTTTGATAAAAGACTGGATTGGCTACTAAATACAAATTATATTTTATCCAAGGCCAAAACGTCATGGTTGGTTCTCTATTCGCTCTTACATCGAAATAGCAAGTTAAATTTGAAGAACAAACTTACCATCTACAAGTTATTCATTCGTTCAATCCTGTCATTTGGTGCTCCAACTTGAATCACCACTGGCAGGTCTCGATTTGGGCGAATAGAGAGCTTCTAAAACAAGGTTTTACGGATGATCTGCAGAGTCTCATACTATATCAGGAACACGATAATTCAAAGAGATTTAAATTGTGTTACTTTCAGCACTTTTATACATGAAACTATCGCTAAATACTTGGATCGTGCTGAACACTCGACCAACCCACTTATCTCAGATTCACACGCACTCACCAAAACACCACTCCAACGGTACCCCTACGTCAGAGATTGGCTTCTTGACCATTAAGCCGGGTCACTTTTTCCAAATTTAACTGGCTTAAAAGCCAAATTTAATTCTCAGTCTCATACCGTTCTAAGTCCATAACCATCAAGCAAACAAGTCCAATGTATATATATATATATATATATATATATATATATATATATATATATATATATATATATATATATATTCTCCTTTCAAGCAGATAAAGGAAAAAATATATACAAACAGTTTAATTCCTACAAATCCAACTCTGGTCTTGTCTCCATACGCGTTTCGACAACCTTATGGTCTCGTCGTTGGAGCAGTGTCAAATCGGAAGCAACATTCGCAGGAAACAATTATCTATATAAAGTATAAATTTGGAGATATATCGGAAAGATATGGCAGTTGGCTGATGTTCGACATGTATTAAAATATGTGAAAGATTTTTTGTTCAATTGAGATTAAAACAAAACAATATTTTGTCGAAAGGACTTAATATAAGTGTATAAATCAGGCAGAAGCTTGTTTTCCCCTTATAATTTGAAAATGAAATCATTCATGTATTTAGTTAAATCTGTATAAATTGGCTTTCATAACTACTCATTGTTTTGTAACGCAGCCAATGGACAATTTCCTTCTTGCAAGAAAATTTCGATTATTGCTCGGAAGTCAAAAATAAATGCGTTATATCTTTTCTGCAGCGAAGCCATACTGCAGTATAATATAAGTTATTTTCTCCATCGACTATATTTGCCACAATGAAATGTCATTGACGCTTGCCCGTAAGTATCACCAAAAATTGCCGACGGAGCGGAGTGCACCTCCACGACTTGCTTCATATATATTTCACTCATCACTTAGCCTCAATACGAAGGTTCTAGAGTGCGTTGGTATGATGAGCTATAGCTAATCTTGGCCCTTGTGGCATAGTGGAAAAATTTATGTTAACCTTAGGTTATAAAATTTGGATACCCCTGCAGTATAATATAATAATTTTGTTATTTTATACGTGAACACTATATTCTTATATAAAAATTGTTTTTCTTAAAACTGGTGCAGCGTTTTAAATAAGAAATGAGCAGCTAGCTAACGTTGCTCACAAATCTAATTATTTTGATTACTTTAACACTGTACTCACGACTTAAGCACCACACAAACCAGCAATTATTCCAATTTAAATTAAGCATCCCACACAAAACCAATCCTAGACAACAATAACAACCTACTAATTATGGCTAATCAATTTTCTAAGTGAAGCAATATATTGTTTCATGTCACCCACGTGCTTATTAAAAGAAATAATAATAATAATAGTTTATAATTATTTTAAATTGCACTTGGCCATTTGCTGTTGTGCTCACATCCCTGGTTACATTGCAAGACAAGATCGTATATTATTAGCACAAATAACCTGCATAATAAGACATTTAAATTAGCTATCGTGCGAGATTTGAAAGTAGGTACGAATTGCTTGTAATTAACACTTCCTTTGGCGTCAATTCAAAGAAGTGCTTTCAAGACATAAGCCAGACTATTTTTTTTTTAAATAATTATAAGCACCTGTTATTTTTTTTAATGTTTCCAAAAAAAATCCTTAGACATATAGGTTTTCCTGGAAATACAAATTCAAAATGATAATATTTCTGCATCAAGAGTTCTTACTCTGACCATAAAACTAAATAATATATATAAATAAGTTATTAACAGGTTGTACACCGAAGAAATCAAGAAATTGACGGATTTAGTATTTCAGTGTACATTTTTTTTACATTATTACAATCGGCCAAGCGCTTTCGGTCTACTTTAGACCATCCTCAGGGCTCAGACCTTGTCAAAGGGCACACCTTAACCCTGTCAGTTTGAGAACAGTCTCCAGTCGCGAGCGTAGCCTCCACACAGAACAAAATGTATACAATTAAAAACTTTTAGAAACTTTTAAAATTAAAATCAAAACTAGAACACTCAACACACTGTGCACATTGACATTATTAAAACAATAAACCTTTTTAATAACAACCCAAAAGGGTGAGGTTAAGCCACACACTGTGTGTGGCATAACCTCACCCTAATGGTCTAAAGTAGACCGAAAGCGCTTGGCCGATTATAATAATTTTAAAAATATACACTGAAATACTAAATCCGTCAATTTCTTAAATAACATATAGACTGACAAGGGCAGTATTCTTTTGAGTAAATTATCACTGATCAAAGTGAACAAAGTGAAACTGATAACTTCATGTTCTTTTGAATATGCATTTACTTGTCATTGGGTCGAAATGATCATAATCACTTCAAGTGACAGAACTGAAAGTGATAATTACTCAAAACAATATACCTAAGGTACTGTATGATAAATCTTATAACCGACCTCTAGGAGGTTCAAAATTTCAAAGCTATATAGGTATGTGTATAAATATAAATATATAAATATAAATATATAAATATAAATATATAAATATATAAATATATAAATTTAAATATATAAATTTTTTATATTTTAAAATGCCCCAAAAGAACCGACAGAACATATACACTTAAATTTATGTTTAATAGGATATTCAATTTTTGATGTTTATTAACAGGATCGAAACAATATTTTTATTTAAATTAGGCTGGTGTAAATATGGCTCAAATTTTCTAAATCCGTTCTGTTGTTAACAGTGTTTTTATCTTCTTTAATTTCTATCATTTCCTTTATCTGCAATTTTTGATAATTCATATCTTTGTTTTTAATTATGGTACTGTTATAATCGAAGGTATGTTTTTCGTCCTGTGTGTGTTTGTTTAACGCTGTTGAGGCGTTTTTCGTATATTTATGGCCATTGAATCTGTTCTTTAGCAATTGGCTTGTCTTGCCTCTATATTTCTTGGGACAATTTGAGCAAGGTATCGAATATACTACATTTGTCTTATTCATGAAAGGAATTTTACTTTTTAAATTAGTAAATAGTGTATTAAATTTATTATGAGACCTGTGGCATATGATAATATCATGCTTTATTAAAATGTGTTTAATTTTTTCTGACAGCTCACTAGTGTAAGGTAATGTTACATATTTTTGCTGTTTATGTTCTATGTTTCTTGTTATTAGGTTATTATAAAATTTATATGTTCGTTTATTAATTATTTCGGTGATAGGTTTTTCATTGAAATTATTATTTATTAGTGTATTTTTCACTTTTTGCAGTATTCTTGGTCGGAATTCTGGACACGTTAGAGAGATGACATGATCAGACAGACCGATTATAACACTATTTTTTGAAATTTTGAGTGATTCGGGAAACAGTTTAGATATCTACCTAACCAAGTTGATTTGGTGTACCATTCAGTTAAAATTTAGTTTTTTTTGCATATCTAGAAAATTTATTTTATTATTACTTTCTACTTGAGACGTGAATTGTAATTTTTTGTTGACACTGTTAAACTCTTGGAGAATCTTATTGATTTTATCTTTCTTAACCCTGAACATGAGAAGATTTTGGCATCCCGTGTTATTCGCCTGTGCAATGTGGGATACCCATTGACACAGCGTGTACTTCGTAGATGCGTGAAGACATTATGTGTAGACGAAAAGCACAAAACCTAAATCCCGCAAGGGCGCAAAAGCTGAATAAAGCAGTAGGTTTCGATTATTTTGCTAAATTAAAGAAAGTCTTTGAAGATAATGACATTATGAACAAACCGGAACGCATTTTTAATATTGACGAAAAGGGTTGCCAGCTTAATTTGCACAAATCACCAGAAGTTTTGGCCGAACGTGAATCCAAGAGAGTACATTTAGTAGCACCAAAACACGGCGAGAATGTCACAATACTTTTATGTGGCAATGATTTGGGCCATGCGATTCCTCCCATGATTCTCTTTAAGAGCAAACGCATGAAACCAGAATGGGTAGATTCCTTACCAACCAGTTCAATAACCCAAATGACACCCAAAGGGAGTATGAACTCTGAAACGTTCGTGAACTGGATTCACCATTTTGCGAAATTTAAATTGCCACGACTATAATTACTTATCTTCGATGGAACCAAATGCCATTTGGACTATTCGATTGTTGAAGCAGCAGAAAAATTCGACATCAAGCTTCTCTGCCTTCCTAGTAACACCACACATGAATTGCAGCTCATGAACAAATCGACCGCCACGGCTGGCTCGGACGTCCAATTTTCGATGACATTTTCCAACATTTGTGGCCATATATCGGCAATAACGCGGCGAATGTTGTTCTCCCAGTGATCAATCGTTTCGGGCTTATCGGCGTAGACTAGCGACTTTACATATCCCCACAGAAAATAGTCTAGCGGCGTTAAGTCGCACGATTTTGGAGGCCAATTCACGGATCCGGTACGTGAAACTATGCGGTTACCAAACGTTTCCTTCAATAAATCAATTGTGGCACGAGCTGTGCGACATGTTGCGCCGTCTTGTTGAAACCACAGCTCCTGCACATCATGATTGTTCAATTGATGAACGAAAAAGTCAGTAATCATGGTCATCATTGACTGTAACGTTCTGACCAGCATCGTTTTTAAAGAAGTACGGACCAATGATTCCACCAGCCCATAAAGCACACCAAACAGTCAGTTTTTCTGGATGTAATGGTGTCTCAACATACACTTGAGGATTATCATCACTCCAAATACGGCAGTTTTGTTTATTGACGTATCCATTCAAATAAAAGTGAGCTTCATCGCTAAACAAAATTCGCTTATGAAAATCGGGATCAACGGCAATCTTGTTTTGGGTCCATTCACCGAATCTACGCCTTGCTAGGTGATCGTGTGGCTTCAATTCTTGCACGAGTTGGATTTTGTAAGCACGCAAACCAAGATCTTTCCGCAAAATCTTCCATAAAGTGAATGGACACATATCCAATTCCTGTGCACGATGATGGATAGACTGATTCGGGTCTTTCTCTACACTACGCTCTACAGCAACAATGACTTCTTCTGTACGCACTGTACGACATCTCTGTGGATGCGTATTATCATTTAGAGTAAGCGTGGTGCGAAAACGTTCCATAGTTAATCGAATTATTTGCTCTGATGAACGATTATCTTGACCGTAAAATGGACGTAGTGCGTGATACGTATTTCGAACAGAATCATGATTTTCAAAATAAATTTGCACAATTTGGAAGCGTTTTTCAGGCTTCAGTCTATGCAAGTTGAAATGCCAAACCAAACTAAAGATAAATTAGTTGACAGCTGACAAAATGGCCGCCAGTTAAAAAAGTGTTGCAAACTTAAAGTTCTATACCTCTATAAAAAACACCCTTTATATAGGCATATTTACCTGCCCCGTCGGAAATTTGGCCAATTTCTATTTTTTTAAAAACTGTTGAAAATACTATTTATCGTTCAATGTCTTTGTATTCTTTTGCTTTTGTTATAAAGATAAATAGTCACTCTTCATGAACAAATACTAAACTTGATTCTTTTAGCTTTATTATTATAAAAAAAGGATAACAAACCTTAAGGTGGCCATATTCGACCCAGGTACCTTAATTGTTTAAAGACAAAATTCTACTTATTATTAACATAAATTACTATTTACATGACTCTTCGTCTGGTTTCCTATACTCCGGTTTAACTACTCCTTACGTTGTAAATGCAGTTGCAGTAATACAATACATCCATCCAGGTGCTTAAGAACACTTAACAACGTATTAAAATTTCTCTTAGTTGTCTTTAACTGCACTATTGAGGTTGTATAACAATATGTTGTAAATAATACAATAAATAACACGTTTTATGACAAACATAACTCTAAACAATAAAATGGTACTATATTAGGTTTTAACCAATGAATATGAACATTGTATTTATTTTCAGTTTTATACTAATTCAATATGTTTTAATGTGTTTTAAGTCGGGTTTATCCAGCTGTCAACAAAGTATATCGTTTCTCTAATTCACTCCTTCGGATTCATTTGAATCCAATCTTAATAACATTTTTATAAAAAAAAAATTGAATCAACTTCTAAAAGTGCGCTACAAAGTAATGTGTGTGGCATAACCTCACTCTTTTGAGTTGTTATTGCAAAGGTTTTATTGTTTTAATAATTTTAATTTGTGCAGTGTTTTGAATGTTTTAGTTTTAATTTTAATTTAGGACATTTTTTTAAAATTTTTTAATTGTACATGACTTGTTCTGTGTGGAGGCTACGCTCGCGTTGTTGAGGTCTGTTCTCGGACTGTCAGGGTTAAGGTGTGCCCTTTGATGAGTGAGTGTGGTTGGTGAGTACTGAGTAAGCTTATTTGCTGACCATATTCTCTTGTTTCTAGGGTCTGAGCCCTGAGGATCGTCTAAGTTAGACCGAAAGCGCTTGGCCGATAGTAATAATTTAAAAAATATACACTGAAATATAAAATCCTTCTATTTGTTAAATTTTAAGTCGGCATAATTCGTGTCCACTTTCTGATGTAATCAGCTGTCAAAAAAATTTGACAAGTGCATGCAAACATTAAAAATAAACATTAAAAAGAAATAAAACTTAAGAAAAATTTGTTATAAAATGGTGGAAACACTTTAAAATAAAATTAGGTTAACAAATAGAATTGACAAGCATAAATTTACGTTTTACTTTAGGTTAGAGTATTTTGTGGATGATTTTGATTGGCCATCCTTAATTTTCCTTTATTGTTAATTTTTGAAGTATGAGCCAGTTAGTTGTGCTGATAAGTGGAAATTCTTAGCGTTAGTTGTTAATTTTTAGAAGTATGAACTAACCATTACAATCCACTGACAACGAATGCCCGTCTGGAGCTTTTCAATATACAAGGTTATTCACGTTATACGGCACGAAATATTGCTGCCAAAATATGTGACATTCAAAAAGTTTAACTTTTGTGATATCTGGGGGTCTAATATAGTTACTTTTAAAAATTAATTTCATATTATACAGGGTGTCCCAAAAGCTCTGAAAGTATCCAAGTTTTGTTTTTTTAAATGTAACCTCTTGTATATTATCCCATTTGGATTCTCGGATCAAAATAAGTGCCTATTTTAATAAGGTTTATAGTACTTAAACCTTAAGGGTGTTTAAATAATTTAAATTTTGACAAAATCTATCCTAATTTTCATGTTTCAAATACTTAAGAAGTATTTCAGCTATGTACTCGAAATTTACAGTGAAGTGTAACAATAAATCATATTTTATATTCCAATTATAATAAAGTCGCTATATTATACAAGGTGTTCAAAAATTAAATCTAATCAAATAAGAACTTTAAGTGGCTTTAACTTGATTAATTTAAATAGAACGCCATACTTTTTAATATACCAGGAAAGGTACCTTTTAAATACCTATCAAATAGTATAAGAGTGTTCTATAGCTAAGTCTTTGCGTTTTCACAGAATACGTCAAGTAATCGTTTTCTGCACCATTTTGTGTGTTTTGAATAGATGTTCTAATATATCTAGTTGCCTAGGGCATTTAGAAAAGACAGATAATTCATTTAATCTGTCAGTTTAGTCTGCAAAGCCTGTTGCTATAACAGGGGTATTATTTTTTGTAACTGTGAAACTTCATTTATTGAACTGAATTATTTGAATATTGTTGTGTTATTTCTTTGTCAAGATGAAGATTTATTCAAAGGAAGAGCGTATTGATATGATTTTTATCCTTGGAGAATGTCATTAAAATTGTTTGTTGGCTTCTCGAGTTTATGCTCAAAGATTTTCTGACAGAAACCATCCTAAACCAGCCGTTTTTGTGAGACTATTAAACCAGGAAAAGTGGAACTGTCAGTAATAAAAAACCTGTTATAAGAAAACCTGTCACTGAGGATGAAGAAAATGTTTTTACTATACTTGGTTCAGTGATCGAGAATCCCAATATTAGTCAGAATCACATATCCGAAAATACTAACATTATCCAAGTAAGTGTTTCAAGGGTTCTTAACAACTACAGATTTCATCCTTATAAAATCCAGTTTTGTCAAGAGCTTCACGGAAATGATTTGACAACCGAACTGAATTCTACTGTGGGTGTTAGATAAAGTGACAGAAAATGAATACTTTTTTGATAATGTGTTGTTTAGTAATGAATCTACTTTTCATAACAATGATTTGTGAATATAAATAACTTCCATTACTATTCTAATTCAATTCCTCATGAATACAGAGTTATAAGAAACCAAAATAGGTGGTCGGCTAATGTGTGGGGAGGAATACAGGGTTCATACTTAATTGGACCCTACTTTTTTGAAGGACCTTTAAAATGGTTGGATGTTTCGCGATTTTCTTTTAGACCAACTTTAAGTGATATTAGAAGATGTTCTTTTAAATATTAGAACAACTATGTAGCTTCAACTGGATGGAGCTCCGCCTCATTATCATTGCGAGGTTCGGCAATTTTTAAATGTCAACTTTCGAAACAGGTGGATTGGGAAAGACGAATTTCAAAATTGGGCCCCGAGATCTCCGGACTTAACTCCACCAGATTTCTTTTTATGCGGATTAATAAAAGGAATTGTCTACAATGCGCCCCGACAACACCACAAGCTATAGAAATACGCATAAGAGAAGCTTTTCAAACTGTAATCCCGCAAATGTTTAAAAAAAAAATCAAAATTTCAGTAAGAAATAAAGAAATCTTCTGCCGTATTTAAATAGTTTGTTATATTTGTAATTCTGCTTTCAGAGAGAGAATATGAAAAATATATATACAAACAGTTTATTTCCTGCAAATATCGCCCTGGTTCTCTCTCCATACGCGTTTCGATCACCTCATGATCTCGTCAGTGGAGCTGTATCGGACCGAGAGCAACATTAGCAGGAAATAACTGATATATGAACGATAAATTTCAAGATATGTCGGCAGGATATTGCACCTGCCATCTACGAACTTCGATGTCAGACTGAAAACTATCGCCAGTCGAACGACATCTATGGATCATTGGAGTAAGGTGAAATTTTTAAAAAATCAAAATTTCAGTAAGAAATAAAGAAATCTTTCTGCCGTATTAAAATAGTTTGTTATATATGTAATTCTCCTTTCAGGTAGAGAATGTGAAAAATATATATACAAACAGTTTTTTTCTTGCAAATATCGCTCTGGTCCTCTCTCCATACGCGTTTCGATCACCTCATGATCTCGTCAGTGGAGCTGTATCGGACCGAGAGCAACATTAGCAGGAAGTAACTGATATATGAACCATAAATATTTTGCTTCTGTTTTGTGCTATCGTCAATATGTTATTACCATTATTGCTGTTATAGCTTGTTGGGCGACTATAAATCGGCTTCCGAATTTCTAAACATTTGTAAAGATATTCCTGATTATTATTCTTATAGTTATAAATTACCTGTCATTTTCAAATGCCATAGGCAACTAGAAATATTAGAACATCTATTCAAAAAACACAAAATGGTGCAGGAAACGATTATTTGGCGTATTCTGTGAAAACGTGAAGACTTAGCTATGGAACACCTTATAACGTTCGATAGACATTTAAAAGGTACATTTTCTGGTAAAGTAAAAAGTATAGCGTTCTATTTAAAGTAATCAAGTTATAGCCAGTTAAAGTTCTTATTTGACTAGTTTTAATTTTTGAACACCCTGTATAATATAATATGTATTAAAATAGGCACTTCTTTTGATCGGAGAATCCAAAAATGCAATAATATACAGGGGAGTCCATTTAAAAAAACACAACTTTGATACTTTCAAAGTTCTTGGGACATCCTGTATAATATGAAAATAATTTTAAAAAGTAACTCTATTAGACCCCCATATATCCTAAAAGTAAAACCTTTTGAAAGTCACGTAGTTTGGCCGCAATACTCCGTCCGTATAGGGTGAATAATCCTGTATATTCTGTTGATCCTGGTAAGGTTTTTATTCAAAACATTACTGATTTTTCTGCTTCAGTACATTAGAGGATAAAGTAGATCATATGCGTTTCAAACACTTAATATAAAACTGTAACGAACCAAAAGCAAAATTCGCAGAAAAAACTGTGCAGTGAAATCTATTCACCCTATACGGAAATTACGGGGCACTAAAACTTAAACAAAATTTCCAAAAACTAACACACGATTTTCTCGTCCCTATGTTTTATATTTTTTAAGATTCCCTATTCTAATACAGACATTAACATTTCAATTATTTCTATTGAAATATCTATTCGATTAAGCTTCTGAGTTGTAAACCTAGTTAATTATACTTTCATTTAAGTGTTTTTAGCCGACGCGGTTATGACATGACATGACAGCTGTGTATTATTGTTTTAAATAATAATTTATTTTACACCTCCCATATGGTCGTTTATACCGCGCTGTAATAGATTCAGCTAAATAATTTCGTTTTAGTTTTAATTAACTCGTGAATCGTATTATTTTTTGCTAAGGTAGGTGCTATTCTAAATTTTTGGGGTTCAATATTGTTCCGGACGGCCGGTATTTATACACATTGTATTATTTTAAACCTTTTATTCAAATTCACACTTTCTGACAATTCGTTAAATAATTCAAGTTACATCAACGACGTCTCAAACTAAACTGTCTACGAAAGCCGATCTGGATCCTTTATTGACTCTTTTTCGGGATATCAGAAGATTGCCGTTCTTTCTAGATGGATTTTCATACTACTTGGTGTAATACAAATAAGAAAAAGGAATAATCTGGCGATTTCAAGATCTTCTGTCATAAGCGTTCCATGTCGAAAATAAGGAAAGATAATTTTATAAAAAGTTCCAGACCTTCTTTCAAAGACATCTCATGAGGAAATAAACAAAGGTAAAATTAATTAAACAAATTAGGAACTCGTAGAAAATAAACTTAAAATTCTATAAACTAAAGTCCGTTACATTGCCCCCTTTTAAGTATTGATCGTCTCGATCAACCTTCTTGGTCATGATAATGGGCCAGTGTGCCAAGATGCACGATTCTCATCTTCGCATGGGAATTTTTCTGAATTCGGTACACCAGGTCGTTTAGCCTTCCCATGACTTTTGAAGCTTTGGTAAACGCCCTTTGGTTCTTTTCGAATTGCGCACCAAACTTTTTCACCAACAATGAATCGAACAGTATGGGCTCTGAGGTCAGAACGGGTCTTCATTCTGTGACTTTCTATTTGTAGTCGTCGCTGTACATTCTTAACGTTGACCTGGAGAATGTTCTTCTTCCGTAGTCCCTTTCGCGATCACGGTCCATCTCGACATACCTTCTTAACCTGTGGGATGTTCTTCTTCCATAACTCCATTTGTGGTCACGGTCTCTCTCGTCCCGTTCTCTAGCAGCAGTAATTTCCGGGCAATCTCGGTAAAAGAGACCGTGGTATCCGCACTCGTAACAACGCATGTTATTTGAATAGTACCGGTAACCTTGACCTCTTGTTCTTGGTCTGGCATGAGTCACTCTAATGCGACATTTGCATACTTCAACTCCATCGCAAGTCTTGATGGCAACTGCAGAGTGTCTTTTCTCTTTGTAAACAGCAAATCCAAAACACGGGATGCTATTACTCAATCATACAATCTAACCTTTCCGAATTTTTTAAATATAGTTAAAAAAAAATTTCAAAATCCATGCTCCCAGATATATAAAGATATATAAAAAAGATTTTCACTAAATTTCAAGAAAATTGTTCCAGTAGATCTCGAGATATCATGTTGACTAAGTCGAAAAAAGTAGTTTCAAGAAAATAGCGTTTAAGACAAAGTTTCGACAGAGTAACTCAGATAATGGTACTTAATACTCATATTTGTTTAATCGGCGATCCCTGATCCATACATTGAGCCTTCTTCTACTTCAAAATTAATATTTTCTGAAGTTCTTCTAGCTGAATTAGCTGTTCTAGCTTCTTTAGAAGCAGCAGAAGCTCGCAGTTCAGAGCGGTCAATTCGAACGTCGTTGCATCTGACAGCAAATGTACCAATAGTGATGCCCATGAGTTCTATAATTTTTAAAATATTATTCATTATGTTGAAATTCGCGGTTCTCGCTCATTGAAATATATTTCAAGTTCTGGTGTGCCGCAAGGATCAGTACTGGGACCTTTATTTTTTAATATTTTTATTAATGACATTGTTTCTATTATTGACACCGATATTTTATTATATGCCGATGATATTAAGCTATATAAGAGGATAAATTGCTTACAGAATTGTATAGAGCTTTAATCGAACCTGGAACAGGTTAGCAATTGGTGTTCCGAGAATTATCTGCAGCTCAACGTGGAGAAGTGTAATGTTATGACTTTCATTTCGAAATTCTCTTCATTTCGATATGAATATTCGTTGAAACCGTGCTCCTCTCGCGGGTAGATCTTTTTAAAGATCTCGGAGTCACTTACGATCCCAAGATTTCATTTTCTTTTCATATGAATAATATCGTTTCTGAAGCCTCAAAGGTTTTTGGGTTTATCTTGCGTTGTACTCGCGATTTTAATAACAATGACGTCATCAAATTACTATATTTCTCATATGTGCGGTCTAAACTACAATACGCATCAGTTGTGTGGTCCCCAGGCTACAATACCCACGTCAATACTTTGGAGAAGGTCCAAAGAAGGTTTTTGAAATACCTCAATCTTAAGAGTTTTGGGGTTTATCCTAAGCACGGTTTTTCACATGAACTATTGCTTCAGAAATTCAACTATTCATCTTTGAAAGTACGGCGGGAATTTTTTTTACTAACAGTCCTTTATAAGGTACTTAACAATTTTATTGACTGTCCTAATATTTTACCTAGGATAAACTTAAGTATCCCTCGTATAAATTGCCGAAATTTTAATGTATTTTATCTCAGAACTCCCAGAACTAACTTGCTCAAATTTTCGCCTCTATATTCCATGTGCGACACTTACAACAAGAGTAATAGCTTTGATATATTCAGCTCATCTCTAGGAACTGTCTGCCGGATTTTGGCACATTGACCTTGGCATTTCTTTCTTTTATCTCTTTCTCATCCTTAATTGATTTGTATGTTCACCTTTGTATATGAAAGTAGATAACATAATATTGTATTATACATTTAATGTTAGAATTAATTATTTTAGTTAAATTTTTATTTGTATTTAAATTGATATATATATATATATATATATATATATATATATATATATATATATATATATATATATATATATATATTTGTCGTTTGATGCTAATTTAAAATTGTTCGTATACGTATTATTTGTGTAATCACTGCCTTGTAGTTGGGTCTCAAGACCTGTAGGGCAGTTATTGTAAATAAATAAATAAATAAATAAAAAAGTAAAATAGGTAAAAAACCTTCACTAAAAATGGTAACAGCTAAATAACTACCAATTTCAATTGTCCTTGTCCCATAGCCCTGAATATCTTATTTCTTCTTATTTTTCCACTTATTGCAACTTTGGCAAAAACTTGATTTTACAACTGAATCGACCACTTTCTTACTATACTACCAATAAGGGTTATAACGCCAAAAAGTGAGGTGAATCCTAGGTTGCAATGACCTTCAGGGAACTCGGTCCTCAGGTGATCGGGCAACATCAGCCGTTTATTGATTCTTTCCGGCCGCCAGTTTAATTGCCACGTCACAAAAGTCACTATAACTCCGTAAATACTTCGAATTTTGAAAAATCCTTCTAAGGACATATTCCTAAAGGTCTATACTTTAAAAATATGAAATATGAAAAAAATCGATTTTTCCAAATTTCTAGACCAGAATATCCCCTTAATACTAATAAAAAAGTAGGTTTTCACGGGAACACCTTCTGTTGCATCTGTAAGATGAAATAATTTGTTTGCTGCTAAATACTGTACGAAATAAAAAATTGAAATAAATTAAATAAATAAGGTTTGGCACTTATCTGTAGGCAGGGTTGGCAATGTTTAAAACATTTGCTTTAAACTTATATTTAAAACACTGATTAAAACACTACACAAATACACACTATGTTTAAAAGGTCATATATAATATTGCAAATAAAAATAAAGTTCAACGTTTTATTACTGTCACTTACATGTCAAATGAAATTAAAATTAAATGTATAATATTCTCCATAGTAGTTATCGAATACTGTTAAAATATTTTTCAATTATGTATAAGAGAAAATAATTTTAGAATAGATAAAAAAATGGAAGAATTTTGTAAACTTGGCATATTATGATTTGAGATATTTTTGTGACGTTTCAATGAACAGACGTTTGGAAATTAAAAACATAGCCTACAGGCTCTCAGTTGTTTTCAGTTGTGTGCGGTATAAAGTCATGATAGCTCCCTGTTTATTTGAACTGTTTTTGGCCGGATTATAGTATAGTATATTATATTAGTTAAAAATATTATTATTTTGTAGTATGTTTTTTACCTAAGAGATGGCAACTTTGAAATCAGTATGCGGGATTCCCCTGACGTGCGGCGAATATACTGGTGAATCACGGGGGATTTCCCGAATTTTTTGTTGTGTTTAGTTAGAGAAAGCCAAACGAAATCGAATTTAATTCCACAGCGAGAATCGCCCGAGATGGAACACCGGAAACCAGAAGACCAATAGGTAGACCACCTAAAAGGTGGAGAGAGTCCTGGATTTCAACATCGAATGAAATGAATGATTGAGTTGGAAAAAACAGGCTGTAAGCCTATAACAAGAGGAGGAATAAGAAGAAGAAGAAGCAAAGTAAAAGGAAGCCGATGGGAAAGCACTCGTACTACCTCAAGATGTACGTTGGAATACATTAGCAGATTGTCTCGAATCATATGTCAACAACTGGCACTGTCTGTATTAGATTTAACAATCGCAAGGAATGTCCAAGATGTTTAGTTTAAAGAAAATGTTGAGAACTATCTCAAAAAGCTGAAGAAAATAACAAAAGCTCTTGATCTCGTTCAGAAAGATATGTGCATCCTAAGCGATTATACACATATATGGAAAGATCTCCTCTCATCGGCTGTCCGCAAGCAATGAAAGATGTCCTGACGTACCGTGCGAGAAGTCCATTTCTGGAATACATGTTTAAGGAAGATCTGCACGTTTCATTGTGGTGGAAATCACTTGGGACCAAACTGGATCCAGGGATGCTCGACATCACAAGTCAATTATTTACTGCGACTGCGTTTTCTGCAGGAATCGAAAGATTATTTTCCACTTTCCGATTGGTACATTCCAGATTACTCAACAGGCTCGGGACAGAGAAAGCGGCTAAATTGGTTGCAATTATGAAGGCGCTGAATCCACAGAGCTCGCTTGAGAACGTGGATGTGAAGGATTGAGGAATTGAAGAAGAGAGAAAGAGAAATAAAAAAAAAGTAAATGCAGTAACATTATAACCGTTAATCGAAATAATTAAACATTTTTAATTACTTACACTTTCTTCTTTTCAATCTTATGTATAATACTTGTTTAAAATTAAGTTTAAAACATGTTTAAAACAAGGTAAATGAAACAGGAATTAGGTATTAATAAAAAACATGTTTTTTTTTTGTTTTTAAAATAAAACACTGTTTTGTTCTTTTTAAAAAAAACGTATTTTTTCCCAACCCTGTCTGTAGGAACTTTGCACAAAGTTTAGTGTAGCTGTATTGGTATAAACTTTAAACCTAGATAATATATTATAAGATATATTATCTTTTCAATCAACTCGTGCGGTTTATATATCCGACAGATAAGAACAAAACGAAACGTGAGTGCTAAGGAAATGATTCTATTCGCATCATTTACCCGCTTCATAAAAACTTCTTCCACATACACATATTTATCAATCGCCAAGCCAAAGCTTTAACCTCCACCACATAACGTCACAATCAACGACCGTCAGTTATTTCAAAGACGCCGCCAACTCGATCTGGGTGTTCCATTAAATAAAGGTATCGCCCACTCTGCATGCCGATGTGAAAGAAACGTACATAGGAGACTTGAGAAAAACAAAGACGGGAGACGCTGTAGATGGAAGAGTGAGAGAGCATAATTATATAGAATGCTAACAAGTAGGGGTTTTTATTTTATAATGAACACCATACAACTTTATTGCCGGATTTGCTTTGTGATACAGCTTTGCGAAATGCCGCAGCGCCTATTTTTTTCCTTTATTTTATAAATGTTGTTTATTTTGGGGTTGGAATTAATAGTACTCTTACGAGGGTAGCCGTTTTATTTCAGGATTAACCAATAAAACCAAATATTTCTCATTGAAAATGGATTTATTATTTTTTTTTAAATATTCTCCGCGACTCTCAGTACACTTTTGCATGTCTTGGAACTAATTTGAAAAGCATTTTTACCACTGTGAAAATGGTATCTCCAAAACTAGGATTTGGAACTCATCAACCGCTTTTTCTGGCGTAAAAATCCTTGAACACGAGCTTTGCTCTTCATATGCTGGACCAAAAAGAAATAATCATCGGGTGCCAATTCATTTTTATGTAAATTCTTTATTTTGGAGGTTACAATAGGGTAAAAGTGGGAAAGACGCCATACTTTTTGTAGAATTTAAGTGAAAAATAAAAAATGCAATATAAATCAACCCTTTATTTTTTATTTTAAAGGTACACTAATATTAAGTATTAAAATTACAATTAACGAGTTTTAGACTTAAAAAATAAAAATTATAAGTTGACGGCATGCCATCTCTCCCATATAGTGTGGGAGAGATGCCAGTTCCCTACAACAATTATTGCAATGCTGAGCGTACATTGTACATGACTCATGCAGCCATTTTTGGCATAAGGAACATTTAATCAAGTCAGTCTGAATACTTTGTTAAATAAAAATTTTTCCAACATTCCGAGCACACATTCTGATCATCTTCGATTGGGGTGGATGCTAAGACAGAAGAGGAAGACTTTAATTCTGCACTGGCTAATTTGCGTTTTTTAGCTGTTCCTTTAATTAAATTGACATTGGAAGTCTTCTTACAAACGTTCTCAGGGGAAGTTAAAATACAAGCAACTTGTTTTTGCTTCACTGTCGAGTTAGGTAATTTTGGGATTGAATTAGACTCCTCAAGAATCTTTGTAGGGGTTTCTTTACTAATGGATGTTTATCAGGAAGTTGATGGTTTTTGTGGAGACAGAGCTGCAGTAGCAGCACTTTCAAGAGGAATGGCAGGAGTAGCTACGTCAATTAAATTAGGTATGGCAAGAAATGATCTGAAATAGCATTAAGATTGAGTAGGAATATTCCACAAGCTTTAAAACCTGATGTGGCATTTCCCACGGTTGCAGTTTTTGCCCATGCTTGCCCTAATGATCCAACCTGTAGTCGTGTTATAGTTTTATTCTTATTTCTCAACATCCATGCATTTGATTCCTGATTATAATAGGTTTTCAGAGATTTGAAAAAACTGCGATCAAGATGTTGAAGGGTTTGTGTAGTGTGACTCGGCAAGCATATAATTATGACATCATTTTCATTTGCTAGGTCTAACGGATTTATTGAATTGGAATGTGAGGTGTGGCCATCTAAAATCAAAATTGTTTTACCTGTCTTTGGTTTTTTGGGTGGAAAATGGTCCATAAACCAACGCAAAAACAATTCAGAATTAATATAAGATAACTTTTTATTCATATAGACATCAGAGCCATTGGACAAGCCATCAGAAAACTCTGACTTTTTATTGACTCCTTTCATTATTAACATTGGAGGTAGAAAACGGCCTTCAGCACTGCAACATGCAACCAGAGAAGTTGTTTCTCCTTATTTACGAGGTGTGATCACATGAACATCTTTTGCTCCTTTGGCTGTTAATAGTTTTCCAGGTTTATTTATTAGTTGAATTCCACTCTCGTCAACATTAAAAATATTTTCAGGTCTATTAGTTAAATTGTGCTTTACCATTTCTTCTTCAAGTAGTTTAAAAAATGCACCTACTTTTTCTCGGTTCATTTCCTGGGCTCTTGCAACAGATAAACCTTCTGCTTGACCTGCGAGACATCTTTGTTTCTTTCTAGAAAAGAAGAGAGCCAATGTTGACCTGCCTTCTCTTTTTCTTTAGAGAATGTATGCTTAATTCTAAGCTTTTCGGCAAATTGATAGGCAAGAGACCGAATAGGCAAAGCTATCACTGTGGCGGGGAGGGTAAGTTTTGACTTTCTTCTCGGTATGGTGGTACAGGTAGGCCATCATCTCGATGGTCGTAGAATAGGATAAATTGTGTTCCTTAGCAATTTGTTCGAACTGTACAACCTCTAACACGGAAAAGATATGGTTGGAACGCAGTTTGCATTTACTGTTCGCATTTTACTTCATTCATATACAGAGCTGCATATAGTTGTACGTTTGCTGAATGTGATTTCAGCACTACAACGGCATAATGTGGATATATCCACTGCTATTGCTTCTCACACGGAGGTATCCGTGAAAGCCGCATAGACAAATATATATATATATATATATATATATATATATATATATATATATATATATATATATGTTTATACGGCTTTCACGGATTCCTCCGTGTGCCATCCGACGAGAGGTCGGCGAAGCCGCGTTCAGTGTTGCATGCTTCCTTCCGATCTGTCCTTTGCACAGCCAGGTGCATGTCGGTACCCTGATGAGTCTAGTGAGAGACGAAACATGTATCTCTGCCGTATCATTGTGGCGGGGAGGGTAAGCTTTGACTTTCTTCTCGGTATGGTGGTACAGGTAGGCCATCTCGATGGTGGTGGAATAGGATGAATTGTATTTTATTACAATTTATATATATATATATATATATATATATATATATATATATATATATATATATATATATATATGGAGAGATTCGCACAGAAAGCTTTTTAATATTATGTTAGGCTTAGAAATGCTCGCCTTGTACATTAATATAAAGTATGTTCGGAACAATGTTCGAACTATACAAAAGCAGATACTTTTATTAAATAAATACCAATAAACTCTAAAAAAAATAAATTATCTAACAGGTAGTATTTAAAATATTTAAATACTAGCATAGATAATCCTCTTAGAAAAGGTAAATATATGTACTTCACGCTGAGACAAATTATGCCCCAAAGAGAAATATACGCCTATAATATTACGCATTTGCTTACATCATCTCTGAGTGTCTTAAATTTTTACAGTAACCTAGCTCAGCCCAGTATACTCACCATGAATTATTTTTTATGGTTTTTTTTAGTATAACATAGCCTAATATTTTTTAGTTCCCCCTCTATTGATACATTTATTTTTTTAAAACTATTAAAATTAATTTAACTAAATCCGAGTTTGCCTCAAAATTAAGGTATTCTAAAGACACAAGCGAAAATGGATTGTCTGGGTTTTTCCTGCTCCGACGCATTGATCTCGATGTCTATAGTTAGTAAAAACAGTTGTATAAATACAGATGATTCTACTCTAGTTGGATCTTATTATTCATAAAATAAACTATATTTAACTTTTTGTAAAAATAATTTTAAGAATGTAATATTTTAGTTAAAAAATCACCGGTAAGCTCTTTAACTACATTTGTGCGAATTTTTAAATTGAACTTATAGTATACCTGTGTAGATGGCATAGGTATAAAAAAGTTTAATCTAGAATAATTGTACCCAGCAGACAACTGGTTATCACACTACAGTTTACGTTTCATGCAACGTTTTATGTAAATTCTCTGCTGAATACACCCATTGTCCATTGCTATATCCTTATAACAGATACGTTTATATTTTGTACACGTATGGAGCCTCCAAGTCCAAACTGCCAAACTTATTGAACATATTTGTTTGGGATTTTATTAAAACAAAACTTATCGAGACTCGGAGGCTTCCTTCAAATCAGAGGTCCGGGTCAAGTCACCTCCTCCTCCCTGATTCTGATGCATTATCTGAATACGCTATATCGTTGTACTTCAATAATAAGGATATGAAAATCTCTACACTGCAGCTTTCTCAACTTTTTGTATCTCCTGTTTTAATTTGGTTGAATTAAAGATTTTTATTTTTTTATGCTAGAGCTGAAAATATTTCTGGTTGCCTGCTATCTAGGAGTTAATGTCCGACATAAAGTTTTTTTTTGGGATATTATCTCCATAAATTTGGGTCATTGTGCCTTTTATTGAAAACCTGAACGTTACGAGAATGAAAAAACTTATGAAAAGTGTTTAATACAGTCTTCTGAACACTGACTTGGAGCTGATTGTGACTCATAAATACTACAAGAAAACACTGTAGTCGCTATTATCAAGGAGCTGGTTTCAGATACAAATCTTATTTAATTGGGTTTAATGAAGGTTCAATTTGTATATTTTCTCTAAAGCAACTAAGTATAGAAATACGTACAATATAGAAAAATGTATCAATGAAGTATGATGAGTTGGCTAGCAGCCTGCCTCGACAATATGAGTCAATTATGTGATAACTGGACACTATATTGAGGTAATGGCGTTTTAAACCGAAAACTAGTGTCTCCAAAAACGAAACAGTTTTTTAATTTAACTTTTAAAGTAGTCAAACCAAAGTACGTGCGAGGCACTCAAAAATAATGTTAAAAGTTGTTTCCTCTTTCGTCTCTCACATCGTGCGCATGGAGTCCAATCCGTAGCCCCAGGATTTGCTTATGTTTTCTCAAGGAGCAGTAAACACATCGGTCACTTTTCCTGTTCAAACTTCCTTATATTCCTATCCGAAATTATTATGATACCCTTTCTTGCCTCAGTATATTCCTTTTATGTTTTCTCACACGTAAATCTCAATAGAGTGATCGCTTGGAAGTCACCTGATTCTCCAGAGGAACAAACATGTTGACCTCGGAGATCAAGCCATGTTTTTCTACACCTAGCTTCCTATCAGTTTTGAGTCCACCAAAATAACATACCATTTCACTAGGTTCACTTTGTAAGTTACATCTGATTTCAAGCCAAATGGCTTCGAACTCCCTCCAGGTAATATTGACTTATACCAGGTATACAAAGATACTAAAAGTATCTAGGTGACATGATCTGCTGTATTTCTTACAAACTTTCGGACGGTCCGCGCAGCTGCAAGGAGAACTGCTTTCTGAATCGGCTTATACAGATGCTCACTAAGGTCCAGACCTTTGATGTTCTGCAGGAGATACTTTGATATCACTCCAGTTGTTGATAAAATTATGGGAATCGTTTGGACGCTGTTCATTGCCCATTGTTTTCGAATCTACACCTTCAGATCTCTGTATTTGGAGATCTTCTCGTTGTATTTTGGCTTTAAGTTACTGTTATTAGGTATAGCAATGTCGATTAGTGTAGTTCGCCTAGAAATTTTATCTGTTAGTATAATGTCTGGTCTATTATAAGCAGTTGCCCGATCCGTCAGAACCGTTCGGTCCCAAATAACATGAACTGGTTGTTTTTAAGAATAATCTCCGGACTATGTTTGTAATAAGGCACTTCTCCTATCTGCTAACTCTTGGTGGAGTATCTGAGTCGTGCCTTTCCTTATACTCGGTTGCGGCAAACGCTTGGCATCCTCCAGTTATGTGCTGGATTGTCTCTAATGTCCGACAGCCATATCTGCATTGGTCATTTTCTATTGAGGAATCTCTAATGATTACCTTCCGATAGTTCTTTGTCGGAATAACCTGATCTTGGATAGCTAACAAAAATCCCTCCGTTTCCGGAAACATCTGTCCTGAAATCAACCAGTAGTTCGACGCTGAGTTGTCGACATTGTCCTAATTGACCTCATTTGGATGACGTCTATGAAGTGGTTTCTGTAGCCAGGTTTGTAACTTCTCTTGCTCGGTTTAGTGGTGAGAAGCAATATCCTGTTCCTTCAGTTGTAGCGGTGTTGAATCATCTGCCTCGCATATTGTTCGATGTAAGTTACTATTAATTGTATTTTTTTTTTCGAGTTACTGAGTATTTCACGGAACACTTGGAACAATTAAAAAAAGAAAAATTAATGACACAATTAGTCCTTAAACGTGTTTTATCTAGGCTTTCCTTGCCACCGACACACCAATATTTCCAGAATTCGAACCCTCACTGAACTTGACTAAGAATAAATATTCTTCTTCAGTTTACCTTGAGCATTAAAAAAACGTAAGAAAATAAGTTTCCGCTTACCATTCCATATTGTCTCCGCTAATCCATAAATGCAAATTTTTTATCTAAATTAGATTGTATTAATAAAATTAATGCCTTAAAGTCTTTAATTAAAAATTATATATACATCGCTAACTTAGTAATTTGGTATGTAATTTGTCACATGTTTTAATAATTATCTACGTTTATATAAATAAGCAGATAAAATCGATGTGATATAACAATCAGGGCTGTATTATTTTCATTGAATTTCGCATATTACCCATATACTTTCATTATTTACTTCTTTGCAATTAAAATATTTGTCATAATCTTGAAGGCTATTAATTCAAGAATCCAATCCAATATGGTTCTTGCTCCAAATTTTCCTGATGATAATTATATATTAATTTAACATTATATGTATATTAAATATTCTTTAAAGCCTTTGACCTTATTTACTAGTTTAATTTCGATTCAGTAAATAACTTTCTGAGCATTGCTTATTTTTACTCATCCTTAAACCATCTTTACTTTTGAATTTTAGTCCTATGCTTTTTTATAGACAATTTTTTGTTTTCTTCTCTTTTTTTAATTTTTATCCCGAAGACATCACCTCTATTTTTTATATTTCAAATATTTATTAATATTAAATATTACATTTTGGAAAAGTTATCTCATACAAATTTTAGAAGCTGTTACAGACTACTAGGCCTTTTTCAAGAGATATTTTACGAGAATGCCATGCCCAAAATGACAAAAGTTCTGAGAGCACACACAAGATAAAAGCAGTTGTAAACAAAAGTACAGGAGATGTCATTCAGACAGGCTCCTTCGTGACGCAGGAGCTAGCATCATGACGATTAGAGGAAATGTAAAAAAAAAAACTTGGTACATCAGCTCATACAATAACAGAACAAGATAAGAAGACAGAACTAGCAAATCTTGCTAATAAACTAGAGGAAAGCAAAACAACACTGCAGAATATAAGCAACTGGAGAACATTATCAACGTACAAATTCAAGATCAAGATATGGGTTCAAAGAAATGGGACGCTCAAGACTGCGACAACGACCCCCAAAAAACTTAGAAAAGAAGATAAGAAAGGAAAATAAATAGGGGGAAAAATCTTACGAACAAAAATCCAACCAAGAACCAGTAACACTGAGAAGAAACGACGATCAACAAAGGTCCCCCCTTCCCCCTCCAAGCCTAAAAGTACTCCTGATCATACTACGTGACAAAACAAGATACGACTGCAAGATTGCAAGAACAAACAAAGCGACTGAATATTAAAAAACAGTACCCGAATGCATAAAAATAAATCTCAAGACCCCAGAGAGGGGTAATAGAATTTTTCTCTCCCTATCAGAACTATCTGATAGCACTACAGAAACGGACACCTGATACCCATGGTGCTAGTCCTCCTGTCCAAAGATGAAAACCACATCTACAACCTTAAAGAAATAGTAGCAACAAAATCAAAGCAGAAGGACAACAGCCAAACGTCAAGACGTTCCAATGCTATTACAGTCATCTGCATCCAACGGCAAAGCTTAACCCAGCTGTGTGAGTTGCAGGGAATATCATCAAAACAAACTCTTTCCCAAATGTGACAATTGTGGAGGGGCATATCCGACATTATATAGAGTTTGCCCCAAAAGACAGCAAGTAACATGAAAAGCTCCACATCAGGACATACAGGCTCCAAACAGAGCCAGAAGCTTAGCAACTCGACACACCATTGAGTAAAACCTTGTAGAAGTTATTTGAGAATATAACGGCCCAGATCCTGTCTTCTTTGACGACGATGTTATCCAACACAAGCCCTCGAAAAGCCCCAAAATTAACTACATCCAAAACAAAGCTGCAAAACCATAGTCATTCCAATCTCAAACATCTTAGGCAAAGGGACACACATCATATAGTAATAGCATATCTGAAGTTTACTTAATATAATTGTATTAAGTTTGTAAAACCTTCTAAAAGTTCAGACAAAATTATCAACCAGCAGGCACCACAGATTATAATATATATATATATATATATATATATATATATATATATATATATATATATATATATATATATATAGACTTACGTACATAGAAATCGGCCCAACTCAAAATTTATGACTTTACCTGTATTTATTGAGAAACTAGACGTCAGACTAAATTAAATTCTGAAAATTATAAAATGAAAGAAATGAATGACACCTATTATAATTTAATTACTACAAAAAAAAAGATACCTTGACATTTAGATAAGTTGATAACAATGTCAATATTAAATCATCAATAATGGGTATGACCTTCTCTTGCTCTAATTACAGCTCTCATACTATTAGGCATAGATCTTATCAAGTTCGATATGATTTCTTGTGGAATATGAAACCACTCTTCTTCTACTGCAATAATGAGCTCCGAGATCGACGTTGGAGCTCGAATTCTAGCTCGGATTCTTCGTTTCAGCTCAATGTTTAATGCCACTCCATAACCAGAAACTTCTCTAATGAAGTCCTGGACAATTTTAGCAGTATGCGGCCTTACATTGTCATGCATAAAAGTAAATTTGTCGCCAATATAATCAATATAAGGTACCACTAGAATTCCTTCAATATACCGAATGTCTGTTAATCCTCCTCTTCCTCCACTATGGGCAGGCCTAGCCATGAAAACAAGGTCTGTTCGTGCTGCCATAGAAGATGCAACCAAGATCATGCACGAACCGCTGCCATAGTCAATCTCTTCTTCAATGCAGTACTCTGCCAATCACTCCCTTGGTCTCCAATAAACTTTTTTCCTCGATCGCTTCCATAGAGACATACCCTGGTCGCATCGGGGAACAGAACAGACCTCCACTACTCCTATGTCTAATGCACATGATCCCGTGCGAAGTGCAGACGTGATTGACGGTAAGCTGGAGTAAGTTTTGGACCATTTGCGGGATATTTAGAGGTCAGGTTTCTTTCCTGCAGTCTTCGCCTTACTATCCATTTACTAATATTCACTTCTCGGAGCTCGCTCACAGAGTTCTATGTCCATTTTCCAAATTAGCTTCAAACTATTCCAGAGACAATAATATAAATCTGTCAAAGTTTGTATATACTCATGACAACTTCCACGTAATACACGTTTCTTTTGTTTTCCGTGGCTACACTCCATAAACAAAAATTTGTAGATTTTTTTATTATCTAGAACCTTTGTATTTAATCGCAAAAAAAAACATTTTTAACCTTTAAATTTCCACCTCAGTTCACCCTGATAACTCGGTAGTAATTTGGATTATTTTTCCTTCATTTTTCGTAAATATTTTATCATTTTTTCGGTTAGTAGAATGCTGTAACGAATTATTTATTTTGGCGTATTTTAAAGCTAGGACGACTAAACGAAAGATCGAAACTCTCATAGCTAGCGAATATCATCTCGTAGAGTAAAGATCCCTGAAGATGCCTCGTGCAATCGTGGGCGAAACGTCGGATAACAATTCCAATTTGACACTGTCTAAGCCCAAGAACCATGATTTTCAAATTTCACTTTAGAAGTTCGTGGTTAACTTATCACAATACAAAAAAACCTTGGATTATTCAATAGGGCCAAGTACAGAAACCCTATTCGTCCCTATACTAACTAGTACAGAAATTGCTCAATAGATCGCATCAAAATTCTACATAAAAACTGAGTATATTGGCATGACACACAACAGCAAAAAAAATTGTTTATGCCATTTACGGGGCCTTTTTAAATGAACAATTCACATTATTTATTTTATAGAACGTAAAGCTAATTAGGAACAATACCGTATGATGTCAGTTTTTACATTTAACTGTAGTCGGTTTTAGCCTTAAGGGAAAAAAAATCAAAAGACGTTTTAATTATGTTAATTGCCCACAATTTGTTGTTATTTCCTGACATGATTAAATTTCTCGTATTAATTAAGCAATTACAAGTCTGTTATAACTAATTGTGAGATGTTGGTGTTGAAACGATTTGTTTATCTTAAAGAAAATCTGCTTCTACGATGTTGATTATGTATGAAAAGAAGAGGAATAATACATGCTGGCAGTAGATATCCATAGTAATAAGTTTAAGGAGAGTAAATTATTATTAGAGGTGATATCAGTGAAATATTCCCATACGAATCGTTTTTCTGTGCTCTTATAAGAAAGTAATTTACAATAAAATTATGATTAATCCCAGAGTATAAAGTATATGTTAAAACTTCTATAATCTACAGTGGAAGAATTCGAAAAAATTATTAGCAAGTTTCCACAAGCATTTTCTTTTTTAAATAAACTTGCTATGAAATATGTCATCCAAACAATCATATACAAAAATCCAAAATGGCATCCTGTCCATTTGTAGGAGTATTTATTAGTTTAATACTAGCGACCCGCCCCGGCTTCGCACGGGTGCAATGCTGATACTAAATACACTACAGAAAAACTGTGACTATTTATTTTATTTTTACAACAATTATTACATCGGCCTCCGACGCGCTATTGATAGGCACGCTGCCGCCGCCCCGGTCGGCCAGTACCGCCGCAAGCGCTACTTCCCGCAATTTTAAATCTGTAATATCTTCGAAAATATTCATTTAAATCTTGTGCTGTAAAGGACCATATAGATCTATATTAAATCAACAATGTATTTAAGCTATTTAATTGGATAAGGATTAATGCTGTATTGGTTAAAATCGCTTCAAAATTTGCCATTATTTGTCGTAAAAAGTAAATGACAAAAAAATGTTATTGTGGGATATCCATGAGAGATAGACATATACCATCGCGGAGTTTTCTGTAGACCTTTTCAATGTGTACAAATAATTAGTACATTATTTTGATAAATCTCGTAGGGTTCAGCCTGCGTTTGCAATGTAAGCGGAAAAAAATATAATAATTAACGACATCACATTAGAAACCTCAAAAATAACAGTATTTCTCCACTATTTAATGGATGTTATTATACATATAAACCTTCCTCTTGAATCACTCTATCTATTGAAAAAAACCGCATCAAAATCCGGTGCGTAGTTTTAAAGATTTAAGCATACAAAGGGACATAGGGACAGAGAAAGCGACTTTGTTTTATACTATGTAGTGATAATAAGGTCATTATAATTTTGGGTCGATATAACCAGTTCCTTGTTGGTCTATCGACATTATTTCTGATCTGTTGTAAAACTTGGTATAACCAAGATACCATCGAAAAAGTGAATGAAAATATGATTTAATATTAATCCGGGAATACATCCATTCGTTCGTATGGTTTCTTTTTGAAAATTTGCCGACGTTGCGTCAAAAATCTCCTTTGGCATCTTCTGTACTTGCTGGTTATAAATGAAATGAAATACAGTTAATATGCAGCAGGCTTTATACGCGGTCGTAGATCGAATTCCTTGATTGGCGTTGTACGTATACACACACACACACACACACATATATATATATATATATATATATATATATATATATATATATATATATATATATATATATATATATATATATTTTCTTGATTCTTGAACCATAGATTATATCATTTTTCTTAATTTTGTATTTTCTTGGGTTTAGGTTCTATAATTAATAAAACACAAAACGATTGACGTTTCGCCCTTTATTCAAGGCATCTTCAAAATTTATTCCTAAAAAAATATATAATTAAAATACATCAATATAAAAAACATATTTTACAATTTGGAAAACAAACAAGACACTTAAAAACAGTAGTCAAAAACTTTAAAACATTTTAAAAATATTTAATTTCACCAGTACATACCCTGACATTTTGCTGTTCTGTTTCTAAATAAACTTTAAATTTTCATCGTTTACTGAGGATACGTGGAATGCGAATGTGTTTTATTTTTTTAAATATTTTTTATATTTTACAATGTATATAAAAAAAACAAATAAGGTATATGTTTGGTTTTATGTTTAAGAGGATATTCTATTTTTGATTCTTATTTGACCGGATCGAATACTTAATAGTTTTGTTTAAATTAGGTTTGCGTAAATGTGGCTCAAATTTCCTATATCTGTTCTGTCGTTAACAGTGTTTTTATCTTTTTTAATTTCAATCATTTCCTTTATCTGTAATTTTTGGTAATTCATATCTTTGTTTTTTATAATGGTACTGTTATAATTAAAAGTGTATTTTTCGTCCTGTGTGTGTTTGTTTAACGCTGTTGAGGCGTTTTTTGTATATTTATGGCCATTTAATCTGTTCTTCAGTAATTGGCCAATTAAAGTTTATTTAGAAACAGAACAGCAAAATGTCAGGGTATGTACTGGTGAAATTAAATATTTTTAAAATGTTTTAAAGTTTTTGACTACTGTTTTTAAGTGTCTTGTTTGTTTTCCAAAATGTAAAATATGTTTTTTATATTGATTAATTTTAATTTTTTTTTTTTTAGGAATAAATTTTGAAGATGCCTTGAATAAAGGGCGAAACGTCAATCGTTTTGTGTTTTATTAATTATAGAACCTAAACCCAAGAAAATACAAAATTAAGAAAAATGATCGAGATGGTGCCCTACCTGTGGTGGAATAGGATGAACTGTGTTTTATTACAGTTTATTCTAACTGTGCAACCTCTAACATAGAAAGGATATGATGGAGCGAAGTTTGCATTCACTGTTTCGCATTTTACTTCACTTATATACGGAGTTGCATATAGTTGTACGTTTGCTGAATGTGATTTCAGCACTACAACAGCATAATGTGGATATAACCACTGCTAATGCATCTCACACGGACGAATCCGTGAAAGCCGTATAAACATATATATATATATATATATATATATATATATATATATATATATATGTATATATATATATATATATATATATATATATATATATATATATATATATATATATATATATATATATATATATATATACGAGGTCTGTTCCAAAGTATCGCGAATTTTGTGTTTTTTCAAAAATTATTTATTTATTCATGAATATCTATTTTGTCCCCTTCAAAGTAATCCCCATTAGATATTATGCACTTGTGCCAACGTTTTTTCAAATCCTCGAAGCACTTCAAAAAATCATTCTTGGTGATCTTGGTCAGCTCCTCCTTCGATGCCGTCTTTATCTCCTCAATCGTAGCGTAGCATCGTCCTTTCATGGGCCTCTTCAGTTTCGGCATCAAGAAAAAGTCACAGGGGGCTAGGTCTGGGGAATACGGTGGCTGCGGCATCATTAGTGTGTTGTTTTTGGCCAAAAATTCGCGCACAAGCAACGATGTGTGAGCAGGGGCGTTATCATGGTGCAAAAACCAATTTTTGTTCCACAAATCCGGGCGTTTCTGGTGGATTGCTTCGCGCAAATTGCGCATAACTTGCTTCTTTTTTCTCTGCTACTGCTTTCGTGTTCTGTTTTATGGCCTTTTTGATATTGTTTTGTTTTAGAGCTGTTGTGATATTGTTGAGTTCTTCTTGGCGGTTCGTGGGTTTGGTTAATCGCAAGGATCTGGAAATCAGTGTGTTGGCGACGGATTGCAATTGTGATGGATGGTGGTGTGATTCGGCGTTCAGGTATCTGTTTGTATGTGTGGGTTTTCTGTAGACCGTATAATCGATGCTTAAGTCGTCGTTTCTGGTGACTAGAAGGTCAACGAAAGGTGGATGCTTGTTAACTTCGACCTCCAATGTGAACTGAATGCGGTGATGAATGCTGTTTAGTTCCACTAAGAATAGATCTAAGTTGAATCTTCCGTGTGGCCATATGATGAAGATGTCATCCATGTAACGTTTCCAGAGGGATGGTTTTGTTTTGGTTTTTGTTAAAGCTTCTGTTTCAAAATATTTCATAAAAAGGTTTGCGATGACTGGTGATAGCGAAGATCCCATTGGAGCACCATCTGTCTATCGGTAGAAATTATTTTCATAGGAAAAGTATGTGTTTTTGACACAGTGTTCTGAGAGGTCGAGAGGTAATGTGGGAACTCATCGTTCATGGCAATCTGTCTAGAGCTTCGTCAGTTGGTATGCTTGGATTCAGGGATTTGATGTCTAGGCTAGCAAGAATGTCATCTTTTTGCAGTTTTAATCCTTGAAGTATGCTAACCAGATGATCCGCATTTTTCAGGTATGAGTCTGCAATTTCGGTCGCAGATTGCATATTTTGTGCCAGGTATTTTTCCAGTTGTTGAGTTGGTGAATCTACTGCAATTACTATGGGTCTTATCGGTGTTCCTTCTTTGTGGATTTTTGGTAGTCCATATAGTTTGGGACATCTACTTGCTTTTTCTCAAGGAACGCTCTCGGAAAAAAGCTGTGTTTTTGCGGCTTTTACGGATTCCTCCGTGGGAGATGCAATAGCAGTGGATATCTCCACATTATGCCGTTGTAGTAGTAAACACATATACGCCTTCCGGCGGGAGGTCGGCGAAGCCGCGTTCAGTATTTGCATGCCTTCTTCCGATCTGTCCTTTGCACAGCCAGGTGCATGTCGGTACCTTGATGAGTCTAGTAGAGACAAAACTTGTGCCTCTGCCGTATCACTGTAGCGGGGAGGGTAAGTTTTGACTTTCTTCTCGATATGGTGGTACAGGTAGGCCATCATCTCGATGGTGGTGTAATAGGATGAATTGTGTTCTGTAGCAATTCATTCAAACTGTGCAACCTCTAACACGGAAAGGATATGATGGAACGAGGTTTGCAATTACTGTTCGCATTTTACTTCATTTATTCACGGAGTTGCATATAGTTATACGTTTTCTGAATGTGATTCCAGCACCACAACGGCATAATGTGGAGATATCCACTGCTATTGCATCTCACACGGAGGAATCCGTGAAAGCCGCATTAACATATATATATATATATATATATATATATATATATATATATATATATATATATATATAAAGTTTGAAAGATGATTTAATATGTTTCGACAAGGATAATTTCGGTTTTTTATTTTTCTCTTCCACAAAAATGATTCGATTTCACTGCAATTCGACGAGAGTATACTTTTTTGATTTCCTAGATAAACTGTATTTTTTGGACCAACATATTTAACGGTAAATTTATTTTTACAAAAATGGAAATTTTTAACTGCCATTTGTCTTAAAAATAATTGTTTGACAGAGTTTGGGTTGGGCTAGAATAATGGAAAAAGAGAATTCTTTCTTCTTCGGATGCATATTCATTAATGGATGTTTGCGATCACATGCTCCATTGCTTCTCTATCTCAGGCGGTGTGGATCAGTGTTTGTACATCACATAACCCTGTCCGTTGTCTTATGTTCCGAAGCCAAGACGTTTTCTTCCTCCCCATTCCCCTTCTGCCCTCAATTTTGCCCTCAATCATCAACTGTAAGAACCCATATTTTTCGTTTCGCATGATATGTCCCAGATAGTCTGTTTTTCTTTTCTTAACTACTTCGAATAGTTCACCCTCTCTTCCTACACGCCCCAGAACTTCCTCATTTGTCTTCTTCTCTGTCCATGAGATTTTAAGAATTCTGCGATACAGCCACATCTCGAAAACTTCCAGTTTATTGATATTACTCGTTTTTAGGGTCCAACCCTCCACGCCATAAGAGCCTAGAAACCGGAAAAACGGAAAAAGTTACTTTTTTCGTTCCAGTTTTTCTGCTCATTGTAAAAACAATATTTTGTGATGCAAGTAGTAACTAAAGCTTGAAGAAGAACTACGCATTACTGACCACTTTTATTTTATTCAGAAAACTAGACAATTAATCATCAGGATTAATATTTTTCCTATTTAGAAATCCTACTTTTATAAGTAAAATATCACCAATTAAAAATATCAAGTTAATTATACTAATCATTCCTTTTACCACCTTAAATCGTAAACCAGCTGAGAGCAACCGTGCCCAATAAAAATCTAAATTAGAATACCATCGAAAATTAAATTTAAGACCAAAACTTTACCTAAATTAGGAACATAAAACATAAAAATCCGATGCCATCGTCGGCAAATGAACGCTACACTAGGTGGTCACGGCATATAAAAACTGTGTTTCAAATTTACCCAATTTAGAATGGAATTTGTTTATGATGTGACAATTAGGAAACAGTGAGCGGTGAACATCTTCAAAGGTGCCGACAAAGGTTCTAAAACGAGACTAAAATATTGTTGTCTAACAAGAAATTTTTCTTATATTTGCCGAAATCAGTAGCGTGGAAAGGATTTTTTTATCGAGGGGAGCTTGTTATGTAAGTTGGTTTAACCAGTAAATTAAATTTACTCTTTTGTAAATTTTCCGCCTCAAGAAAAAAATTATCTTCAACTTTTATTAGATTATATACAGGGTTAATCAATGAATAAATTAAATAAATGTATTATTTCTTATTTACTTAACCTTCATTCCTTCCTCAATCACTTCCTATTGTTGTTTTGTTTTTCCCACTATATCCCTCTTCTATCTGCTGCTTTCTTAACATCGTCCTATCTTCTTCTTGGTCTGCTTTTCTTATTTTCCTCTTAGATTAGCATCTCATACAATTTTTCGCCAGTTTCCTGTTACTCATATGACACACATGACCGAACGACTCTAAACTCATATTTTCCGTTATTGATTTGATACTCGGCTTCTTCCAGTACGTCTCATTTTTTATTTTATCTCTCTTGGTCTTATTTTCTATCCTTCATAGAAATTTAATATCCATTTCATTCACACGTGCTTTAGTCTTTACTCTCATAGTGAATGTCTTATTACTATACATTATTATCGATCTTATCACTTTTTCCATTTCTGATCAGCTTTTGCATTTCCTTTTTTCCCAGAAACGTTATTCTCATCATATAGAACATTCTTCCTATTATCTTCATTCTCACATTTATCTATATATCATTTGCAAAATCATTTCACTCAGATACGTCTGTTGTATTATTTTTAGTGGTTTTACTAATTTCTTAGCTTTCTGTATGGCTTCATCTAATACTATTGAGAACAGTCATTTGCTTAGCACACACTCCCGTTTCACTTCTTGGATCTTACTATGTTTTTGTTCTTCCTATATATCTCTTTTATTATATCTATTGTTATTTTATCTAAAGCCTTCCACATTTCTTCTTTTCCTACACGATCAAATGCCTTTTCTCTGTTTTTGTTCATGAGTTTTTCGCTTACCTACTTGTCGTATCGTAAATAAAGTGTGTGCTTCTTTCATTCCTGGACCCACGTTGAGTGTCTTCTGTACTATCCTAAATTATTTCTCTTATTCTTCTTTCCATTATGCTGATATTTTTCCGGAAATGCTTTCCAAAGTAATTCCTTTTATTACCCTTGTTATTTATCGGTAATATTGTTCCTGAATTCCATTCTTTCGGAATTTTATATTTCTTGTACCTATAATCTCAATCATTAGTTTGTTAAGTTTTTAATCAAAAACACTTCAGACTTTTCGTCAAATTGGAAATTCATATTTTTGGACAAAGAATGCAAAAGTAAAATAGTATATCCAGTCACTTTTCACTCTGTTACATTGTTTGATAGGAACAGCTTATTAACTTTTAAAAATATTATTTTTCTAGGAAATCATATCCAAACATATTTGAGATTTAATATATAAAATATCAAAATTCAATTCAGCACAGCTTTTTTTGGAACAGTTAAAAAATACTTATTAGTGCGTTCTGTATACTCATGAGAATTATTTTTTCTTAGTTTTCAGCTTCACTGTATTCTGTGTCGCCATTCTTATGATTCGAGATTACCGTAGCTATGGAAATCATAAAAATTACCGTAAGTAACCCAAAATTACTGTACCAGCAAATTTTTCGTGTAGACTGAGGATGAGTCCAGACGCCAGAAAAATGCGCACAATAAGACATATGTCAAATTTTATACCTTGCAATTTTTTTCGATATTCTTATTTTAGCGGGAAAATTTCTATACCAAATATTTCTCTGTTGATTCCAAATTTGACATTAGGTGCTTATTTTTCCTTTATTTTTTACGTCTATTCACCTTGACTTTTTGGCAAAGCCAGGTAGAAATTTCTGCACTGCGAATGAGTAAAATGTATTATCAATACTCTTATAATTTTATTGAAACTCAGGCTGAAAACTGCAGCGATTTATTGCAAAAAGCCAACAAAAGCTTATGCAATATTATTAAAAAAATATAAATAAAATTCTGTAACTTACACCCTCAGCCATAAATGTAGTAATATATACATACATATAACGTAAACTAAATAAACGCTTCGCATTACTGTTTTAAAATTTATAAAGAAACAAGATAATATTTCTACTTTAACACGAGTAATTTTTAATTAGAACTTATAGTTTACATATAGAAACTTCGAAAATTACAAAAAACTACCACTCAACTCTGGTTCTCTCTCAATACGCATTTTGAATATCTAATGGTCTTGTTAGTGGATCTGTAATAAACCAAGAGCAAAATTCACAGAACAGAAAAGAGTTTTCTATATAAAATCTAAATCACTTTATATGTTGACAGGACGTTAAATCTGCAGATATTTTCGATGCATCTAGCAACAGTCAGTCGACATCTATTCATACCCTGGTGTAGTAAGGAGCTTAAAAACTATAATTTCAGTAAAAAAATAAAGAAGTATAGACTACAGTAGAATTAAATTAATAAGGGTCATGTTAGTGAAGCTATAATAAACCAAGAGCAAAATTCACAGAAAACAGTTATCTATATAAAATCTAAATTCCTTAATATGTCAACAGTATGTTAAATCTGCAGATATTTTCGATGCACTTGGCAACATTCGAACGATATCTATACAGGGTGAGTCAACGATTGGATAAAGTAGGTTTGTGCCTTTTCGGTGAAATTAACAAAGAAACTATATTTATTGTTTGATACAGTTTATTTTTACGCAGATTTTAAAAATATTTAGGACTCTACAGGGTGGGCCAAAAAACTAGGACAGCATAAAGTTGTATTTTTTTAAATAGAACACCCTATATACGAATCGTATTTTCGATTTAGCTTATAATTTTAAATCTTTTTTATTAAGGGTTTACTATAACAAAACTTTATAGTTTCTGAGATAATTAAGTTTAAAGAAAAAAGTCACATTTTCAAGCATCAATTCAATCCTAAATAACGTTTTCAATTTTCTGACAAATATATTCAAATTTGGAATTTAGCAAGGCCAAGGACAAGTTAACATAATTTTTACCTAATATTTGCAATAAAAGCTACAGGGTGTTGAACACATCGGCTCAAATTTGAACAAGTTTAAATGAATAAATATCTTTTTTTTAAATGGTACACCCTGTATATGTTCATGTTATTTAATAGAGTAATAAAAACCCTAAAAGTTTTGTTCAATATATCCTATACCTATTTATAATAGTTTTTGAGATATTTCAGTTTTTCTTATTTTCCATACTTTTTTACAGAAATAGTCTTCATTATCATAGTAGCCATGTAAAATAATAAAAAGAAACTACAGAAACAAACAGAATGTGGTTAAATATGATGAAATACATTATTCGTTATATTACAACGGCAATAGTTTAATTAAACATAATGTGAAAAAATTAACACAATAACGACAAGGCAAATACATATGTACTTTTATACTAAATTGAAACAAAAAAATTACCTATTAAATACTGAGATTAATTATTTCTTTTTAATAAGTGTTAGAATAAACGACCCTCTTGTGCAATGCAGAAACTTAGTCTTTTTTGCAGATTTTCTCGGACCCTGGACAAAATTAGTGGCGTTATTGTTCTACAGGTATCCCTAATCCTGTTTCGCATATCTTCCACTGTTGTTGGTGGATTAACATACACCTTATTTTTAATATAACCCCATAGGAAGAAATCTAATGGAGTGATGTCGCAAGACCTTGGGGCCACTCAATGAAACCTCCACGTCCAATCCATTTTTGCGGATATCGTTGGTCCAAAAACGCACGAACTTCACGATGGTAATGCGGAGGCGCACCATCGTGCTGGAACCACATACTGTCGAGCTCATCCCTATCGAGACCTTGAAGCAGTTGGGGTAGTTCTTCTTGTAGAAAGTTCAGGTAACTATGGCCATTTAGTGGTTCATTAAAAAAGTGGGGTCCAATAATTCGATTATGATGAATACCACACCAAACATTTAATGACCAGTGGTTTTGATGTTGCACCTCTCTAATCCAAAATGGGTTTTCTGTGGCAAAATAATGCATGTCGCGTCTATTTACGGCACCGTTACTTCTAAAAGTAGCTTCATCACTAAACATTACCTTGCATAATAAATTTGGATTTAATTGAATCTCGGCATTTATTGTACGACAAAAGTTTACACGACTTTCAAAATCCTGTCCATGCAATTCTTGGTGTAATTCCATGTGATATGGATGATACCTATATTTCTTGGTAGTACGATTAGCGGTGGATTGTGATGTTTTACATAATGCTGCTAACTGACGGCTACCAATATAAAGATTTTCCTGAACATTTAACAATACTTGTAGTTCTTTTTCTTCATTAGTTACTAGTTTGTTGACCACTTTACGTTTTGGATAATCAACAGTACCAGAAGAATCAAATCTTTGCATTAAGTTTTGAAAAGTATGGGTATTAGGCTGGCGTCGATCAGGATACTTCATTTGGTAAATTCTTTGAGCAAGAAGGCAATTTTTTTGAGCCTCTCCTATTGTATAAATCATATCTATTAACTCATTCTTTGGAAAATTCATTTTACAATATAAGATGAATGCAAAAAAAACCAAACTACACTACATAAAAACCAAAAGAAGCGATTGCGGTTATAAATTTGACACACAGAAAAATGTTCTTTTACATTGTTTTTGCCATGGCTACTATGATAATGAAGACTATTTCTGTAAAAAGTATGGAAAATAAGAAAAACTGAAATATCTCAAAAACTATTATAAATAGGTATAGGATATATTGAACAAAACTTTTAGGGTTTTTATTACTCTATTAAATAACATGAAAATATACAGGGTGTACCATTTAAAAAAAAAGATATTTATTCATTTAAACTTGTTCAAATTTGAGCCGATGTGTTCAACACCCTGTAGCTTTTATTGCAAATATTAGGTAAAAATTATGTTAACCTGTCCTTGGCCTTGCTAAATTCCAAATTTGAATATATTTGTCACAAAATTGAAAACGTTATTTAGGATTGAATTGATGCTTGAAAATGTGACTTTTTTTCTTTAAACTTAATTATCTCAGAAACTATAAAGTTTTGTTATAGTAAACCCTTAATAAAAAAGATTTAGAATTACAAGCTAAATTGAAAATACGATTCGTATATAGGGTGTTCTATTTAAAAAAATACAACTTTATGCTGCCCTAGTTTTTTGGCTCATCCTGTAGAGTCCTAAATATTTTTAAAATCTGCGTAAAAATAAACTGTATCAAACAATAAATATAGTTTCTTTGTTAATTTCACCGAAAAGGCACAAACCTACTTCATCCAATCGTTGACTCACCCTGTACATACTCTGGAGTAGTAAGAAGCTTAAAAACTATAATTTCAGTTAAAGATATAGAAGTATAGACTGCAATAGAATTAAATTAATAAGGGTCTTGTTAATGAAGCTATAATAAACCGAGAGCAAAATTCACAGAAAACATTTGTCTATTTAAAATCTAAATTCCTGGATATCTATACATACTCTGGACCTTTCAACATGCCCCTGTAGAATTAGCATAACGTTAGAACTAGGTCCCGGTTGTTTGAACGATGAATAACGTAATAATATTTTTATTTAAATTTGAAAAAGTGTTGATAAACAGTAGATATTTAATTTATTGGTACACACATACCGATTTTATGCTATCCTTTTCTAATTGCATTATTTAAACGAGTATCATATGCTATTCGGTACGTCAATTCTGATACGAATATATGGTTGCTTAAATTATTATTATTGTTATTTTCAATATGTAAACAATATTTACCAATAAAAGTAAGTTTTTAAATCCTCTTTTTGTTAATATTAATTGTAAACTTCGCATTTATAGTAATTTCTAACACAAAAACACTGAAAAAACTGAAAGAAAAGATAAGTAAACATGTTAATGTCTGTCAAACATCAAAAAGGCATCTCCCCCACCGACCATAAACAGCCTTCAAACAAATCTGTTGCTGTTTAAATCTAAAGTATGATCGAAACTCTGGACTAATAAGGAGCTTAAAACGATTTTTTCAGCTAAAAATTAAGAAGTATAGATGGAGATAGAATTAAGTTAATAAGGGTCTTGCTAATGAAGCTATAATAAACTGAGAGCAAAATTCACAGAAAACAGTTGTCTATTTAAATTCTAAATTCTTTGATATCTATACATACTCTGAACTAATAAGAGGCATAAACTATTATTTCAGCTAAAAATAAGGAAATATAGATGGAAATAGAATTAAATTAATAAACTACAGTGTTGCTCCTACAGGCAGTTAAAGAAAAAAAATGGCTAGTTTATTTTTATCTTTTTTATTTAATCTCTGTTGACCACGTCACTGCATGAAACTGCCAAAATATATCTGGGTTAGCCCCTTTCAAAGCAAACAGTTAACACACGCCAACAGTCCTCAGGTTCCAGTCTATTTAAAATGTAAATAATAAATGTGATATTTCTACTAAGAAGCCGTTTGTGCCAATCTTTGTTTACTTTCGCACATTGTTATTACTTTGTGTTTGTTATTTTTAGCAGGTTTTTATTGGTTTGTTTTGGACCTTTTTCAATATAGAGCTGATCATGATTCTCAGTAACAACTAAACATTTTTGATACTGAAAAAGTTTAAGCTATCCATTGTTTACTGCTTGTTTTTAGTAAGTAATCATAAAGACCACAGGTGATTCCAGGGTCTTTACTCCTGAAAATGTAATTTTATTGGTATCTATAAATATGGAGCGAGTCAGAATCAGGCGCAGATCCACGGGGGGAGGGAGAGTATTTGCTAGGCTCGCCGCACACTACCTATAACGAATCAAAATCAACTTAAATGCATCGCCTGCAATTACTATTAACCATATATTATTCACCTATCAAGCTTTAGTGGACCTACGACATAAACACCACACCTCTCTGTCAACAGAATGACAGAAATCATTCCATTTCTAATAAAAACCTTTATGTAAAGGGTATTTTTTATAGAGGTATAGAACTTTTAAATGGAATAAAACAAAGATGAATTTTTTAAATTGACATGAAATTTACTTTATTTGAAAGATAACCTTCTGGCATTATAATTTAAATATGACTTCTGGCATATGACCGCCACGGCTGGCTCGGACGTAGTCTAATCTGGAGGTCCAATTTTCGATGACTTTTTCCAACATTTGTGGCCGTATATCGGCAATAACGCGGCGAATGTTGTCCTCCAAGTGATCAATCGTTTCGGGCTTATCGGCGTAGACTAGCTACTTCACATATCCCCACAGAAAATAGTCTAGCGGCGTTAAGTCGCACGATCTTGGAGGCCAATTCACGGGTCCGAAACGTGAAACTATGCGGTTACCAAACGTTTCCTTCAATAAATCAATTGTGGCACGAGCTGTGTGACATCTTGCGCCGTCTTGTTGAAACCACAGCTCCTGCACATTATGGTTGTTCAATTGACGAACGAAAAAGTCAGTAATCATGGCTCTATAGCGGTCACCATTGACTGTAACGTCCTGACCAGCATCGTTTTTAAAGAAGTACGAACCAATGATTCCACCAGCCCATAAAGCACACCAAACAGTCAGTTTTTCTGGATGTAACGGTGTCTCAACATACACTTGAGGATTATCATCACTCCAAATACGGCAGTTTTGTTTATTGACGTATCCATTCAAACAAAAGTGAGCTTCATCGCTAAACAAAATTCGCTTATGAAAATCGGGATCAACGGCAATCCTGTTTTGGGCCCATTCACCGAATCTACGCCTTGCTAGGTGATCGTGTGTCTTCAATTCTTGCACAAGTTGGATTTTGTAAGCACGCAAACCAAGATCTTTCCGCAAAATCTTCCATAAAGTGAATGGACACATATCCAATTCCTATGCACGATGGTGGATAGACTGATTCGGGTCTTCCTCTACGCTACGCTCTACAGCAGCAATGACTTCTTCTGTACGCACTGTACGACGTCTCTGTGGATGCGTATTATCATTTAGAGTAAACGTGGTGCGAAAATGTTCCATAGTTAATCGAATTAATTGCTCTGATGGACGATTATGTTGACCCTAAAATGGACGTAGTGCGCGATACGTATTTCGAACAGAACCATGATTTTCAAAATAAATTTGCACAATTTATAAGCGTTGTTCAGGCGTCAGTCTATTCATGTTGAAATGCCAAACCAAACTAAACATAAATCACTTGACAGCTGACAAAATGGCCGCCAGTTAAAAAAGTGTTGCCAACTTAAAGTTTTATACCTCTATAAAAAACACCTTTTACAACAAGATATAACAACTACATAGGAAATTATAATTATTTTAAATATGAATAAAAATAAAAAATAAATACAAATATTTGGAAAAACGCCAAAAGGCTCTAGTGTCGACACGCCTTTAATCTCTCTCTCCCTCTCTCTCTATCTTGTTTCCTAAATTGATATTTCGAAAAAAGGCGTCGAGAAGCAATAAAGAGCCAACAAATAACTTAGGTTATATATTTTTGAAGAATTTACCAAAATAGAAATTTTCAAAAATATGTGCTAATTAGTTTCGTATTTCGATTTTAAGCTTTACCATTTTTGTTAAAAAAATTAAATAATTTTCAAATTACTTTATATTGTTTGGAAATTATCGGCGACCTGTTGCTTTTTTGTATTTATGCTCATTTAATTATGCATTTACAATTTTCTTGTTATTTCCTCGGAATTTTAATAACAATTTATATACAATAATATGAAAAAATTAAATACGTTCTAAAAACACCATCTGGTAATTATTTGTAGCAACATAATGAATAATGACCTATCAACTTATCATAAAGTAAATCTCTCAGAGCAATTATATGAATTACGAATCAATATAGCCAGAACATGTATCTCTAAATCGTTACAAACAAATGGCTGTGGAATATAATTCCTATTATGTTATTGGACAACAATCGCCCTAATTATTATCAACCCCAATATATTATAATATGACTTCCATTTAATAATAATATCACTAATATGAGGGTAGTCATTTCATTTAAATAGAATTGTGACTTCAGTGCCGGCTTAAGAATATAAGAGTTTTAAAACACATATACAGTATATATATATATATATATATATATATATATATATATATATATATATATATATATATAAATAATTTTAGCAGAGGCACTCGAAGAACAAACATTAAAAAACTCAGTTATTAAATGCCCATTCTTTTACTGATATGTTGATGATTGCAACATATTTTCATGGAAAATTTCAATTCACCATAGAAATAGAAGAAAACAAAAAAAATATTTCTAGGATACTCTCCTACATCACTGAGATATCATAGGAAAACTGAATGGTACGCCACCCTATAACCTAAAAAAAGCTTGTAATAATAGGCCTTGCTGATCGTGCAATAAAACATTTTATAAGATGGAAAATAAAAAATAATAATAAAAACAACATAAAATTAATATATTTATGTAAATCTTTCCCGTTTGTGAATGGATAGTTACAGCAGTTCCAGCATCTATTCAGGAAATATGATTTGCAGCTTTGTCATGAAGCCCATAATCTTTCATCAAGGAATTTTTTCAAACTAAAATCAAAAACCCCTAAATATAAAAAAAAGTAAAGTTGTGTACGAAAGTCCTTGCAGGGACTATAATGTTATATACATGGGACAAACAAGCCAATATTTAGAAAGTATCCTGAAAAATCACAAGAATGCTAAAAAAATATTATAGCACTGATAAACCATGAAAAAAAAAACAAAAAAAACAGATTATATTATTATTATGATTTACAAGCCAGACGGCTTCGCACTCCCTCCAGGGATTATTCACTCATACCAGGCACACAAAGGTACCAGAAGTATGAAGCTCTGTGGGAACCCTTTCCATGTTATCGGGTCCTAGGTGACGTGGTCTGCTGTATTTCCCATGAACTTTCGGACTGTTCGCGCGGTTGCTAGGAGAGTTGCTTTCTGCATCGGTTTATACAGATGCTCACTAAGACCCAGTCCCTTGATGTTCTGCAGGAGGTTCTTCGGTATCACTCCAGTTGTTGACAGTATTATGGGAATCGTTTGGACGCTGTTCATTGCCCATTGTCTTCGGATTTGCACCTCCAGATCTCTGTATTTGGCGATCTTCTCGTTGTATTTTGGTCTTAGGTTGTTGTTGTTAGGTACAGCGATGTCGATTAGTGTAGTTCGCCTAGAAATTTTATCTATTAGTATAATATCTGGTCTATTATGAGCTACTGTTTGATCCGTCAGAACCGTTCGGTCCCAATATAACTTGAACTGGTTGTTTTCAAGAATAGGCTCCGGATTGTACTTGTAATAAGGCACTTTTCCTACCTGTAATAAGTTTAACTTTTCTGCTAACTCTTGGTGGAGTATCTTAGCGGCTGAGTCGTGTCTTTCCTTACATTCGGTTGCGGCAAATGCTTGGCATCCTCCAGTTATGTGCTGGACTGTCTCCGATGTTCGACAGCCATATCTGCACTGGTCATTCTCTATTGAGGGATCTCTAATGATGAACTTCCGATAGTTCTTCGTCGGAATAACCTGGTCTTGGATAGCTAACAAGAAGCCCTCCGTTTCTGGAAACATCTGTCCTGAAATCAACCAGTAGTTCGACGCTGAGTTGTCGACATTGTCCTGATTGACCTCATTTGGATGCCGTCCATGAAGTGGCTTCCGTAGCCAGGTTTGTAACTTCTCTTGGTCTGTTTGGTGGTGAGAAGTAATGTCTTGTTCCCTCAACTGTAGCGGTGTTGAATCGTCTGCCTCGCATATTGCTCGATGTAGTGTGGAAGAGTCCGCTAACCTGTGGAAATATGAACGTAAGTTTATTATTTGTTGGTCGAGCTGCTTACCAATATCCACATTATTATTATTATTATTATTATTATTAGAAAAGTCAAACCAATGATTCATAAACACAAGTACAAACTTTATTAAAATAATACAATTATGTCAGTGGGTGCAGTAAAATTTAGAAATCACCTTATCTATTCCTAATTAAAGATGATTAATATTATTTAATGTGCACTGTTTTATTGGACTTAAGACTATTAAATCTGGCAATGTTGTATATAATGTATGAACGATTAAAAATGATTAGTGTCTTAATATATGTAATTTTATTTTAAACAATCTAAAAATAATTTAGCGTGTACCGTTATTATTAAAAAGTGATCTTGATATAGTGCAAATTAAACAATTTATTTTATTATTAACTACAAATATTCATTATAAGGTTAATATATATTTATTTTATCAAACTATTTTTAGGCAAGTCTAAAATTTCTATTTCTTACACGTTAGATAAATACCTTTTAATCTCCAGAATTTTTTTATCCATGTTCTAGGTTTCTCCCTTATTTAAAAACTTAAAAAACATTTTTCCTTTGACAACTATTGTAACTTTTAAATATTTTTCACAGCTGCTTGCTTAGTGATATTATTTATTTATTAATTTATTAAACTTCTTTTCCTCCCTACCCACGCACTATGTTTCTTCCCTTTTCCAAATTTTAATGAATGAGACCAGCGATGTTAACTCTACCACAGATTAATCTGTACTGTCTCTTTTTATTTGTTTTTTTTAAATAACAAATAAAAGTATTGAGGTTATGTTACCGTTAATAAAAAAGACTAGCGATGATTACACTACAACCGATTAATATACACTCCCTCTTTTTCTTTCAAAATAACAAATGAAAATTTTGAGGTTATGTTACTTTTCACGAACAAGGCTAACGATGTTTACTGTACAACTGATGGACCTGCACTCCTTAAAAAAACGAATTTTCGCTTTTATAGTTATCGGTGACGATTTTATTTTCAGGCCTTTAATTTTTATCAACAGCCGCATTTAGCTGAAGATATTGCTAAATCGCGGAAAACTGCCATTTGGTCAGTTTTAAAAACGTCAGATGGCATTTGAAGGTGTGTGTCAATACGGATATTTTAAGTCATTGTACTCTTTTTACCTCCTCAATCGTTGTTCAGGTTAGTTCAGATATTATCGGTAGGTGTTGAATAAAATAAAAAGACTAGTTCTTCAAAATTGTTCAAAACGTTACTAGAGGTCGTGATAAGTAAAAACCTAACTTAAGCTGTACTCGGTAAGCTGAGAAAAAATGTGTTTCAGGCTGATTTTCCTGCCTTCTGAAAGTCTGGCCTATATGAACTAATTGACAGTTGGAACAGGGAACCTTATAAACTATGCAGGACGTCTCATTTAGCTATAACAGCGTTTTGATTTTAGAATAAATCTTAGAGAGAGTAAGTAGTTGTTTTCTAGCTATTTTAATATCTGTATTTTTAAAAATATTCATCAATTTGTCAGTAAGATTTTCTATATGCGATAGAGTGTGAAAAACTGAATTTGTACTGTTACATTTAAAAGAGTGTTAACTGAGCTTAAAGATTGAGTATGTAACAGAGACGGTTGAGAAGGTATTTCAAATATGTTTTCCGGAATATTGTATTTAGTATTAAGAAAAAGGTGTACAGTCAGTGTGTCCTGCAAGTTTTAACATATAGCGCAGACGCCTTGACACTTACCAAAAATTTGGTGAAGACAATTGGAACTGGCCATATCACATTGCGAAGATGTTGGATGGAAGATGGATGAAAAGGATTCTAAAATAGCTATATAAACTGAAAGCGAAGCCAAGATGTAACAAACTGGATATCGCTGACGCAAGGTCTGAAAAGTTGGGACGAGTTGAGGGTAGTGGTTTCTAACAACAATGATGATGATAACGCTGAACAGTACCAAACAAAGTTAAAAATAAATAATCTATTTTTTTAAGGAAATGTAATATGGAAGGGAGGAAAAAATATTAAATGAAAACCAAAAGTCACACTACTAAATATTTTTCAAAAGTTTATTATAATCCTGAATTTTGTTGAGAAATAATTTTTTTATGTCGACCGCTGAGACTGCAAGTGATTACCTATCAGTCGGAATTCCTAAGCCGGAACTGGAGTCACTTGCCTTTTAAATAAAAACGATGTTAAACAGACAAATGGAATATATTTTGTATACATTACAAATCTAATGGCCAGACAAGTATACAAAAGGGTCGAAACAGACTATCAATTTATTTTATCTGATATACATTTGGAAATATTACCTCGCAATTTAGAACTTTATCTTTTTGTATGATTGCATAAATCGAGCGGCAATTTATTTATTTATTGCTTTTATAAACAGTGGCGGATCTGGAAAATTACTTTGTGAAAAATTTAATTTAAGACTATGATTGAATAAGGAAGGAAAGGTAGTTCGAAAATTTAATAAATTTATAATAAGCTTTTCTTGCATTTAATTGCATTTCTTTAACATATTTTAAGCTTTCTAACAAAATATACTCATTTCTCACAAGATTTAATACAGCGAATACTATAATTATGGGAACAAGGAAATCAGATGTTCGTTAGCGGAAAAGAAAGGGGAAATGGAAAGAATCTTTTTCTCTTTGAATGTTCGTATTGTATAACAAGTTCCTCATATCTTTGAGTTTTGGGCGTCCTTGTATCTTTATGCGTATGAGGAATATTTCATATAATCCATTCTAAAATCATGAATTTTTCATTCTATTGTCCCGAAAAATCTCCTAACTGTACACCTGTGTGAAGTTAGCAACGTTTCTCAGAAACGTTGCTGCCAGCAACGAATTTTTAGAAGGGAACATGTCAATTGCACCCACCATTTGATCAATAAATTTGAAAATAAGATTTGAAAGATTAAGTGCTTAATTCCGTGATTTTCTAGTAAACTTCACGATTATCTTGTACAGGGTGGTATAGTTAAAAAACTAAAAAGGATGAACTGTAGACAACTACCTCCAATCGACACACATACATTTTTCACAAGGAAAACTATAAATTTACAAGTTGAAAGTACTTATATATTTAACAAAAAAAAATACTTTAGTTTTTGAAAAATATTTTCGAGATGTGGACTCAAAGCTTTCCTTGTGAAAATTGCATATTTCTATATTAACCCACTTTTCGTTGCTAACACATTTTACTCTCTATCTTAACTTGTACGGGTTTCTGAGAATTCCTATAGGGTGGGTTCTTTTCTTCAATATAGTAGTAGTTTTTGAAAAACATTTCCAAGATGTAGACTCGCAGCTTTCCTTGTGAAAATTGCATATTTCTAGATTAACCCACTTTTCGTTGCTAACACATTTTACTCTCTATCTTAACTCGTACGGGTTTTTGAGAATTCCTATAGGGTGGGTTCTTTTCTTCAATATGGTAGTAGTTTTTGAAAAACATTTCCAAGATGTAGACTTGCAGCTTTCCTTGTAAATTTCTATATTGACCTACTGTCCGTTGCAAGCACATTTTACTCTCTATCTTAACTCGTACGAGTTGTTGAGGGATCTTATGGGATGGATTATTTATATAAATATAGTAGCAGTTTTTGAAAAAATATTTCCGAGGTGTAGACTCGAAGCTTTCTTTGTGAACATTGCATATTTCTTTAACGACCCACTGCGCATTGCAGGCTCTTAATTTTGTGTCTGATGTCCTGCAGGTGATTGAAAATTAATATAAGGTATATTTTTTGTTAAATATATAAGTACTTTCAACTTGTAAATTTACAGTTTTCCTTGGGAAAAAATGTATGTGCATTTATTGTATGTTGATTGGTGCTAGTTGTCTACAGCTCATCCTTTTTGGTTTTTTAACTATACCACCCTGTGCAAGATAATCGTGAAATATACTAGAATATTACGGAATTAAGCACCTGATCTTTCAAATTTATTGTTCAAATGGTGGGTGCAATTGACATGTTCCCTTCTAAACTTCGTTGCTGGCAGAAACGTTGCTAACTTCACACAAGTTGATTTTAATTATCATTTTTGTTTGTTAATATACCATTTCATGGTCATTTAATGGCTTTCCCAGTCTACAAATAAGAAAGTTAATGTTTACAAATTCAATAAAATACAAATACAATACACCCAGGGTTGAGATTTTTAATTAATGAAATTGCATTAAATTTTATCAAAGTGATCATTTTTCCCTACCTGATCAAAGTTTATAGAACTTTCTCGAAACTATCTGTTTAGATACCTGTTTAAAACTTTTAAAACATAAGAATGTATTTTTTATTGATTTATATATTATATGGATACCTCTGCATTTATCACTATTTTTTAATTAGAAGTATGTAATATATATGGTAAACAAAAGAAATTTTTTTTTTGATTGTTGCAGGTCAAAGAAACATATGGATTGTGGGAAATTTAGGCTACCCCCTTCAGTGTTGACTTCGTATCCCCATTCTCCAAAAGAGAAATATTTCAGAAGATGCTGTAATTGGTCAGCTAAACTTCTACACTTTTATTAATAAACCAACTGTGTTAAAAATGACTGCTGGATTGTTTTTATGTAAGTTTGTTATTATTTAGTAAATTTGTTTATATAGTGTTGTTACTTAGTGTTAATGGGTGGCATAATAGTGATACTATTAAAGAAATTTATTATATATTTTTTAATATAATTATTTGTAAAAAGTGAATTTATATAAATTAATAATATTTTATTACCATTGTAAATACAAACATTGTCTAACAAAATTAATAATAAAAAACTACTAGCCTGAAAAATGGTTTTTAATCCTATTTAATTTGGATATTTAAGCTGTCATTAACAATGTAAAAATTGACTTTAAAATCAGAACAATAATCTGTAATACCTAAAGTTTTTGTTACAATAAAATAAAGAATATTTGTTAACTAAATCTAATACACAAGTTACTTACAAATAGTTTATATTAGAAAAAAAAATTAATGTACTTTTTTTAACATACCCTAAATAAAAACAAAAATTATATGTGATGTTGTATTTCGTCAACAGAAGTACAAGGTATGTCGCCATACTTATTTCAGCTTCACCCAAGTTAGATGATCTGAAAGAGACAAAACAATATGGATACATTGGGTATATATTTCAGAATTGTTTGTAGCGATCGAGTTTCTAAAATGTTTATTCTGTAAATCTAAATATTTTATATACAATGCGTGTAAAAATTCGAGATTTATTATTTATAAATAATTCAGATTTACTGTAGATAAAACTGAAAAGTATAAATATGATTTACGAAATTTAGTCATTAAAAATATAATATTCATGCACTTATTTCAAAGTTTTGCCAAATTGAGACGTAAGACAGGTGTAGTATCTCTTAGAACAATAGTCCAACTAACAATTGTCAATAGTCTTTTTTCACTATCTGATGGTGATCCTGGTAGTTTATCAACACCAATTTTTTTGGTTATTTCTCTTCTAATTTTAAGGGCTTATTATTCTAAGCTACTACTTTCTAAATATCTAAAAAAAATAGGTATATTTTGAAAATACTTTAATTCATTGTTGACCTTCTTAATGATGTAAATATCACACCTGCTTCTAACGCTAATTCTTCCGGAGTTTTTGATCCATATCACATTAAATTTATTATAAATTTAATATTGCTATAGCATAGGAAATACTCGCACAAAAATTCTGATGAGTTTTTTGGGTTTTTTCGAGAGTTTTTTACATTTTGTTTTACATACGAGGTATTAAAAAAATTTTTTTCATAAAAAAAACCATAACTTTGTAAAAAAAAAGTGGCACCATCACCCTAAGTTATTCCAATTCTGTTTTTGATATATGCATAACTAAATCAAAAAAAATCTAAAATGTAGAAAAAAATCTGGAATAATCTAAGTGTAAAAACAAATATTTTTTTTTGAAGTTCTCTCTCGGAGTTTGCGATATATCGAGCATTGAAGGAGAGCTATATTTTTTTTGTTAAAAAAGCTATATTTTGGTCAAAAAAGCACTTGGAACAAAATTTCAAAAAGCATTTTAAAGCTCTCGGAAAAACCAAAAAAAAACTCTCTTATCAGAATTTTCCTATGAGTATTTCCCGCGAGACTACATTGATATTAGCCAAACCAAGAAAAAACATTTTTTTTTCATCTTTTTATTCTCAAATAAAACATTTAAAAGATGAAAAATTTAACTTCTACTTTACATCGCCTGAAATTACCTGAAAAGATCTTTAAAATGCTTTTTCGACAATTGTACGATTATTCCTTACTGAAATATACAACATTGGAACTCTACTTGTTTTCACTGTATGTATGTTTGCAGTGACGAATCCAAATGGGGGGCGGTGGGGGCAATTGAAATGAAATTAAATGAAATAATTTATTAGCCATCAGACTGATACTTCAGCATTGGTTTCGTCAACAGTATACAATTAAATACATATATATATATATATATATATATACATATATATATATATATATATATATATATATATATATATATATATATATATACATGACATACCTTAAAGCTAGAAAAAACAAGAAATAGTTATATTAGTTAGTATCATAAGATACTTGTTATAATATAAAAAATGGAAAATAACTTAATCTAATATTTAATAATAAAAACCACAGATTAAAATCCTAAAACAACTAACAGGAAAGAAAAAAATAAAACGATAAGAACACAATCCGTAGCACTAGTCAGCGAAGGACGCAACGAAATAATCACTCAGTACACAGTAAAAGAGTCAGTACATCCTACAGGCTTAAGTATTCGTTAAAAGAATAAAATAGTTCCTGAAAAAGAAATTTTTTTATTTCTGTTTTGAATTTATTACTGTTTGATATGTTTTTTAATTTTGCAGGTAATTTGTTAAACAGAATAATGAAATTATATATTGAGGATTTCTCAAAGAATGCCGTTCTGTGTTTAGGTATACTAAGAATGTCACTATTTCGTGTATCATATCTGTGACCCTGGTCAAGAATTTTAACCTCTGAGTAATTTTGTTTTACATATAAAACGCATTTTAGAATATAAATAGAGTACAAAGTCAAAATGCTGTTTTCCTTAAAAATGGGTCCACACGAATCCGTCGGCTTAAGACCAAATATCAACGTCAGTATTCTTTTCTGAGCCAGAAACACTCTATTCACCTCACACCCTCTTCCCCAAGACATGACATTGCTTGACAGATGACTGTATGCCAGAGAATAATACACAGTCAGCAATCCAGCCCGGTCTAGAGATGACTTCATCTGCAAAATAGCAAAGAAGGCAGAATTTATTTTTTTTCAAACATGTTCAAAATGGGAAAAGAATGCAGCGATTCATCAAGCCACGTACCTAAAAATTTAGCAGAAGCTGAGTTCTCAATATTATATGTTACTTTATCCTCTACCAGCAATGGTTTTTTAATATTGAAATTTATATATACAGTGTTTGTTGGGTTAAGTATTAACTGATTACGCTGACACCAAATCTCCAACTCCTCACATACCCCTCCCGCTGTACGCAACAACTCCTCTGGGGCATCCGCAGATATAGCTATCGTGGTATCATCAGCAAACATAACCAACTTTCTCCTACTGATGAATCTAGATAGGTCGTTAACATAAATCATAAACAAGAGCGGCCCCAAAACCGACCCCTGCGGCACACCCAAGGCGACTTTTTTGCAATCTAATTTACTTTTTTGGTATCGATCAAACATACTTCCCCAAAAAGCTTCGAATTCAGAAAACTAGACTCGACTCTGCCTATTACACTAAGAATGTGAATTAGATTGGCATCTCCCCCCTCATCGACAACTCACATTCGCTTGCGAAGTTATTCGTGTTCTTTTTGTCATATTCTATTATTTATTCGATTTAAAAATAACAGTGTTACAAAATTTAATTGAAAATACCCATTAGGCCGGCACTGTTTCTATCATATAAATTATTCATAACCATTTTATACTAGAAGTAGATTATTTCAAGTAATAATACTCTACTTCTAAGTATTAACCGAAATTAAACACGATTTTGTTAGATTTAAAATTCACATTATTACCCCGTTTACAGGAGGTGGGTTTGTCTTCCTAGATAGTGCATTTCGTGCTGAGAAGTTGGTATATAGTCGAAGTAATTTATCTATGCCGGGGTAATAATAGTTGGCAACCCACTTCTTTGTATAAATTATTCTTTAAAGTATTGAAAACAATAGCTTTTAAGTTCGAACAATAAAACATTCAATACTTCGTATATTGTAACTGATGACTTATCGACTTGTTTTAAATGGCTATTTTATTTTTAATATTATTATTGTGAATACGTTTATCGACCAATATACTGATTATATATCATAGTTGTATAGTTGTACCTTTATTTCTCCGAATTTGGTAAAGATAAACTCTAAAATAAAAGAAAAGGTTGGCAATACCGTGTGGTCACCCACTAAAAAACAATTTTTCAAAATTCGCACTCCCAAAGGATCAAAATGGGATAAATTTGCATTTGATCTATTTAGCAACAGCAATGAAGAAAGTACGTAATTCAGATTAGCAACAGGTCTTTAAATTAATTTTCATGGATTCGTGTCAAGATAGCTGACTATAAATTAAGAAAAATTGCTATAAAATTAATATTATCGTTAAATGTTAAATAAATTTATACTCTGCAAATACATTGAAATATGTTTAGCAAGAACAAAACGTAATTTTTATCTTAGATAAGACAACCTGTTTAATTTTTAAAAAATATTTTAAAAGAATAATGAAACGTACCTCGATTTTTCGCAGTTGACAAACAAAAACCCAGTGTTCGTGATTCCGGTCTCCCATCACAGGAAAATCAGACACCAAAGCTGAACGACAGATTTTTTAAATCTGGAGGAACAAACCATCTAAATAAAAAAGGTGACTAAATTAACAAAAATAAACCGAAACTCTTTTAAACTCAATAAGTTACTTTATAAAAAATTATTATCTTTTTTCTTTTCACTTACATTCTTTTGAAAACAAAATATGAAAAAATGGATCAATGAATTGATTTTTACTTGCAATTGATAATCATTCCCATTTATAGTAGATGACAGCTGGAATCCCAGAACATAAAAGGTTAGTTCAGGCTGGAACTATTGGGTGGTTATAACCCCTCTTATGGGTTTATAATGTGTATCAGAAAATTAAAGTGATGGAATTGTAAAAAAATTCCGTAACAAAGAAGGCCAATGAAATTGAATGAAGCCTCATTCTTACGAGCCTTTTCGTGCATACATCATGCAATTTTTCAATGATGCAATAAAATTAGAGTTGTCCATTTCAGTGTAAATTTATCAAAGAGCATTAAGCACGAAAATAATGCATCTTAAATCCTGAAAATCGGAACATTCTAGCGTGATTGCCAATTGATTAAAAACCTGCCAATATAGTCTGATTTTTACGATTCCTTTTATCAGTTAATATGCTGTTCAAATATAGGCATTCTAGTTTTTTAACATTATTGATTAACTACATAATAACTAATTTCATGTTGTATATTTGTGCTGAAACCTTTAGGACCTTAGGAAATGAACTACATCTAGGCAATAAAAGTTATTAGAATTTACATTGTTTACTCGAAATAGCTGACATTTTTGTGCCCTGCTACCTAAGGGAAAAGAGGGAGGTCTTAGCGTTATCCGGCAACATAGTAAAAACACATTTTAGTCCTTTTCAGTCTTACAAAAATCAAGTTCGTATTGTGATTTTTTGCTGAGAAAATTACTTTTTAATAAGCAATCGCAAAATCGACATCCTACTTCTTCTTCCCCTTTTGATTCTTAGATGCTGCCACCTTTTTTTTTATCAAAATTTAACTTAAACAGGATGTTCGGTAAGTACCTTCTAATTTCTCGGGAGTCTACACGGGAGGTCAAAATAGCCCTACTTTATCATAAAAAAATCCTAAAGTGTCGTTTAAAGGAGATACAGAGACCAAAAGGGGTACCCAACGACTTACCTCATTGGCTCTAAATTTTGAACCGAATTGTATAATTTAATAAAATTTTAATATTTTATAGAGGACATAAAGAGTCATTAAACGATTCAGCAGTAGATGTTTTATATCATCAGGGAAGTCAGGAACGGACTTGCAACCATACTCGTTGGGCCTAATTTTTGACAGGTGTCATTTTACAGAGCTAAAAATTGATTTTTTAAATACTCTAGTTATTTTTCTTCAAAAAAGGTACTCTTAATATATTTCGATAAAACTGACATTTTTCGAGATAAATCGGTTATTATACAAAAAACTCAAAAGTTATTAATGCTAAACACATACAGGGTGAGTCAACGATTGGATGAAGTAGGTTTGTGCCTTTTCGGTAAAATTAACAAAGAAACTATATTTATTGTTTGATACAGTTTATTTTTACGCAGATTTTAAAAATATTTAGGACTCTACAGGGTGGGCCAAAAAACTAGGACAGCATAAAGTTGTATTTTTTTAAATAGAACACCCTATATACGAATCGTATTTTCGATTTAGCTTATAATTTTAAATCTTTTTTATTAAGGGTTTACTATAACAAAACTTTATAGTTTCTGAGATAATTAAGTTTAAAGAAAAAAAGTCACATTTTCAAGCATCAATTCAATCCTAAATAACGTTTTCAATTTTGTGACAAATATATTCAAATTTGGAATTTGGCAAGGCCAAGGACAAGTTAACATAATTTTTACCTAATATTTGCAATAAAAGCTACAGGATGTTGAACACATCGGCACAAATTTGAACAAGTTTAAATGAATAAATATATTTTTTTTAAATGGTACATCCTATATATTTTCATGTTATTTAATAGAGTAATAAAAACCCTAAAAGTTTTGTTCAATATATCCTATACCTATTTATAATAGTTTTTGAGATATTTCAGTTTTTCTTATTTTCCATACTTTTTTACAGAAATAGTCTTCATTATCATAGTAGCCATGGCAAAAACAATGTAAAAGAACATTTTTCTGTTTGTCAAATTTATAACCGCAATCGCTTCTTTTGGTTTTTATGTAGTGTAGTTTGGTTTTTTTTGCATTCATCTTATATTGTAAAATGAATTTTCCAAAGAATGAGTTAATAGATATGATTTATACAATAGGAGAGGCTCAAAAAAATTGCCTTCTTGCTCAAAGAATTTACAAAATGAAGTATCCTGATCGACGCCAGCCTAATACCCATACTTTTCAAAACTTAATGCAAAGATTTGATTCTTCTGGTACTGTTGATTATCCAAAACGTAAAGTGGTCAACAAACCAGTAACTAATGAAGAAAAAGAACTACAAGTATTGTTAAATGTTCAGGAAAATCCTTATATTGGTAGCCGTCAGTTAGCAGCATTATGTGAAACATCACAATCCACCGCTAATCGTACTACCAAGAAATATAGGTATCATCCATATTACATGGAATTACACAAAGAATTGCATGGACAGGATTTTGAAAGTCGTGTAAACTTTTGTCGTACAATAAATGCGGAGATTCAATTAAATCCAAATTTATTATGCAAGGTAATGTTTAGTGATGAAGCTACTTTTAGAAGTAACGGTGCCGTAAATAGACGCAACATGCATTATTATGCCACAGAAAACCCATTTTGGATTAGAGAGGTGCAACATCAAAACCACTGGTCATTAAATGTTTGGTGTGGTATTCATCATAATCGAATTATTGGACCCCACTTTTTTAATGAACCACTAAATGGCCATAGTTACCTGAACTTTCTACAAGAAGAAGTACCCCAACTGCTTCAAGGTCTCGATAGGGATGAGCTCGACAGTATGTGGTCCCAGCACGATGGTGCGCCTCCGCATTACCATCGTGAAGTTCGTGCGTTTTTGGACCAACGATATCCGTAAAAATGGATTGGACGTGGGGGTTTCATTGAGTGGCCACCAAGGTCTTGCGACATCACCCCATTAGATTTCTTCCTATGGGGTTATATTAAAAATAAGGTGTATGTTAATCCACCAACAACAGTGGAAGATATGCGAAACAGGATTAGGGATACCTGTAGAACAATAACGCCACTAATTTTGTCCAGGGTCCGAGAAAATCTGCAAAAAAGACTAAATTTGTGCATTGCACAAGAGGGTCGTTTATTCGAACACTTATTAAAAAGAAATAATTAATCTCAGTATTTAATAGGTAATTTTTTTGTTTCAATTTAGTATAAAAGTAAATATGTATTTGCCATGTCGTTATTGTTGTGTTAATTTTTTCACATTATGTTTAATTAAACTATTGCCGTTGTAATATAACGAATAATGTATTTCATCATATTTAACCACATTCTGTTTGTTTCTGTAGTTTCTTTTTATTATTTTACATGGCTACTATGATAATGAAGAGTATTTCTGTAAAAAAGTATGGAAAATAAGAAAAACTGAAATATCTCAAAAACTATTATAAATAGGTATAGGATATATTGAACAAAACTTTTAGGGTTTTTATTACTCTATTAAATAACATGAAAATATACAGGGTGTACCATTTAAAAAAAAAGATATTTATTCATTTAAACTTGTTCAAATTTGAGCCGATGTGTTCAACACCCTGTAGCTTTTATTGCAAATATTAGGTAAAAATTATGTTAACTTGTCCTTGGCCTTGCTAAATTCCAAATTTGAATATATTTGTCACAAAATTGAAAACGTTATTTAGGATTGAATTGATGCTTGAAAATGTGACTTTTTTTCTTTAAACTTAATTATCTCAGAAAATATAAAGTTTTGTTATAGTAAACCCTTAATAAAAAAGATTTAAAATTATAAGCTAAATCGAAAATACGATTCGTATATAGGGTGTTCTATTTAAAAAAATACAACTTTATGCTGTCCTAGTTTTTTGGCTCACCCTGTAGAGTCCTAACTATTTTTAAAATCTGCGTAAAAATAAACTGTATCAAACAATAAATATAGTTTCTTTGTTAATTTCACCGAAAAGGCACAAACCTACTTCATCCAATCGTTGACTCACCCTGTACAGATAAAAATAAAATACGCAGGATTTCCGGGTATGCTTTAATTTCAGAGGGGACAAAACCATGTATAAATATAGATTTTCATCCGAACATCTTCTTCTTCTTATGGTACCGTCGCCATTTGCGACAATTTGGGCAAACTGTGTTCAGTCTTGGGCTGCTCTGACGTGGACGTCTAAAGCAGTCAATTCTCTGATGTTCTTGAGCCACGAGTGCTTCTTGCGACCTATTCCCCGTTTTCCCTCGATTTTTCCGTGCATTATCAGCTGCAGGAACTGGTACTTGGTGTTACAGAAAATGTGTAGAAGGCTGTCTTCTGTCTTTTGACTATCTGCAGCTTTTCTTTTTCTTTGTTCATGCGTTTTAGGACCTCAGCATTGGTTATTCGGTCAGTCCATGGAATTGGCAATAATCTCCTGAAGACCCACATCTCAATCGCATTCAATTTGTTCAGCGTGGCGGCCTTCAGTGTCCATGTCTCCACGCCATACATTAGTACAGAATGGACGTAACACTTAATAAAACGATAGCGCAGCACTAGATTGAGGCTGTGATTGTCTAATAAACTTTTTAAGTCGAGAAATATTGTGCTAGCCTGTTCTATTCGGCTATGTGTCTCTACGTCTGGTTCAAGATCAGCTATTATCCAGCTCCCAAGATATTTAAATTTATCGACCTGTTGTATTAGTTTACCAATCACTCTTATATTGGCCTGCAACGGTGTTCTGCTTATGGCCATCACCTTGGTTTTAGTTATGTTAATTTTTAGCCCTAGTTGACTTCCTTCTGTTAAAATTGTGTTCATTAAGCATTGTAGGGCTTCGGGGCTGTCAGCCATTATTATTGCGGTATCAGCATATCGCAAATTTTTCACAAGGAGTCGTTTTCAATTCTTAAAGATGCAGTTTGATGTTCGTATAGCTCGGTAACAAAATAGCATATCGTTTTTATCTATTCCCATGTTTTTATTATAATGGATGAAGCAGATGTATACGTCTTTTCTTTGGTCGCTGCATTTTTGTAGTAGTATAGTAAGACTTCTCTAGTACCAAACCACTCCCGAAATCCAAACTACAGCAGCTTATCTCTCTCTCACACTTTCTGTATATTCTTTTGCGAATGATCTTCAAAAAGAGTTTGAGGACATGGCTCATTAAACCTATCATCCGGAATTGATCGCACTTAGTGGCATTCTGTTTTTTCGGTATCGGTATGAACTTTCTGTGCCAATCTTTGAAGATTCTTACGAGTGTATCAATGCTCTCTTCATCAAACAGTTTTATGATCTCAATACATAGATCGTCGGGGCCTAGTACTCTGCCCATTTTGCATGACTTTATTGCTTTAATAAGTTCAAATATAAGCGTTTTAGGTAAGATTTCTCCCTCATACTATTTCTGAATTGAACCATTATTTGGAAGGAGTTTTTCAGTAAATTTTTTCCACTGTTTGAGTATTTCCTGTGGGTCTATGATTGGTTCGTCGTTATCCGTAGTAAGCGTAGTGAGATTTAGTGTTCTTACTCGTTCCGTTGTTTCTTTATGACTTTGTAGATGTTAAAATGATCATGCTTCTTTTCCCGTTCTTTTATTTCTTTACATTTGTTTTTCATACACTCTTATTTAGCCTTTCAGATTTCTTTTCTTATTCGTCTTGGCAACTGCTTGTACTCAGCTTCATTTCGGTTTCTGTGTGCTCTTCTTTCTTCCATCAGTTATAGTATCTCGTTTATCATCCATATATATATATATATATATATATATATATATATATATATATATATATATATATATATATATATACACGCGAGCCTAATGATCATGTCTGGTGACCCAGGTATATATTTTTTGACATTTATTTATTTTAAAATGTAAATAAACTAGTTCACACACCTTAACATCAACACCGCTAGTAAATACAATTAATTAAAATATGTCACTGACGAAAATTATAATTAATGACGAGAGAATTTATAACACAATAGTTAATGAAAAAAATATGCAAAAGCTGAGGGCTGTCACTAGACAAATTCGACACGGGTGTTGATATAATTTGTGTGATTTTCGAAGACAGGCGTTAAAAATACAGCCCTACTGGCTTATTCCGGATGTCACTCGACAACAATATCTCTATTAGCTATTGTACGGAGTCTATTAACTTGTATTTATGAAAGCCCATTGTGATGATTGGAGGCAGGCAACAAAGGTTTTACCACTGTAGAAGCCAGGTCATGTTATTTTCATTTAAAAACAACCCTAAATATACCTACTAGTACTGTCGTGTAGGTATTTCTTTTCAAATTTGTTTTTCTTTAATTCGAAGGATGTGTTTTAATGGTTTACCGCAACATCTTTCGATGATGCTTTGTTGTGCCGACTATCATTAAATATTTAGGTGTCCATTGATTTTCTTTTAAATACGGTTGTATTATTTGATGATATTTTGGTAATTAAATAAAGTCGAACTTATATGGTCTAGATTGTATCTATAGTTGTTAGCAAGTGAAGGTTTTGTCTTATTCCGTTTATATTTTCAACCCCATAAATGCTCTGCTATATCAGTGATAGTGAATAACACAACTGTTATTTTCCACTATTTTTAGTTTATTAATTTTTTTTTTTTTAATGGGTTGAGTTCAAAATCTTTAGATGAATACACAGGGTTATTCACTCTATACGGTACGGAATATTGCGGCCAAAATACGTGACTTTCAAAGAGTTTTACTTTTGGGATATATGGGGGTCTAATAGAATTACTTGCTAAAATTATTTTCATATTATACAGGATGTCCCAAAAGCTCTGAAAGTATCAAAGTTTTTTTTTTTTAATGGAACCCCCTGTATTATATTGCATTTTTGGAATCTCCGATCAAAATAAGTACCTATTTTAATAAGGTTTATCATACCTAAACCTTAAGGGTTTTTAAATAATTTGAGTTTTGACAAAATCTAACCTAATTTTCATATTTCAAATACTTTAGAAGTATTTCAGTTATGTACTTGAAATTTACAGTGAAGTGTAACAATAAATCATATTTTATATCCTAAATATAATAAATTTGCTATATTATACAGGGTCTCCAAAAATTAAAACTAATCAAATAAGAACTTTAAGGGGCTATAACTTGATTAATTTAAATAGAACGCTATACTTTTTAACTTACCAGAAAATGTACCTTTTAAATACCTATCGAATGGTATAAGAGTGTTCTATAGCTAAGTCTTCGCGTTTTCACAGAATAGGCCAAATAATCGTTTTCTGCACCATTTTGTGTTTTTTGAATAGATGTTCTTATATATCTAGTTGCCTATGGCATTTAGAAACGTCAGATAATTCATTTAATCCGCCAGTCTAGTCTGCAATGCCTGTTGCTATAATAGCGGTATTATTTTTTGTAACTGTGAAACTCCATTTATTGAGTTGAATTATTTGAATATTGTGTTATTGTTTTGTCAAAATGAAGATTTATCCAAAGGAAGAGCGTATTGATATGATTTTTATCCTTGGAGAATGTCATCAAAATTGTTTGTTGGCTTCTCGAGTCTATGCTCAAAGGTTTCCTGAAAGAAACCATCCTAAACCAACTGTTTTTGTGAGACTAGTTTCGGAAAAGTAGACGTGTCAGTTAAAAGAAACCTGTCACTGAGGATGAAGAAAATGTTTTTACTGTATTTGGTTCAGTGATCGAAAATTCCAATATTAGTCCGAATCATATATACGAAAATACTAACATTAGTCAAGCAAGTTTCATCCTTATAAAATCTAACTTAGTCAAAAGCTTCACGGAAATGATTTTGACAACTGAAGGGAATTCTGCTTGTGCGTGTTAGATAAAGTGGCAGAAAATGAACACTTTTTTGATAATGTGCTGTTTAGTGATGGATGTACTTTTCATAACAATGGTTTCGTGAATAAATACAACTTCCATTACTATTCTGATTCAAATCCGCATGAATAAAGGGTTGTAAGAAACCAGAATAGGTGGTCGGTTAATGTGTGGCGAAAGAATACTGGGTCCATACTTAATTGAACCCTACTTTTTTGAAGGACCTTTAAATGGTTTGATGTTTCGCAATTTTTTTACACCAGCTTCCAGGGTTTTTAGAAACTGTCCTTTTAAATATTAGAACAACTATGTGGCTTCAATTGGATGAAGCTCCGCCTCATTATCATCGCGAGGTTCGGCAATTTTCAAAAGTCAGCTTTCGAAACAGGTGGATTGGGATAGACGGATTTCCAAATTGGCCCGCTAGATCTCCGGACTTAACTCCACCAGATTTCTTTTTATGGGAATACATAAAAAGAATTGTCTACAATGCGCCCCCGACAACACCACAAGATATGAAAATACGCATAAGAAACGACTTTCAAACTATAACCCCGCAAATGATGTCCAGAGTTAGCAGTGGTTGCGAAAAAAGAATATGTAAGTGTTTGGAAATGGATGGTCGACATTTCGAACATCTACTACGAATATTTTGTTTTTGTTTTGTGCAATCGTCAATATGTTATTATTATTGCTGTTATAGCCTGTTGGACAACTTTAAATCGCTTTCAGAGTTTCTAAACATTTGTAAAGATATTATTAATTATTATTCTTATATGTAAATTACCTATCATTTCCAAATGCCATTGGCAACTAGATAAATTAGAATATCTATTCAAAAAATACAATACATTTTCTGGTAAATTAAAAATTATGGCATTCTATTTAAATTAATTAATTAAAAGTTATAGCCACTTAAAGTTATTATTTGATTAGTTCTAATTTTTGGACACCCTGTATAATATTGCAAGTTTATTATAATTAGGATATAAAATATGATTTATTGTTACACTTCACTCTAAATTCCGAGTTCTTAACTCAAATGCTTCTTAAGTATTTGAAACATGAAAATTAGGTTAGATTTTGTCAAAATTCAAATTATTTAAAAACCCTTAAGGTTTAGGTAATATAAACCTTTTCAAAATAGGCACTTATTTTGATAGGAAAATCTAAAAATGCGATAATATACAGGAAGTTCCATTTAAAAAACACAACTTTGATAATTTCAGAGCTTTTGAGACACCCTGTATAATATGAGAATAATTTTAAAAAGTAACTATATTAGTCCCCCATATATCCTAAGAGTAAAACTTTTTGACTTTATAAAAATCATAAAAAAATATATTTTGTACCATAATTTTCAGGAATTTAAATATAAATAACATTAGGTTTTGTCAATCAAAATTATCGCAATATTTTTGTTAATCTTGCGAGAGTACAGGGTGAGTGGATGAAGTAAATTTGTGCCTTTTCAGTGAAATAAACAATTTATTGTTTGATACAGTTTATTTTTACGCAGATTTTAAAAATATTTAGGACTCTACAGGGTGAGCCAAAAAACTAGGACAGCATAAAGTTGAATTTTTTTAAATAGAACACCATATATACGAATCGTATTTTCGATTTAGCTTATAATTTTAAATCTTTTTTATTAAGGGTTTACTATAACAAAACTTTATAGTTTCTGAGATAATTAAGTTTAAAGAAAAAAAGTCACATTTTCAAGCATCAATTCAATCCTAAATAACGTTTTCAATTTTGTGACAAATATATTCAAATTTGGAATTTAGCAAGGCCAAGGATAAGTTAACATAATTTTTACCTAATATTTGCAATAAAAGCTACAGGGTGTTGAACACATCGGCTCAAATTTGAACAAGTTTAAATGAATAAATATCTTTTTTTTTAAATGGTACACCCTGTATATTTCCATGTTATTTAATAGAGTGATAAAAACCTAAAAGTTTTGTTTAATATATCCTATACCTATTTATAATAGTTTTTGAGATATTTCAGTTTTTCTTATTTTCCATACTTTTTTACAGCAATAGTCTTCATTATCATAGTAGCCATGACAAAAACAATGTAAAAGAACATTTTTCTGTGTGTCAAATTTATAACCGCAATCGCTTCTTTTGGTTTTTATGTAGTGTAGTTTGGTTTTTTTTGCATTCATCTTATATTGTAAAATGAATTTTCCAAAGAATGAATTAATAGATATGATTTATACAATAGGAGAGGCTCAAAAAAATTGTCTTCTTGCTCAAAGAATTTACAAAATGAAGTATCCTGATCGACGCCAGCCTAATACCCATACTTTTCAAAACTTAATGCAAAGATTTCTGGTACTGTTGATTATCCAAAACGTAAAGTGGTCAACAAATTAGTAACTAATGAAGAAAAAGAACTGCAAGTATTGTTAAATGTTCAGGAAAATCCTTATATTGGTAGCCGTCAGTTAGCAGCATTATGTGAAACATCACAACCCACCGCTAATCGTACTACCAAGAAATATAGGTATCATCCATATCACATGGAATTACACCAAGAATTGCATGGACAGGATTTTGAAAGTCGTGTAAACTTTTGTCGTACAATAAATGCGGAGATTCAATTAAATCCAAATTTATTATGCAAGGTAATGTTTAGTGATGAAGCTACTTTTAGAAGTAACGGTGCCGTAAATAGACGCAACATGCATTATTATGCCAAAGAAAACCCATTTTGGATTAGAGAGGTGCAACATCAAAACCACTGGTCATTAAATGTTTGGTGTGGTATTCATCATAATCGAATTATTGGACCCCACTTTTTTAATGAACCACTAAATGGCCATAGTTACCTGAACTTTCTACAAGAAGAACTACCCCAACTGCTTCAAGGTCTCGATAGGGATGAGCTCGACAGTATGTGGTTCCAGAAACTATAAAGTTTTGTTATAGTAAACCCTTAATAAAAAAGATTTAAAATAGTTTCTTTGTTAATTTCACCGAAAAGGCACAAACCTACTTCATCCAATCGTTGAATCACCCTGTACTTGAAATTTACAGTGAAGTGTAACAATAAATCATATTTTATATCCTAAATATAATAAATTTGCTATATTATACAGGGTATCCAAAAATTAAAACTAATCAAATAAGAACTTTAAGTGGCTATTACTTGATTAATTTAAATAGAACGCTATATTTTTAACTTACCAGAAAATGTACCTTTTAAATACTTATCGAATGGTATAAGGGCGTTCTATAACTAAGTCTTCGCGTTTTCACAGAATACGCCAAATAATCGTTTTCTGCACCATTTTGTGTTTTTTGAATAGATGTTCTAATGTATCTAGTTGCCTATGAAATTGAAAACGTCAGATAATTCATTTAATCCGCCAGTCTAGTCTGCAATGCCTGTTCCTATAATAGCGGTATTATTTTTTGTAACTATGAAACTCCATTTATTGAATTGAATTATTTGAATATTGTTGTGTTATTGCTTTGTCAAAATGAAGATTTATCCAAAAGAAGAGCGTATTGATATGATTTTTATCTTTGGAGAATGTCATCAAAATTGTTTGTTGGCTTCTTGAATCTATGCTCAAAGGTTTTCTGACAGAAACTATTCTAAACCAGCCGTTTTTGTGAGACTATTAAACTTGTTTCGGAAAAGTGGAAGTGTCAGTAATAAAAAAACTTGTTATAAGAAAACCTGTCACTGAGGATAAAGAAAATGTTTTTACTATACTTGGTTCAGTGATCGAAAATCCCAATATTAGTCAGAATCATATATCCGAAAATACCACCATTAGCCAAGCAACTGTTTCAAGGATTCTTAACAAATACAGATTTCATCCTTATAAAATCTAGGTTTGTCAAGAGCTTCACGGAAATGATTTTGACAACTGAACGAAATTTTGCTTGTGGGTGTTAGATAAAGTGGCAGAAAATGAACATTTTTTTGATAATGTGCTCTTTAGTGATGAATGTACTTTTCATAACAATGGTTTTGTAAATAGACACAACTTCCATTACTATTCTGATTCAAATCCGCATGGACACAGGGTTGTGAGGAACCAGAATAGATGGTCGGTTAATGTGTGGGGAAGGAATAACTTGAACTGGTTGTTCTCAAGAATAGGCTCGGGATTGTATTGACAATAAGGCACTTTTCCTACCTTTTTTGACTTTTCTGCTACTTATACTTGGTTGTGGCAAACGGCAAACGCTTGGCATCCTCCAGTTATGTACTGGATGGTCTCTGATGTTCGACAGCCATATCTGCATTGGTCATTTTCTATTGAGGGATCTCTAATGATGAACTTCTGATAGTTCTTCGTCGGAATAGCCTGGTTCTGGATAGCTAACAAGAAGCTCTCCGTTTCCTGAGACATCTGTCCTGAAATCAACCAGTAGTTCGACGCTGAGTTGTCGACATTGTCCTGATTGATCTCATTTGGATGCCGTCCATGAAGTGGCTTCTGTAGCCCGGTTTGTAACCTCTCTTGGTCTGTTTGGTGGTGAGAAGTAATATCTTGATTCCTCAACTGTAGAGGTGTTGAATCATCTGCCTCGCATATTGCTCGATGTAGTATGGCAGAGTCCGCTAGCCTGTGGAAATATGAACGTAAGTTTATTATTTGTTGGTCGAGCTGCTTACCAATATCCACCAATACTCTTCCTCCTTGGTGTCTTGAAAGCATTGTACGTTCAATAGCACTCCGAGGGTGATGTTTTTGTGCTTTTGTTAGGAGTGTCCTTATTTTTCTTTGCAGGTTTTGGATGTCCGTCCTGCTCCATTTAACAATTCCAAAAGAGTAGCTCAGCGCAGAGCAAGCATACGTGTTGAGCGCCTTAAACAAATTTCTACTATTTAAATTAGTTCGTAATACCCGCCTTACCCTCCTGACAAATTCGGCTGTCGATTCGGCCTTCATAGTGCCATGGTCAATTCTTTTAGCCTGTTTCATACCTAGATATTTGTATGTTTGGTCTGCTTCCATTGCAGCTATAGTTTCACCGTTCTGTATTTCAAAAGCCCCCGGTTGTATCTTCCCTTTAAAGATGTTCAAAATACGGCACTTGTCAAGTCCAAATTGCATTCCAATATCCCTGGAGAACTCCTCTACAATCTTAAGCATTTGTTCCAGTTGGTTTCTGGTAGCAGCCATCAGTTTAAGATCATCCATGTATAGAAGATGATTCACTCTGACTACCTCTTCATTGTTATTTCTAACACTAAAGCCGTATCTGGTTGAGTTCAAACGGCGTGATAGTGGGTTCATTGCAAGGCAAAACCACAATGGGCTAAGTGAATCGCTCTGAAATATTCCCTTTCGTATCGGAATGGTGTTAGTTTCGATGGTGTCGCTGGATGGCACTTGCAATTGTATCCTAGTTCTCCAGGTTGACATGATGTGTTCTAAAAAGGAAACAAAATTATTATCGACCCTATACATTCTCAATATGGTTTTGAGCCACTCATGTGGCACCGAGTCGAAGGCCTTCTTATAATCCACGTAGGCAGCAAAGAGGTTTCTTCGGTTGGCACAGGCTTGGTTACATATGACAGAGTCAACAATCAATTGTTCCTTGCATCCCATTGCTCCCCTCGTGCATCCTTTCTGTTGAGTTGCAATGATGTTATTTTGCTCACAATGTGCATAGATGCGTTGGGTCAAACAGGAGGTGATCACCTTATACAGTGTGAGTAGGCAGGTGATCGGCCTATACTTAGCTGGGTCATGTGTGTTATGTTAGTCCTTTGGTAGGAGGTACGTAATACCTTCGGTCAAGAACAATGGCATTTTTGCTGGGTTAAGGAAAACATCATTAATAAGATTAGCCAGCTGATGGTGCACACACCAGAACTTTTTGAGCCAGTAGTTCTGGATCCCGTCGAGACCTGGAGCTTTCCAGTTATGGGATTCCTTGATTATTCTTGAAATTTCCTCGGTGGTAAATGGCTCAAACTGCATCTGGCTGTAATCTTGGCAGATTTGATGTTCTTCATTGATCCAGTCAGCCGCGATGTTACAATCGGCTGGTGTGGAAAGTTGGTTTCCCCAGAACTCTTCTACCTGCTCTCTGTTGGGATATCTATTATCTGCTATATTAGGTGGAGAGTTTAGCTTACGGTAGAAAGTCTTTTCTGATCGTTGGAAGAGCGCATTGTCTCGTTTTCGGTTATTGCTGGTCTTGTACCTCTTTAGCCGTCCTGCAATAACAGAGAGCTTCTGTTTCAGCGTATCAAGGCATTGCTGAGCAGTAACATTCGCTGTATCTTGTTGCGAATGATATCGGACACGATTCATGATTTCTTCAACTCGCCTTTGCAGTCGAGTAGTTCTTGTGCCCCTGATGTACTCCGTCAGCTGTCCTATATCTATTCGAAGATTTTCAATTTTCTTATTTAGACGTCTTATTATTATTATCAATTAAATTATACCCTGAGTAATAAATAATATTACTGAATCAAAAACAAATAAGTTTTAAATAGGGTTTATTTAGTATTCGTTGAAAAATTAATGAATCTCTAGATCTGCAACTTATCAGTCCGTAATTACAATAAAATCATTCACCGAGAGATATTGATAAATTAAACAAAGCCATCCTCTTGTATTTTAATTACAGATATTGTTTACGGTATTAGACGTAAGCGAAAAATAATAATTTATTTTATAAACATAGACTACAAAAAGTAATTAGATGCTTACTAATAACGAACTGATATCTCAATCCAGCAACTCACGTTGTTTCTAAAAAATTCTAATTACGCTGGGTAATATAACGAAGATCCTTTTCACCGTAAATATATTTGCGTAAAAAGGTTCCATAATAGAAGAGCTTTTTTTTGCTCTGTCGCAGCTCTTTTAAATCTTATTATGGAGCACTGTTATATTCAAAAAGCATGCCGCTTCTAGTCAATAATCTAACAATTACTAACAAAGACGTGTCGAAATTGCTTTTTCACCTCTGTACAGTGGGGTAGCGTTCAAAAATTTAGGGTAAAAATTATATTTTTAGTGAAAGAAAAATATTGGCGTGATAAGGCAATATGATGATAAAACCTTAAGATTCATATTAAATATATAAGCAGCTAAACACTAATAGTAGGGGAGCCCAAGCGGGGATTTTTGGATTTATGCAAGCTCGGCAGAATACTACAAAGGAAGAAAGTTTGTACCCTGTTATGAACTACCTACCTGTTATGAACCTTAAATATAGGGGGGTGCGTCTAGGGCAGCCGATCAGATTAGTAAAAAAAAATCGATCCTTAAAGTTACTCGAGCTCGTCAGATTAAGACAAGGTAAGTTAATTACATGCAGAAAAGTGTACATTTCAATATTCTGACAATTTTAGCATGACATAAGGAAATAAGTGAGTGACAAAGTTGCAAAAAAACGTCACCTGGACATATTCGAGCGCGGTTGAATTCTTTTTATTCTAATGGAAATCATGTAAGGATCACGGAAATAATATAATCTGACGATTTTCGCAAGCCGAAAAAGCTAATTTCACCAATCAAGTGTAGTACGTGCAGGTGCTGAGAATAATGTACACCTCGCGCCTCTCTTCCCTTCTCATTCTTTCTCTATTTCTCACTCTCTCGCACCGTCCCCACATTACTTTCTGCCGCCATGATGTTATTCCAGCTGATCACAACAACGCGATTGTGCTCTTAGATGTATAACGTTTGTTTATTGTATTTTCAAAAAGTTTAGTGAATTAAATACAGTAAGTTTTATATGTATTACTACAATGAGTGATAATAGTGATAAAAAAGTGAACTGTATACTTTGTGATCAAGAAATACATGAAAAATTAATAAAATTTACACCAGAAATATTAAAAAAATGCATGGTGATTTTGAAGTATCGTCGAACCAAGCCGGTTCGAAAAAAATCACGTAGCACCTACACTGAAATTGAAATTTCAGAGGAACCATCATTAAATAACGGCTATCACGCGTAGTGTTATTATGACGCTTGTAACTTGCCCCCATGCCAATCAGAGCTACGGCAATAATTATTACGAATGCAATACACCGCATGCTTATGGAGGAATGCCCACTTTCGAATCGTCACTGAGCTGTCACCAACAGATTTCGGCTTGAAAAATGTGGATGGAAAGTTGGAGATGACTTGGTTCGTTGGAAATCAACTCCCAGAAGCATATGAAGACCTGACATTTTAGGGAATACTCCAGATTCAGGTATGTTTTCTTTTTAAAATACTAATAATATCACGAAATAAATTAAATATTGTTAAATATCATAACCATGTCTGATTACAGATACGTAAGATGTAGATGAAAATGACCAAAGTGATTCGAACTTCCAATCTAAAGACGATTCCACTGATGATGATGAAGATTAAACGTCTTTTTGAATTTTTTTTCATTCAACATTCTTCTCATAAATACATGATAAAATTGTACATGTATATATTTTTCTATGACAATATATATTATTTGCTATTCGTTGAAATTATTTCGTTTAGTAATAAAAAAAAATTAAACTGTCTGATTTAAAAAATTCCTCTACACAATTGTCAGATTATAGATCTACACGATAAGGACATCATGCTGAACCGACTGTATATAAATCTGACGCGCTCGAGTATTTCAAGGTCAGGTTTTTTTTACACTTTCAAAAATCGGCTATGATTTTGAGTTGCGTCAAAATCGTCAGTCTTTCTAATATGATATCTTTAAGGGTTCACTTAACATTCTCCCTGAATATCTGACGCGCTCGAATAACTTTTTTTTTTCTACCCCTTCGTGTGGCCTCCCCCATCTAGCAAGCCGTCAGATTAACATCCCTCCGTTATCAGAAACAGGTTGCGCGTATACATTGTTAATGTCTAACGCGCTTGAGTATGTCTTTGTGACTAATTTTTTTTTACATTTTTGAAAATTTATACTCGCTTCCCCCACCAGTATTGGGTCATACATCATATAAACTTTTTTTCTATTTAACATCTAATCTTCACAATCCAATAGGTCCCGACAACGCTCGAATAACTACTCATTTAGCCTCTTCGGCTCCCCTACTATAATGGATATTACGGCGTTAGTACAGATATTCCATTTTCCACTGAAAATACACCTACAATTTAAATAAAATTAAAATTATTATTTTAAGGGAATGAATCGAACTCAACACATTTTCAAATAACTTATACAATTAATTTTAATGTGTGATTTTTCAAAGAGACGTACATTTTACTGAAATGTTTATAGTTTTTGCAAATATACAGGGTACCTCCTAATTTTCCGGGGCATACAGGGGAAGTCAAAATAACTCTATTTGTTATAGAAAAAAATTCTCAAAATGCCCCTTAACGGAGAAACAGAGCTCTAACGGGGTACCAAGCGATTTACCTTTACCTTGAAATTTTAATATTTTATAGAGGCCATAAAGACTCATTAAACCATACTACAGTAAATGTTTTAGATCATCAAAGAGGTCAGGCACGGACTTACAGCCACACTCGTTGGGCCTAATTTTTGACAGGTGTCATTTTAAAGAGATGAAAACTGATTTTTTAAATACCTTGGTGATTCCGCTTCAAAAAGTACTCTTTATTTGTTTCGATAAAACTATCGGTTTTTGAGATAAATCGGTTTCTAAACATAAAGACTGACTCCGACTGACTCCGTAGCACTACAACCCAGGGTGGGTCTTGGCTGCCTCGACTATCTGCCTCCACCTAGAATGGTCTTGTGCCAGCTCCCTCCATTCTCGCCGGTCAACTTCAAGGATAGCTAGATCCTTGTGGATGTTATCTCTCCATCTAAGCCTAGGTCTTCCCAGTGGCCTTTTTCTTTGTGGTGCTTCCTCCCATACCCGTTTTATTAGTCGATCGTTTTGACTCCTTTGTATATGACCTGCCCATCGTAGTCTTCTGGACTTTATTTCTTGAATGATGTCAGAGCTTTGATATATTTGCGCAAGGTTTGTATCGCAAATGTACATTTATTTGCTTGTGTGATGCGCTGTTTAACCTCTTCCTGCATATTATTGTTTGCCGTTATCACTGCGCCCAGGTACTTGAAAACTCGCACATGCTCAAAATTATAGTCATCCATGGTGACGTTCTGCCTGATTCTGTCTCGGGCGGAATTGTGGGAGACATGCATATATTTGGTCTTTCCTTCATTTATTCGGAGCCCTATTCTCTGAGCTTCTTTTTCTATCTTTATGAAGTTTTACTTCACACTGACTGTGCTTTCTCCTATCGCGCCCATATCATCCGCGTAGGCCAAAATAAGTTTAGGGCCAATTGGCCCAAAAACCTCCGCCGTCAACTGATACTGTTCTTACGGCTTTCTCCAGTGCAAGGTTAAACAGTACTGGCGACAAAGCATCTCCCTGTTTTAATCATCTGTTGATAGAAAATGTTTGGCTACACTCTCGTTCAATTTTGACACAGCTTTTTGCCCTCTCCAGGCACGCTCTGCACAGTTTAATCAGCTTGTGTGGGATTCCAAATTCTTCCATAGCTTCCCACAACCTTATCCTAATAACACTGTCATATGCTTGCTCGAAATCTATGAACAAGGTATGTACGTTTTTGTTGAATTCCCAACGTTTCTCGAGCATCTGTCGGATAGTGAACAGCTGGTCAACTGTTAATCTTCTGCTTCGAAAGCCACATTGGTAGTCTCCGATAATCTCCTTGGTATACGGAGAGAGACATTGAAGGAGAGGTAAAAATAAAATACGCTGGGTGTGTTGATGTGCTTTAATTTATGGCGAAGGCAAGAAGATGTTACGCTGAAAGATTTGAAGGTCAGGCATTGTCAAGTCCAGAAATCTTTCAATTGGTTGATCGGAACTCTATTAATTTACAATATTATTAAAATGCAAAAATAGTGAAAACGTTTAAATGATATTTTGGCAAATGTTCAATATGGGCTCTACATACATTTTCTTATTCGTCGAATATTCTCCCGCTGCACTGCAAATAATACTCCAGCATTATTACGAACTTCGTTAGAATGCTGTGCTATTTTCGCTAGTAGTTCTTCTTTAATATTTACTAGTGTTGAATAAACTAGTTCTTTCACATGTCCCAAGAAGCAAAAGTCTAAGGAATTTAGGTCTGGAAACCTTGATGGCCATAAAACAGGCCCATCTCGACCTGTCCATCGAAGGACAAAAACGTTAGTTAAGTGTTGATGTACTCTATATCGTTATAAAGAGATGGAGCACCACTACGTATGTATCACATTTGCATTCTTCTATCAAGAGATACGTCTTCCAATAAATCATTTAAATTTTGCAAGACAAGTCTTGAACTCTCTCCAGAATTTACTCTAAAAAGAAAATACCTTTACAGTTGAATGAGCCGTCCTGTATAGTTTACAAAGTTTCTTGTGCCAACTGTAGGTTAGTTTACATAGGTCAAACGTCCAGAAGCCTAAAAAGCAGGCTCACTTTCTATCGGAGTGATGTCAATAGGGATTTGATCTCTTGAGCTGTGGCTGAACATGTCTTTGATCTTGACGATTCTGTGAACTAAGATGGCACTGAGATTATTGAATGACTTCTTTCATATCATAAAAGGTTCTTCCTCGAAATGGTTCATGTTAATCAAGATGATAATTCTATGAATAAAAAAATTGACAATGAGAATCTGAGTATCATTTACAGCTATATCTTAAAGTTGAAAAAAGAAGAGTATTTGAGTCTATCTCCAGAGGAATAAGGATTTTTCAGTTTAGCCCTTATGTCATATAAAATACTTAACAAGCAATTTTGCAGAAACTCACACTTGGCTACGCTTATGTAATGATTTTTATTAATTTTATTACTCTGGCAACACACACCACTGCCTAGTTGACACTTAACATTAGTTACGACAAAATGGCGAAATAGTCAGGTGTCATGTTTAATGTTGTGGATTTTTAAGAAAAGTAATGAAATTCTTCCTGTTGAGTTTGAACAATTCTATTGTATTGTGGCTATAAATATAATTAAAGACGTTTTAATGGAGTCTTATTTCCCTGTTTTCCAAATATTTGTTTCTTTTATATTTAACCCATATTGGTGAGTTCTTAATAATTATAGGTTAGGTTAAATAATAACTTAGTAAGTAATTTTGTAGAGATGTTCTGAAAAAGAGAAAAATAAATTCTTGAAAGCTTGAGAGAATCAAACAACGGTTATATATATACATATATATATATATATATATATATATATATATATATATATATATATATATATATTATATGTATATATATATATATATATGTATATATATATATATATATATATATGTATATATATATATATATAATATATATATATATATATATATATATATATATATATATGTATATATATATATATATATATATATATATATATATATATATATATATATATATATATCTTCTTCTTCTTCAAGTGCCATCTCCGCTGCGAAGGTTGGCTATCATCATCATGGCAATTCTAACCTTAGAAGCTGCCGCCCGGAACAGTTGAACAGAACTGCAAGAAAACCATTCTCTGAGGTTCCTCAGCCAAGACATCCTTCTCCTCCCGATGCTGCGCTTGCCCTGAATCTTCCCCTGCATAATCAATTGGAGCAATTGGTATTTATTGCCTCTTGTAATATGGCCCAAGTACTGAAGCTTTCTTATTTTAACAGTCAGTGTTACCTCTTTTTGTTTGTTCATCCTGTCAAGTACTTCTTGATTAGTTGTTCTATCCTTCCAGGAGATTTTCAAGATTCTACGATACGCCCACATCTCAAATGCCTCCAATTTATTTATACACTGTTTGTTCAGCGTCCACGCCTCCACACCATACAACAAGACCGAAAAAACATAACACTTAAGCAATCGCACTTTCAATTTTAAGCTTAGATTTCGGCTACAAAATATTTGCTTCATATTGTTAAACGCACTTCGGGCTTTCTCTATTCTTATTCTTATTTCCCGTGTATATTCATTTGACTCGTTAATATTTACTCCTAGATAGTTGTAGTTTCGTGCTCGTTCTGTTCGCTCGTTGTTTCCATATAGGTTGATATTGTCGATATGTTTCTTCGTAATTATCATGAATTTAGTTTTCTTTGTATTCAGTGACAAACCAAATTCCTCGCTTGTTTCTATTACTTTATCTAATAGTCTCTGGAGATCTTCGATACTTTCTGCCATGAGTACCGTGTCATCAGCGTATCGTATATTACAAATAGGATGACCGTTGATCTTTACACCGGCTGATTCGTTCTCCAGGGCTTTCTTAATTATTTCTTCCGAGTAGAGATTGAACAACGTTGGCGACAACACACAGCCCTGTCTTACACCTCTTTTTATCTTTATTTTTTCTGATTCGGAGCCATTAATGCGCACTGTAGCTTCTTGATTGTAGTATAGGTTGGTTATTATTCTAATGTCACTTGAGTCAATTCCTTTATTTCTGAGTAATTGTAACAATGTCTTATGTTGAACTGTATCAAACGCCTTGTTGTAGTCCAAGAAACAGACAAACACGTCTTGGTTTACATCCAGACATCGCTGTATTACGACATTAAAAGCAAATAGTGCTTCTCTAGTTCCTAGTCCGTTTCTAAATCCGAGTTGTGTCTGTCCGATTTCTGTTTCTAATTTCTTGTATATTCTACTATGAATGATCTTTAAGAATATTTTCATCATATGACACATAAGACTGATGGTCCGATGTCAACTAATAAATATCACTAAGTTTGGAAGATAAAAAGCTCTTTAAATATATAATAGAGGTTCCAGGTCTGTATTTAATAAAGTAATATATATATATATATATATATATATATATATATATATATATATATATATATATATATATATATATATATATAAAGCTCTTTAAATATATAATAGAGGTTCCAGGTCTGTATTTAATAAAGTAATATATATATATATATATATATATATATATATATATATATATATATATATATATGTATATACTGGAACCTCTATTATATATTTAAAGAGCTTTTTATCTCCCAAACTTAGTGATTTTTATTAGGTGATACAAAATTTAAAACCTAAAAAAATATTTTGAAAAAATTCCTTTTTTGACGTTTTGACTGACCAAAAGTTTAATTTCAGACCACTGTCCATTCGTTTCATGCAATATAGACAACGTTGCCATCAAGTGGCCCGTTCAGTATGTATAGTTTCCTAAACGTGAACGACTATGGTGGCAGCTGGCCACAGACAAAAGGTGTCTTAATAATTATACATGCCCCTCAGACCCCACACTTTGCTCACGCCCTGAATGGTCTTTCCCTCCACAGGGCGTTATTTTATTATATTACCTTCATTCTGGTTGTCATAAACACTATTTATAATAGATTTTTTGGTTCGCACGAATAAAATATGAATTTCCAAAATATGTATAATACATTTGCAAAATAGTTTAAAAAGTTCATTTATTTATAATATTATATATATATATATATATATATATATATATATATATATATATATATATATATATATATATATATATGAATTATTTGGTTATTCCGGGTTTCAATCCTTTCGTTCAAAAAATCGTTTTCACGACGTTTCGCCAAAATCTCATTTGGCATTTTCAAGTGTGGTTCGTCTCGTTACTCGCTGAGAACTGATCAGATAGATTTTATTTTAATAGTGTTTACTCGATTCTTTATAAAAAAAAGGCTCAAAGACATCAGTACGGATGAAACTTAACAAAGTTATGATTGCTTAAACTTTTTATTTTTCTCTTTAATTATCAGCGCTACGTAAAAAAGTTCTATTACGAAAACTATTAGTTATTAAATAAGGTTTCCGCATTAGTTGTAATAAACATTTTTTTATTAATATTAATAATTTAAAAATTACAAAAAAAAAGGATTTTTTTCAAAGGATATTTTTTTTTATGAAACATGCCTTGTCTAATTATCAATAATAACTTATAAATTTCATAATAAAATCTTTATTAATTACGAAAATATTTACATTTTTCGAGCGACGCACATGGACCCATGATTCTGGCTATTTTGCTAACTTTCTATTGAAGTGGAAAAAGCGTAAAACTTTGCATTTTTTCATCACAAGTTCTCTATTCATCATGTTATTTAGTTCTCAATTTTTAGAAACTATATTCTCTAGTAGAAGTCATTCTAAAAATAATCAAAGCATATTTCGTAATTAAGTAGTTAATAATAATATTTGCTACCTTTTTTTCCAATGAATCAGCATTATTGCACATAGATATAGCGCGATTATAGAGGTTGCGTATAATCCCCCGTAACCTCTATAATCGCGCTATATCTATATGCAATAATGCTGATTCATTGGAAAAAGAGGTAGCAAATATTAAATCCGAATTACAACAAAATGGTTATCCTTTAAAACTATTATTGACGAGATTATAAATAACTATAGAATAACGACCACTAGACAGTAAGAAACACATTCCTTCTTCACAATTCCGTACATTAAGGGAACTTCGGAGCAAATAAGACGATTTGCCAGTGGTTATAATATAAAAACAGCCTTTAAATCAGGAAATACACTTAGAGCTCATTTAACAAAAACGAAACCAAAAACTACCGATAAGAAAGAATGTGTTTACATAGTTCCATGTGAGTGTGGTGAAATGTATATTGGAGAAACCAAACGACCACTAGAAGTTAGAATTTAGGATCATAAAACTCATACACAAAAAGGGGAAACGTAGAGATCAGGTATTGCAGAACATGCCTGTGATAAACAACACCATATAAAATGGTCTGAGGCTGCGGAAATATATATGGAACCAACATGAAAAAAAGAAAATGTATAGAAGCAGCTTACATTAGAAACAATAATGGAATCTTCAGTAAACCGAGTGTTGAGATACCTAATCTTTGGCAACCACTACTTTGTAACAACCAATCATTGAGGTGTGTACAGTGAAGCGAAACTTTGCGTTTCAGTGGACACAGTCCCTATATAAGCTCGTAGTCTTAAGACAAAACATTCAATTTATACTTGATAATGATTAGAGATACAACCTAATTGAAACGTCGTAAAAATAAACAAAAATAAAGACAATGCAATCCTGACAACCACATTTTAGTCAATCTTCAACATTGTCTACAACCTTCAAACAATCATCAAAAGGATTGATAATAATGAAACGCTGGAATCGTTACCAGAAGAAATGTCACTTTCTGCTACTTTAAATATATAAATTATCGAATACTTTATATATGGCCTATAAAATAGTGATAAATAATTTGTGGTAAATGAAATGTAACTTACTGTCATTTGTAATTTTTAATTTTGAAATCCCTATTTTTAAAATTGCGCATAACAAAATAAAATGTAAAACACTTTTCAGCTAAGGATTTGTTGAATGTAATTCTGCCTTTCTTTAAGAAAAATCGATTTTTGCATTCATTTTTAATCATTATTTTAATAATATAAACCAAAAAATGTTTTAATTAGTTACACGAGAACCTTATCTATTAATCAATAATTTTCGTACCAGAACTTTTTTTCGTAGCGATAATAATTAAAGAGAAAAATACGCTTAACAAATGCGTGTTTTTGAGTCAGAAAGTCAAAAAGTTGAAACAATCATAACTTTGTTAATTTTCGTCAAAATAACATACAAAAATATGCCTTTGAGCATTTTTTTTTATAAAGAATCGAAAAAAAAAACTAATAAAATAAAATCTATTTTTCAAATGTAAATCTGACGTGAAATGCCCCATATATATGTATATGTAAAGGGTGTTTTTTTTTAAATGGAATAAAACAAAGATGAATTTTTTAAATTGACATGAAATTTACTTTATTCGAAAGATAACCTTCTGGCATTATAATTTAAATATGACTTCTGGCATATGACCGCCACGGCTGGCTCGGACGTAGTCTAATCTGGAGGTCCAATTTTCGATGACTTTTTCCAACATTTGTGGCCGTATATCGGCAATAACGTGGTCAATGTTGTCCTCCAATGATCAATCGTTTCGGGCTTATCGGCGTAGACTAGCGACTTCACATATCCCCACAGAAAATAGTCTAGCGGCGTTAAGTCGCACGATCTTGGAGGTCAATTCACGGATCCTGTGTGACATGTTGCGCCGTCTTGTTGAAACCACAGCTCCTGCACATCATGATTGTTCAATTGATGAACGAAAAAGTCAGTAATCATGGCTCTATAGCGGTCACCATTGACTGTAAAGTTCTGACCAGCATCGTTTTTAAAAAAGTACGAACCAATGATTCCACCAGCCCATAAAGCACACCAAACAGTCAGTTTTTCTGGATGTAACGGTGTCTCAACATACACTTGAGGATTATCATCACTCCAAATACGGTAGTTTTGTTTATTGACGTATCCATTCCAACAAAAGTGAGCTTCATCGCTAAACAAAATTCGCTTATGAAAATCGGGATCAACTGCAATCTTGTTTTGGGCCCATTCACCGAATCTACGTCTTGCTAAGTGATCGTGTGGCTTCAATTCTTGCACGAGTTGGATTTTTATAAGCATGCAAACCAAGATCTTTCCGCAAAATCTTCCATAAAGTGAATGGACACATATCCAATTCCTGTGCACGATGGCGGATAGAGTGATTCGGGTCTTCCTCTACGCTACGCTCTACAGCAGCAATGACTTCTTCTGTACGCACTGTACGATGTCTCTGTGGATGCGTATTATCATTTAGAGTAAACGTGGTGCAAAAACGTTCCATAGTTAATCGAATTAATTGCTCTGGTGGACGATTATGTTGACCGTAAAATGGACGTAGTGCGCGATACGTATTTCGAACAGAACCATGATTTTCAAAATAAATTTGCATATTTTGGAAGCGTTGTTCAGGCGTCAGTCTATTCATGTTGAAATGCCAAACCAAAATAAACATAAATCACTTGACAGCTGACAAAATGGCCGCCAGTTAAAAAAGTGTTGCCAACTTAAAGTTTTATACCTCTATAAAAAACACTCTTGATATATGGGGCATTCTTTCCCAAATTACTGAATTGAATCAGAAAATTTATATACGTATAGAAAGAACACTAATGACGTCAATGCAGAAATACAATATTTTTAATTATTAATGTAATATACATTTTATAAATGTCTATAAAAAAACTTCCACAGAACATGTGAAATCTTCCAACAGTGTCAATAAGACTACATTATTTTTTTCCAAATGAATACCTTGAAAAGCAATATAATTTAATTCTAACAGATTACTTCCCCTTTAGAAAGGATAAGGTAATCAATAACCCTAATCTCATTAGACTTAGTTGTCACGTTATCCTGTAACTCTTCCAGTCCTGTTCCTTACCTATCAACCAACAGTTGGCAGTGTAGCCCGAAATCATCAAACGGGTGACAATTTAAAATCGTTGTTACATAGGCGTGTACTATTTGGATTGAACTGAATATATTTTCATATAAAATAGAATATGTAGATTTTTAAATACATTTTTATATTATTTTTCGTTGAACAGTTGACCAATAAATATTCAATAATAGACAGAACTGTAGTATAAAGTGAAACAGAAACAAAAATCTACAGTTTTGTTCATATTTATTATATCTAATTTAAAGTTGTAGCCAAAAATGACTTTAACGTCGTCATTTTTGAAACTAAGTCAATTGATAAGAAATTTTTACGTATCTTTTTTGGAAAACATAATAAAGTCATAATAGGAAATCTTTAATTCATTTATTTATTCAAGAATACTATTATGAGGTTCAACAACAAAGCATAACTTTTTTTATTAATCACTTTTACTGCTTACTATTCAGCAGTTACGTCGTCGGACTACAAAGATATCTTTATCTTCCGATGTCGTTTTTGATCGATTTATGACAGTTCCAACAAACCAGCATCTATTTCTAGTAAATAGTCATAAGTCTCTTCATTTTTTATTTATTTTTATTTATTTATTTATACTGCCCTACAAGACTAGAATTTGGAATTTTAAGAGGGGTACGACAGGAGGGTATTTTGTCTCCTGTGTTATTCAACCTCTATGTGTAGCAGGCGCGGATCCAGGGGGGGAGGCGGTGGGGGCGATCGCCCCCCTCCCCAAGAGCTTTGAGTTCAGGAAAATAGACCTGATTTTGCTTCTTATACTATAGTTTATTCAAGAACTAGAGAGAGTAATAAATCATTTTTTACCTTTTTTGTTCTTCTCAAAATACCTGTGTTCTTTAGTCCGGTATCTTTGGCAAAATCTGTTAGACATATATATTTTTCATAATAATGGACCATTTGGGTTGGATAACAATAGATATTTGGATGTGTGAAGTGTTAAAAAGGAAAGAGGTTTTTTTTATGGCATAGAATATTATTTCGGTAATAAACTTAAAATAAAAAATTTTTATAATATTATTTTTATTTTATGATAGGATTGTTAGAATTTTCTCTCAAAAAATTCTTAGTTTTAATTGAAATACTTACAAAATACCCATTGTCAAAAATACAAGAAGTTAAACATATATAAAAAAATAAATTCCTCCATTTAATGTGAACATTTTTAGGACATTTGACGTTTCAGTTAATTTATTTCTTAAACCATCCGCAGAATTACAATTAAACACTTAAAAAGGATTCAAATGTAATTAATTTTTATATGTTAAAAGTATTTAAATAATAAACTGTGTTTACGCTGGTAAACATTACGTATCTAATTCGTAAGCCAAGTCAGTGAAGCTATCTTCGCCCAAATTAATTGTAATTGGTTCTTCTATCTCACGGATCATGAGATTGAGTTTCCATATTTTCTTTTATTCTTTTATTATATGGATTTTTCCAAATTTTCTGCAGTAACTTTATTCCAAAAAATCTTTCAAAAGTTCAGTTAAATTACTAATTTTGCAAGTTGTGTTATTTCTAACAACTCTACCTTTTACTTGAGAGAGATATTTCCTTCGCCAACGGACATTTTTCGCACAATCTATAAGAACAGATTTCCTATCTGGTTTTTCCCAGCAAAAATTAAGTTTTATTACTCTCTCTAGTTCTTGAATAGAGTATAGAAATGTGTATGTTTGCGATCGCCCCTCCCCTTCCCAAGAGCTTTGAGTTCAGTAAAATAGACGCAATTCTGCCTCTTATACCACTGTCGACAACTTGTTTTTTCTGTGATCACCCTCCCCCTCTCCCAGAACTTCAAATTTGGAAAAATAGACCCGATCATGCCTTTTTCACTAAAAATGGTAATGTTGCTGGTGTTCCCCCCCCCCCATCGACAATTTGCTTTCGCTTGCCATACCGTACTTTTGTGATATCACCTCCCCCCCCCCCAAAGAGAGAGGCTGGATCCGCCTCTGATGTGGAGGCACTTAAAGGCTCTGATTATAGTATAAAGGTCAATGGATACCCAATAAATAAAATTTGATTCGCAGATGACACGGCGATAATCACAGATAACGAACAAGAGATGTAGTCATTGCTAAATAAAATAAATAGTGTAGAAAAAAACGGGCTTGAAGATAAACGCACTAAAGACGAAATGTATGACAATAAGAAGAAAAGCAACTCAAAGAGTACAACTGCAAATACATAATGCTCCAATCAAGTAAGTGAAAACATTTAAATACTTGGAGATGACTATAAATGAGCAACGGAATCCTCAACAAGAAATAAAATGCCGTATCTAAGAAGCAAGACCAGCTTTTGTCACATTTAAATTACTTCTATTTAACCATGATCTCTCTTTTAATCTACGCTGCAAAATGCTTAAATACTGTGTGGTCTATATTGTTTTACGGCATGGAGATATGGACGTTAAAAACATCTTTCATTAATAAGCTGGAAGCTTTTGAAATGTGGACCCCGTGACGGGTGTTCCACATACAATGAACTGATAGGGTGAGGAATGAAGAAGTCTTGAGAAGAGCGAATACTGAAAAAGAACTCTTGAACTTGATCAAAGCACGAAAAATCGGATACCTGGGTCATATCCTGAGAGGAAAAAGATATTCAAGATTTCAAGGGAAGATTGAAGGCAAGAGGGGAGTGGGTCGCAAACAAATATAAGCACTGGACTAGCAGAAATAACACTGGCAAGCTTTGTCGTGCCGCTAAAGACAGACGTCTGGCCTTAAGATAATTGCTATGAAAAGAAAAAGAACGAGCTGTAGTAGCAAGTGGATAAAACCTATCCGACTTAAATCTTACTATTCTTAAGACACGATATTGAACTTTCTCTAGTTTTTCAGAGTATAGATGGTAATATGGATAAGTTTAGTATTCCAATTTGCTTCGTACAAAAACCAATATAACGCGCTATGACGACTAGATCTGGCTAGAAAGCATTCGGTTAGATCTCGATCAATATGATGGACAAATATAAGTCTGCAGTCAAACGTGGCTCCTAGGTCTTTAACGTTAACTCCCCTTAGAGATGCACCGCTGATCCCACACAATCATGCAACATAGGTGTTTTACTTCTTAAGAATGACATTACATTGCACTTGTTGAAGTTTGGAGGCAGTTTGTTTTTTAACATTTAATTTCATGAGATCCAAGGCACAAGCAATCGCTAGGGATCCGTATGTCCGTATGTAGGCAACAGCTATTCAACCCACATATGATATCCTTAATAAAAACGTTAAAAAGTATTTTAAGGACCTAAAACAGACCCTTTAGGGACATTCGACATTACTACGAAATTACTAGATCTATGACGACAGTATTCAACATAGTGAGAGCGGTTTGATAGATAACTTTCAAAAAATCTAATAATATTGTCATTAAAACCAAAGTACGACAGTTTGGAAAGTAAAACACCGTGATCAAGTCGATCAAATGCTTTGGAAAAATCTATGCAAACAACATCGACGATATCAATGTGAAATAAATTTTATACTATTTTCGTAAACAACACAAAATCTATGCAATGGTATTAGCCTTATCTAGCAAAATAGTAAAAATACATTTTAATTTTATAAAAAGAAATTTTGAAAAATGTAGAAGTTACTTTTCAGATAAGCGTATGCATAACATGTGAGGTCAAAAATCATGTTAGTTTCGTGGTTTTTCGCAGATGAAAATTACTTTTTAATGAACAATCTTAAAATCGCCCTTTTTTCCCTTTTAAAATGTCAATATCGAAAAATCTAGAAATTAATTTTTAGATATTTCAATGAGCTATCTTTTGAAACCGAGTCTATATTTTTCTTTGATCAGGAGATGTTGATAACTATATCAATGATATTTCACCCTTTTGGAGAGCGAATTTTCAAATACCTATCCTTTCTTAGTGGGTGCCTTCATGATATTGCCAACCTTTTACCAAAATTTAATGATTCCATCTTTAATGGTTTGGTCTGTACGTTGATATGTCAGGACAACGCGGCTTAAAAACATAAATTTTAAAAGTATTCATTTCAATTTAATTAATTTCATATGGCTGTTTAAAAAATCTGGCTCACGAACGTCACTGGGTGTTACCGTTTAGTTTAAGCATTAGATTAGGTGTGGTGAATGTGGGTTCCATAAGGTAAATTGGTGAAGCGTTTTTAATTAACTTATTAAATCTTTTGATACGTTTATGGCATCATGGCTAGGCCTAGTTTCCTAAAAAGACATTAATTACAGGGCATTGTAAGCCACCCTTTCCGTAATATCTATATAAAGAGAAGGTATTTAGGTAGTTCGTTATAAATCAAGACGGAAAAATAATTTTTTGAAAGGAATTTGAAATATTTGACTTAAGAAAATGATTTTAAAATTGTTAAATTGGTTTTATTTTGATGAAACATTTGAAGGAAAACAGTTTTTTTGTAAAAATAATATATCGATAACAACTTAATTTAGATTTAAGGTTATACCCAACACGTGAACTCCGTAATAGTATAGAAAAGAAATTTCTTTGCTATTTCTTTCTATTATGCAAAAATCATTCAAAACTTAGTCTTTACGCACATTCGGCAACGGTCGGGTATATCCGAATAAGCAATCGTGCTATAGAAGTAGAAACAGTCTTTAGCTTGTTGATGTTCTTCTATCTCTCTCAAAGCAATTTAAACGCTATATAAGTTTGTCTCATTTTTTTTCTGATTTACGGTGTTTGAATTTGTGGTTATGTTGAATATGAGATATATTTGTTTCTAAGAATGAAATGAAGTTCATAAATGTGTTTTTATATTTTATTTAGCCAAAAGTATGTATTTACACGTTATATAAGAAAAAAATATCAAAATAGCAATAATTATTTTTATATCTATTTATTTCTTAACGTTAAGAATCAGAATAATAATAAATTACTAGAGCTGAATTAAGAAAAAATAAATAAATATATACATATTATATATTCGATTGAAAAAGTCCTTAATTCCGTTTTACTGAGTGGCACAAACTTCTGACAGGGTTCGACTAAATGTCTGTTGAGCCCACAAAATATCCCTCTACTCTTCAATATTTTATACAAAATACATAAATATCGGATCCATATTTTCTAATAGGTAATTTGTTTAAAAAAAGTCTAGAGTTAAATATTTTAAAATATAATATTGGAGATTTCACGATAAAAATGTTTGGTTTATTAACCTAAAAAATTACAAAGTAAATATGTTTAGTATTTTTTTCTTTTAATTATAAAGTCCCTAGAAAAGATAAATGTTTTTAGAGATGGTAGTTTGTAGTTATTTCTATGCGAACTAGCCCGAAGTTTTAAGGAAAATATCTTAGAGAGTAGGTTCCGTTGATAGAAAGAAATTTTCTTTCTTCTGTATTTCTTTTCTGTTTCTATTTCCATCTTGTTACGGAGTTCGCGTGCTGATCTCTTCCGGACGTCTCCTGTTTTGTCATTTCACCATCTTGAAGTTCGCCCTTGGCTCCTTCTATCGCCATTCCAAAAGTTCCTTGGTCCGTACGTCGTCATTCAACCTCGCTAGATGTCTCGTATATTTCCGCTTCATCATGGTGATGTTTTATTACTGACTACTACCTAAATATTTCATAGTATTCCATGGAAATTACATCAAAAAAGAGCTGTTTTGTTAACAAAAATGTAACATTGGTTTTGTTGCTGGAATGTGTTCATTTCGGCATCCTTTAAAACAAATCTCGATGGTAACTCTGAAAGACCTGTGCAAAAAAAAATGACGGACCAAAAATTATCACGATTTTCGGTTTTTTGAGTTTATCTCGAAAAATAAAAGTTGTATCGAAAAATATCTTAAACATAAGTTGTAGAGTATTAAAAAACCTATCGATTTTGTATAATATAAATTATAGGTGGCGCCACTAGTTATCGAGATATATTTTTTTTTGACAAAATTTACAGTTTTTGTTTTTTTTTTTAAAGACATTTATTAACAAATTACCAATTCAAAATTTAATATAAATATAGGTATTATCATTCTAAAAAAGTATGTTAAACCCGGAATCTGTGAGTTTTTTATTTTCCGAGAAATTCGATGTTAAAGTTGAAAATTTAACCTCAATTTTCCGCTTTGCTAATTAAGATACAATGCTCAGTTTTAATGAAAATTGTTTGTATTATTTTATATTTTAAACATCTATTAAAAAAAATTTTTTTTTCATTCGTGGACCGATAAATATTGTAAAAACCAATTTTTGCACCAAAGAAATTGCGATAACTTTTCACCAGGAGGTAAAATTTTTTTAATGCATGCATTGGATTTAGATGTATCATTTCCGATCTAAAAAAAATTTTATATGAAAAAAACGTTTTTTTTTCAAAAATTCATAATGGCGTGGCAAATGAATATTAAGGGCTAAAATTTGCAGAAGATATTTTTTAATACTTGTACTTTACCTGTGAATTTTTTGGATCCAAAAAATACACTTCCATACGATCTGTGAATCTTCGAAAATTGGACCGAATCTAATCGAAAATAGCTGCTGCAGGTCGCTGTCCGCGGGTTGCCATAATTCAGGCGCATTGTTCATTGGCGCATCAAGGAAACTTATGCATTACAAGTGATATTTATAATATTGATGTTGTTTTATTAATTTATATGATAACAATTTGTTTAGTCAGTTAATTATTAATTTGTTTATTAACAAAATTTTTACAAAAAATCATATAAAAACTCAATTATATATTACAATTTTGTTTCTATTTGCTGACCGTTGGGCAATAAAATTGCAGATGGTCCAGAAACTTTCAAACCCTTTGGTAGTACTGTGTCAAAAGCAAAACAAACCAGATGTGGAAAAAAAAATGCATTCAAAAAATAATAGTTTTCTATATTTATATTTATACTAAAAAAGAAGTTTTTAATTATGTTGTATTAAATTAATAAAATAGTTAAATGTAAGTTATTCAAGTGAACCACCTGTTAACATAAGGTAAGAAAGTAAAATTTCAGTTTATATAACATAAATTTACATATTCCTTTTCATATTTACAGTAATTCTCTGAAGATGGTTTAATCAATAAAATAAACCGAAACGTCAGAAAAAAACATGTATTAATTTTTTATAAAGTAATAATATGACCGAAACCCAAAAAAGTAAAAACTAATTATATATTACATATTCTACTGTTTTTTTCCTGCAATTTAGAAGGCGGTGATAACAATTTGGAGGAAATTATTAATATGTGTGAGAATAATTTTGACTATGAAAATGATAATAATGATGAGAATGATATGTACAATGAAATTGAGAATAATGATGAAAATGGTATATGCGATGTAAGTGAGAGTAATAATTGCGATGATAAAATGGACGCCGATTGCATAGAAGTAATAGAAAAAAAAAGAAAGATGATTGTATAATTGATATATTGTATTTGTATGATTTTCGCACGTAATTTTAATGTATTATTAAATATTTATATGCCGTATTATATATTATTATTATATTTTAATATGTTGAGCTTATAGAAATTTTCGTAAAATTTTTGTTAATAAACTGTTAGGTAATAATAATATAAAGGAAAAAAAAACAGTATAATATGTAATGTATAATTGAATATTTGTATGATTTTCTCTATAATTTTTTGTAAAAATTTTATTAATAGACTGTTAGATAATAATAATATATAGGAAAAAAAACAGTAGAATATAAAATATATAATTAAATATTTGTATGATTTTCTCTATAATTTTTTGTAAAAATTTTGTTAAGCAACAAATTAGTAATTAATATGACTAAACAAATTGTTTCTATCATATAAATTAATAAAACTACATCAATATTATAAATATTACTTGTGATGCATAAGTTTCCTTGAAGTGCCAATGAATAATGCGCCTGAACTATGGCAACCCGTCGACAGCGGCCTGCAGCAGCTATGTTCGATTAGATTCGGCCCAATTTTCGAAGGTTCACAGATCGTATGGAAGTGCATTTCTTGGATCCAAAAAAATTACACAGGTAAAGTACAGGGTGAGTCAACGATTGGATGAAGTAAATTTGTGCTTTTTCGGTGAAATTTACAAAGAAACTATATTTATTGTTTGAAACAGTTTATTTTTACGCAGATTTTAAAAATATTTAGGACTCTACAGGTTGAGCCAAAAAACTAGGACAGCATAAAGTTGTATTTTTTTAAATAGAATACCCTATATACGAATCATATTTTCGATTTAGCTTATAATTCTAAATCTTTTTTATTGAGGGTTTACTATAACAAAACTTTATAGTTTCTGAGATAATTAAGTTTAAAGAAAAAAAGTCACATTTTCAAGCATCAATTCAATCCTAAATAACGTTTTCAATGTTGTGACAAATATATTCAAATTTGGAATTTAGCAAGACCAAGGACAAGTTAACATAATTTTTACCTAATATTTGCAATAAAAGCTACAGGGTGTTGAACACATTGGCTCAAATTTGAACAAGTTTAAATGAATAAATATCTTTTTTTTTAAATGGTACACCCTGTATATTTTTATGTTATTTAATAGAGTAATAAAAACCTTAAAAGTTTTGTTCAATATATCCTATACCTATTTATAATAGTTTTTGAGATATTTCAGTTTTTCTTATTTTCCATACTTTTTTACAGAAATAGTCTTCATTATCATAGTAGTCATGTAAAATAATAAAAAGAAACTACAGAAACAAACAGAATGTGGTTAAATATGATAAAATACATTATTCGTTATATTACAACAGCAATAGTTTAATTAAACATAATGTGAAAAAATTAACACAACAATAACGACAAGGCAAATACATATTTACTTTTATACTAAATTGAAACAAAAAAATTACCTATTAAATACTGAGATTAATTATTTCTTTTTAATAAGTGTTCGAATAAACGACCCTCTTGTGCAATGCACAAATTTAGTCTTTTTTGCAGATTTTCTCGGACCCTGGACAAAATTAGTGGCGTTATTGTTCTACAGGTATCCCTAATCCTGTTTCGCATATCTTCCACTGTTGTTTGTGGATTAACATACACCTTATTTTTAATATAACCCCATAGGAAGAAATCTAATGGGGTGATGTCGCAAGACCTTGGTGGCCACTCAATAAAACCCCCACGTCCAGTCCATTTTTGCGGATATCGTTGGTCCAAAAACGCACGAACTTCACGATGGTAATGCGGAGGCTCACCATCGTGCTGGAACCACATACTGTCGAGCTCATCCCTATCGAGACCTTGAAGCAGTTGGGGTAGTTCTTCTTGTAGAAAGTTCAGGTAATTATGGCCATTTAGTGGTTCATTAAAAAAGTGGGGTCCAATAATTCGATTATGATGAATACCACACCAAACATTTAATGACCAGTGGTTTTGATGTTGCACCTCTCTAATCCAAAATGGGTTTTCTGTAGCATGTTACGTCTATTTACGGCACCGTTACTTCTAAAAGTAGCTTCATCACTTAACATTACCTTGCATAATAAATTTGGATTTAATTGAATCTCCGCATTTATTGTACGACAAAAGTTTACACGACTTCCAAAATCCTGTCCATGCAATTCTTGGTGTAATTCCATGGAATATGGATGATACCTATATTTCTTGGTAGTACAATTAGCGGTGGATTGTGATGTTTCACATAATGCTGCTGACTGACGGCTACCAATATAAGGATTTTCCTGAACATTTAACAGTACTTGTAGTTCTTTTTCTTCATTAGTTACTGGTTTGTTGACCACTTTACGTTTTGGATAATCAACAGTACCAGAAGAATCAAATCTTTGCATTAAGTTTTGAAAAGTATGGGTATTAGGCTGGCGTCGATCAGGATACTTCATTTTGTAAATTCTTTGAGCAAAAAGGCAATTTTTTTGAGCCTCTCCTATTGTATAAATCATATCTATTAACTCATTCTTTGGAAAATTCATTTTACAATATAAGATGAATGCAAACAAAATCAAACTACACTACATAAAAACCAAAAGAAGCGATTACGGTTATAAATTTGACACACAGAAAAATGTTCTTTTACATTGTTTTTGCCATGGCTACTATGATAATGAAGACTATTTCTGTAAAAAAGTATGGAAAATAAGAAAAACTGAAATATCTCAAAAACTATTATAAATAGGTATAGGATATATGGAACAACACTTTTAGGGTTTTTATTACTCTATTAAATAACATGAAAATATACAGGGTGTACCATTAAAAAAAAAGATATTTATTCATTTAAACTTGTTCAAATTTGAACCGATGTGTTCAACACCCTGTAGCTTTTATTGCAAATATTAGGTAAAAATTATGTTAACTTGTCCTTGGCCTTGCTAAATTCCAAATTTGAATATATTTGTCACAAAATTGAAAACGGTATTTAGGATTGAATTGATGCTTGAAAATGTGACTTTTTTTCTTTAAACTTAATTATCTCAGAAACTATAAAGTTTTGTTATAGTAAACCCTTCTTAAAAAAGATTTAAAATTATAAGCTAAATCGAAAATACGATTCGTATATAGGGTGTTCTATTTAAAAAAATACAACTTTATGCTGTCCTAGTTTTTTGGCTCACCCTGTAGAGTCCTAAATATTTTTAAAATCTGCGTAAAAATAAACTGTATCAAATAATAAATATAGTTTCTTTGTAAATTTCACCAAAAAGGCACAAACTTACTTCATCCAATCGTTGACTCACCCTGTACAATGAAACTGAGAATATTGATGAAAATGGTATGTGCGATGTAAACAAGAGAGATTGTGAGAAGTGGAAAATTGAGGTTTAATTTTCAACTTTAACATCGAATTTCTCGGAAAATAAAAAACTAACAGATTCCAGGTTTGACATACTCTTTTAGAATGATTATACCTATAGTTGTGTTAAATTTTTTGGTTCGCCATTTTTTTTGCACAGGTCTTTCAAAGTTACCACCGAGATATGTTTTATAGGATGCCGAAATGAAAACATTCCAGCAAAAAAAACCAATGTTACATTTTTGTTACTGACGAAAATCTATTTTTCATAGAGTATAGAGTCAATTCTTAGAATTAATTTTTCAAAGGGCTTGCAGCCAATAAGCAATCAACTCCATATAGGTCAAAAGCTGCGATAAGAAACATGTATTTTATTTTAATTTTTGCGTTAAAATGAATCATGTTTACAGTAATAAAAATTATAATGATTTTTTTAATTACTTATATCCCTATAACTAAACGAACGAAATTAGAACCTTAAACTACCCTTTGAACAATTATTATTTAACACGTTTTTAATTAAAAATTTTATTAAAAAATTAACATGCACAAAAAATAATTTTTATGCAAATTACAAAAAACAAACACGCTTTTTTTAAATCAACATTTATTATTTAATCAATATTTTATAATGTAGGTCCCGGCACTAACATTTCATTTTATAAAAGATATATTAATGCCTAATTATTTAAATAGCACTTTTACTTGTTAAACCTATCGTTCTAGATACGTAGAACAACTTCTTCCGGTTATTTTCTCACGGTATGTAGTTAAGTGCATTTTATAATATGTAAAATTAATTATTAAATATATTTTTAATTTAACTAATATATTAATATTTTTTAGATTTGTTAATAAACTTCTGAACAAAATTTACTCAACAATATATTGAATCAAAAAATTATAACAATGAGTTAATTGTTATTCATTTTTATAAACTCTGGTTAAATAATAATATTATTATAAAAAAAATTGAACCGACTTCTAAAAGTGCGCTAAAAAGTGAAAAATAACTTAAAATTTTTATATGAAATTGAAATTTTTGAAATCGGCGCTAAACTAATACTTGACAAAATGTGATTTGCATAAACAGATTAAAAATACTTTATTTGTAATTGCTTTCTTACCATAATTTATATATATATATATATATATATATATATATATATATATATATATATATATATATATATATATATATCAGTAGTTATTTATTTCATTTAGAAATAATTTGGCGCCGACCTCAAAAATTTCAATTTCATATAAATTTTTTTTTTGTATTTTTTAGCGCACTTTAGAAGTCGGTTCAATTTTTTTATAAAAATATTATTGTATATCGAAAATGACGTTTGCAGATCTTAAAATAATTATTATTTTTTCTTTTAGGAAGCCTTTTTTATTTAATTTTGGTTGGATCCCTTGTTAAAAAGGGCCTATTTTATTAGATTTTTATAATATAATTCCCAGTAATCCAGGCAAAAAATAAGATTAAAAATTATATTGAAAGGATCGGCAATGTTATACGGTGAGGAATTTATTATTGCGGCCCCTGGAGTTTTTCTGCCTCAATGTTGTCTGGACTTATGTCATAAGAAGATACCAAACCCAGGCTACTGTAATCAAGTCTGGAAGTTAAAGATTCTTTCAAGATGATCACGTGATTTAATTTTGAGAAATTAATTATCAAATTTGCATAATGCGTTTCAGTTGAATAAAAGTTTTGACATTGAAAATCCAATATCTCGATTATGAAAGAAGATAAACTAGTTTATCTTATTTCATTTTAAAGCTTATGTCACGTAGAATACCAAAAAAATATCAGTGATATAAAATTTTTTTTAATTCATCCCAAAAAAAAAACTACCCCAATGCAAGAAAAATGGAAATAAATTATAAAATATCTGTGAAAAATTGTGTTCATGAGATATAATTTAACCTTATCATTAAGTACGCGGTAAAAACCTATAAATTAAATTTAAGGTTATGTGCTGGAAGCATTTCATAAACCACTTATTAAATTCATTTAATGATAATGCATTAAATTTAATAATTTTTACATTAAATCTAGTGTAATTATATTAATATTTTCTAAAACTTTATTGAAATTTAAGGTAACATTCAATTAAATTTAATGTACAAAGCTTTAATTTCAAGGTACCTGTAACTTATTCACAATTTAAGGTTATTTTTAGCAGTGTGCACTGTTAAAAATACCCTTAAATTTAATGATTTTGTACCTTAAATGGTGAATAAGTTTCATTTACTTTGAAATTAAAGCTTTTTACATTAAATTTAATTGAACGTTACCTTATATTTCAATTAACTAACTGAAAACATATCAAATTTAATGTATAATTACATTAGATTTAATGTAAAAATTATTAAATTTAATGCATTAGCATTAAATGCATTTAATATACGGCTTATGAAATTTGCTTCCAGCACATTACATTAAAATTAATGTGAAATTTTTTACAGTGTAGCAATTGCCATATATTTATGGTTGCTTTTTATTGATATTCATCCTTCCATGGGGTGAAACCAACCCCTAACTGTCAAAAAAAAAACAAAAAATATTTATAAAAATTTGAAAAAAATTATTTCTGCATCATATAAATTAAAAGAAATATGACAAAGATATCTGTATCAGATCCAATATAAATACACTTCATAAAGAGGATATATCTCTGCCATGAACCTGAATTTTTAATCGATTAATATCATCGAAAAAGGATGTTCACCAGTGGTCAATTTTGTTTGCGAAGTTGGTAAAAAATGGTTTTAAATATATTTTTTAAGCGTTTAAGTCAGTTCAGATGAACTAACATGAACTAACCTTAGTGTGTATTAAAAGAGTGGAGATAGCATGGAGTAATTTATTTTTATTATTTGGGATTAAAATTTTATTTTGTTTTTGCTAGTCCCGTAGTTTAGATTGAACGTTTTTTTTTTTTACTTCAATTATCTATTTCGATGATGAGTTTGACCGTAATTTACTAACAGGAACCCATCCTCAGTGTAAAATAGCGGTGAGATTAGAATTTTATTTTTTATTTTCGACTCTATAGGTTAGACTATAAGTTTTTTTTTCTTCAAGGCCAGAATTGTATTCTTCGACCTCGAAATATTGGGTATACTCTATTCAAGAACTAGAGAGATTAATAAAACTGTCACCGAAACCTCTGACGTACCTGGTCCAGTGCTGCAGGTAACTGAGGACTGCCCTAAATCTAATTATATTTAAATATTATAGGTTTTCATAAATTTACTACAACAATAAAATTTCTCATAGTTCAATTTAATTTCTGTCAGTGAGCAAAGTACATCTTACAGTGTGTAGTTAGTGATTTATCTTGTTTGCGCTTGTTTTTATATATTTTTGAAATTAGTGAGATACCCGAAAGATATGGCTTCCACATCTATATTTATTTCAAAATCGTTAAACCAGGGCATTTTTTCCTCAACGAAAAACTTATTACGATGAATGTTTATGATGCCTTAATAGATAATAATGTTAAAAGCTCTATTGAGATGTGTTCCAACATGACAGGAGTTGGAAAATCTACTATGTACCGAGTACTGAAGGAGAAAAAAACGACTGAAATTGTTAGTGCTTCCAAGCCACATTCGGTCACAAGAAGACGAAAAACCCCATTGGAAGAAGAGTTGAAAACTGCAATAAGGAGAGTTGTACATACATTTTATTATGATAAGCAGATTCCAACCGATGAGAAAATTCTAACTAAAATCAATGAAGATTGGGATTTGCCTGAAATTAAAAGAAATGAGCTCTGGAAATTGCTCAAACAACTTAGTTTTTGCTAGGAAAATCCAAATAGGAAATCTGTGCTCATAGATCGTCCGGAAACTATCCGTTGGAGAAGGAAATATCTCCGAACAATTACGCAACATATGGGCTCAAGTAAAAGGTAGAGTTGCTAGAAATAATACAAGTTACAAAATTAGTGATTTAACTGAACTATTGAAAGATTTTTTGAATAAAGTTATTGCGGAAAATTGGAAAAAATGTGTGGATCATATAATAAAAAATCAAACAAGATGTGGAAACTCGATCATATGATCGGTCAGATAGCGGAACCAGTTATAATTAATTTGAGCGAAGATAGCTCCACTGACTTCGATTATAAATTACATCATAAGAAATAAAATAATATTATTACAATAATTTTCTATTTTAAGTTTATTACCGAAATAACATTCTATACCATACTTAGTGATAAAATATACTTCCTTTCGACGCCTATGACAATGATTAAAATCCGTTTTAACACCTCACATTTTCAAATATCTATTATCATCCAACCCAAATAGTCCATTATTATAGACCGGTATTTTTGATTATAAAATTTCTAACCCATAAAAAATATGTGTCTAACAGATTTTGCTAAAAATACCGGAATAAATAAAGGGTCAAAAATGATCTATTACTCTCTCTAGTTCTTGAATAGACTATAGGTATAAAACATATTTTCAAAAATACGTCTTTTTCCTATTTTTACTTAAGCAAATTAATAAGCAAATACACAAACTTTAATAAATAGGCATTTCATTTTAGGTTGCACTCTGCCCCATATCCGTCTACAACATTGAAAATCAAAAATTTTAAGAAACGGTCTTGATAAAACAATTCGTTGCACCTAAAGGAAATGTTATTGTAAAACACATCAAGAAACACATTTACATTATTTAACACCTTTATATTGCAAATAAATTAATTTGCTGAAACCTTTATAAGAGTCCATTGCATGGTAAATTAATTCGTATACCAGTCCCCTCATAAACTATTCGAAATTTACACCAGCAATAAAGAAGTTAAAGTGTAAAAAGTCATAAAGCAAAATAATTTACATTAAACACATGCTAAATAACCTCCTAAAACAAAATCTCATTTATCTCCCCTGAAACAAATTATATAAACGGCAATGTACAAATTGGACAGTTGATTGGTGGGTAGAAACAGAAAATAAAATGGGATTAAGCTCCGCCTCCGACCAATAATAAGCGGTGTCGGCATTTTTACAAAAGACCTCTTGTTTCCGGTGGCTTCGTTATTGGTCGGAAAGCTAAATGGGAGGCGGGGTTTACTAAAGAGATCCTGTCGAGTAGATTGGCACAAAGACCTTCACTTGTTACCAGATCTGTTAAAGATACCAAGCTGCATCGCGTGCGCTGTCTTTAAATTTTTCAGTACTTGACGTGCTTAATGATAATCACCATCTGTGAGTGTTAAGTAATTTAAAAATTTTTGACTTTTCTGAAACTGCTTGTTAGTGTAGTTATTTGTACAAATGGTGCGTAAAATGTGTCAGTTGAGCGATAACTAGGACTGTTTTATTTTTATCGGAAAATGCAAGATATAGATACCGCATCGCAACAAAGTTTAACCAACGAGATGTCACCGTACTTAGGTTCGAAATATCAAAGTCCCATCACCTCAAGATCTCCCAGCCCATCACTAATAGAACAAACACTAGACGAATCTAAATATGTATCGGACGATGAAATTAGTGTAGGTTGCCCTAGTCCCGCATTACATACATCCCCAAACTATCTTAGATCCAGAGAACCAAGTCCTGGATATGCTGTAATGCAACAAAGTAATTGCAGGTGTCCAGATTCAGACTCTGAAGATTATTTTACCCCATTGAAGAAGCTTAAAATGGTTGAAGCCGATCGAAGAATATCTCCAACAGTCGAGATTGAAGAGCGACCAGACGGAGTTAAAAGTTTTTCAATTGTAGACATTTTAAATCATAAACCCTCAAAACCTCAGTGTACGCGGATAGTGCGTCCATGGGACATAGATCCGGCCGAAGCGGAGGCTCAACAACAAAGACTAGAATCACTTCATCGACAATTAAAAGTTCAACAACAATTGGCGCTTTTAAGGCCGGACTTTGTGGCTTTTAACGCGAGTTATACTTCTGAAACTGGAAGTGATCGTTCTTCTAGTGTCGCGAGCGATTGCTGTTCACCGGACATTGTTAATTCTTCAGGACATAGACAACGACAGCAACAACAAGGGAAGCAAGCTGGAGGTCCCGGTGCAACTCCGTTGGATGCACTGTTTCAAATGACTTCTAAAACATTTGATTCATCGGCAGGAGAATCTAGTGCAGGTAAGTCCAATTGTAATATTTTCTACAAAACGTGATAGTTTTTGAAGTTGACCGATACGAGTTATTTTATCGGTTTATTGATTAGTTTTTCTTAAAGATAACAATTACTATAAATTCTTCAAGTTTTCTATTAGGCTATTTGTAAAAAAAGAAGGGTAAACGGAACTCAAAGTGTTTTCATTGTTTCTTACATTCATTTAACTTCCAAATATGACCAAATCACAAATTAAGGGATGATGCGTTCTTGAGATTGAGGTATATTTATCCACATTTCAGTTTTTTGAGTTTTATTATCGAAATGTTACTTCATCAAGTCCAAAAAATCATTTTTCAAAAAAATACACTCCTGGAACAAAATAACAAAACGCAATTTTTTTTTTCATTTTTCGTCATAGTTGAAGTTGGTTATAAGTATTGCTTCACGAAAAAGAAAACTGACATTGCGTCCTTTAAAATAAGCTCTTGCAGAAGTCTGTACGATGAAAAATAACCGAGATATGGCCAGTGGCATAGCGGAGACTCCGTAGGGCTGCGGCGCGGGGTGCCCCGGGCTTGGAGAGGCCCCGCTCACCCAAAAAAATCTTTAGAATTCAATTTAATCAATCTCAAATAAACTTGCTACTTTACAATCCATTTAACCCAAGGTATCAGTAATTATTTATTATAAATGGACAAGTATGCAACGCAGGGCGTTTAGATTTATATTAAATGTATACATAAATGAAGAAATCTCTTTAAAATTCATTAATTAAACCCATTGAAGGCAAAGCCTCTGTGACAGTTTGTATTAGTATCTATTTTCACGGCGTGCAGGAAGCAACTTTAATTCAAAGTAAAATGTCGACAAAGTCAGTCTCAACAGAGACTTGGGTAATAATTTGTAATGCTTAAAACTTTCTTGTTTGAAATCGTAGCTGATCGTTTACCCGGGGTATATATGTTGGAAGTTTTCTCCATTCAAAAAGCAGGGTAAAATTCTCCCATTTGAAAACCATGGTAAATGAAATAAAAGCGATTACTCACAATTCAATTGTAATAAAACTGCGAGTTTTGGATGCTTAAAAAAAGGAATTACACGTCTTTTGAAGATGCTGTGAGTTTTGGATGCTTAAAAAAAAGAATTACACGTCTTTTGAAGATGCTGTTTCTGCTCTTCAACCGTTCAGAAAGCTTCAAAACTCGGTCCTCCATAGGCAAATAAAATTACGAAAAACTTTGAAAAATTAAGTTTATTTCAAATTTAAATGTTTGTCAAATCTTGAGATTTAAAGCTTTTTAGACATTCAAAAAAATAAATTCTGCGTATTTTTAAAACGCGTAATTCCTAAATGTCTAAAAAACTCTAAGCCTCTAGATTTGACAATCATTTAAAGTGGAAATAAACGCAGTTAACATTTAGATTTTTTATACTTTATTTGTACTAGAGCTTTTGTTTTTATATGCGCCCTGCCTTTTTTTCAAATTTAGTAACACAACTTCTTTGTAAATGAATTCAGGTACAGATATTGCCATTAAAAAAAAAAGTTAACATCACACCGGTTAAAATGATCCCCAAACGAAGTTTATACCATGAATAGAAACTGACAATTAGCCTTTCAAAATTTTCAACTTTTTACGATTTTTATAACTTTTTACCCGCACATTATGTAATTTTTTATTTTCACGTGAAAATTTTTCTTGAGTGAAAAAAATTATTTTAGGGTATTTACTGATAAAAATAATTATATTTTGATGCATCTTGGATGAAAAAATAAGTTATACGGCTTAAAAATTGGAAACTGAAACACCTGTCTCTATCAGCTATTCCAGAAGCATACAACTGATGCTACAAACAGCTTGGATTAAGAACATTCTTACAAATATAACAGTGGAAAGAAAATATTTTAAATCCTCGTGACTGGGGTTGGAAAAGGTCGAAAAATTGATTAATACCAATTTTTACAAATAAACCTCCTGCACTTTGCTTGAAAGAATAGCCTGTGGAGGCACAAAGGGATGTCAAGGGAATTGTGGTTGAAGAAAGTTAGAAAGAAATTGCTACATGTTCGTTCTGCAAAGAATGTATGAGTTAAATTGTAAAAATGCTGATGTATCTGACGTTGCTAAAGACGATATTCGAGAAGATACTAACGAAGAAATCGACAAAATTATTGAAAATAATTTAACTCAATTCAGCATTTGCATAAAAATAAATTAATTAAAAAATGTATAAAATAATGTGATAATTAATTTTATTTTTCAATCCGTACCCCATGGTAATAGTTTTTTTTTAAATTTAATTATTTTTGTCACTAAACACCCTAAAATAATTTGTTTATTGAATAAAGAAAAATTTTCACGAAAAAATGTAAAAAGTCGTACAGACTTCGACTGGAAACCATTTTAACGGACCTGATGTCAGCTGTTTTTTTAAGGGAGCAATATTTGTACCTAAATTCACTAACAAAAAAGTTATGTGACGGAATTTGAAAATAAAACAGCAAAAATTTGCTAATATCAGGAGAAGTAGCAAGGTTTGAGACGCCATATATCGGTAACTTTTCATCGGAGTTCATTTTAACCAATGTAAAATCAGCTTTCTTTTTTTATGGAACAATACCTATTCCTAACTTCACCTGGAAAAAAATTATAACGACGAATAATAAAAAAATATATTTTTTTTTAATTTTGTTTTTGGGTTTAAATTTTTGAAAAATGACTTTTTTGGACTTCACGAAGTACAATTTCGATGGAAAACTTCATTACCTACAACTTTTCTGTAGATGTGTATTTATGAAAAACGCATAGTTTCGAAGTAAATCTCAAAAAACTGGAAAGAGAACAAATCTACTTTAATCACAAATGCATCCCTTTATTTGAGAGCACTTTGTGATTTTGAAATATTTGGCGGTCAATTGAACGTGTTTAAAAATGAAAACACTTTAACGTTTTGGTACTTTTCTCAAGTACATAATCAATAAACCAAATTTAATGAAATAATCCAGCAGCGGCTGGTGTATTAAAAAAGTAGGGGTTGCAATTCCAATAGTACATTAAAAACATAGATATGTTTAAAACCTGCCATAGGTAGCGGTGGATGAAAAAATAAAAGTCTTTAAAAATTGAGTTAGTATGAAACAAAGCAGCATTTTTTAAATAACTAACCATAAATATTAAAAATATAGCAGTCAAAACAAAATGTACGTATAAATTATTGTGTGAATTATTTATAAAGAAAATCCATACGCCATTCTTTGGCATTAGCAAACTTATCAATAACCCGCTGATTGAAATCAGGTTTGCTTTCGATAAAACCCCTTTCTTCAGAAAGCATTGCCACAGCAGAAAATCTTTCTTGGCTCATAGTATTCCGTAAAAACATTTTTATCCGTTTAAGGGTAGAAAAGCGCTGTTCTGCTTCAACCGATGTCATCGGAATAGCAATTAAAATTTAAAAAGTTTTAGAACTTTACTTAAATGTTTCACTTAGCTCGATGTTTTGCGAAGATAATCATAAAATATAAGAAGTCCCGAAATTTCCTCTTGACATAAATTAGCATTGCTTGTAAAATTTAATTTTGAATGGGTTTTGACGTACCTTTAAATACCGATGTTTTTTCCAAATGTTGTTTCAGAGCACCGCCTATCTCTGCACTCAAATCAATTAAACCTCGAAAAACTCTGGAATTAGAGGAAAACGTAGACACATCATGTCCTTGTAACGCGAGTTCGAAAGCTCCACAGAAACGCACACAATTAATTATAATGTTTAAAATGTATCGATTATGTGTCACCTTTTCATTGTGCAGTTCAGTATCTCTTCGATAAGCGTTGCTTAATTGGGCACATTTTTCATATGTTTTCGAATGATTAAGTCGGTAAAACTACATTTGTCCAAGAAGTTTTTCCTCCAAGTAATAATCAAAGAAAACAAAATAGAACATTTTTAATGTCACCACCACAAAGCAACGTATGTTTATTATAAAAGTCCGTATTAAACGTCCTACTAAAAGCTTTTTTTTTGCTAGACACGGATTGTTCTATTTTTAAATTCGGAGTAGGCCTTCCAAGCCTTCCTATTTCAGCTTTATCACTTGTTGACCAACCACAGAATGGCTCTGCAATTAAACTTTGAACGGAATTCATTTTTGTTTTAACCAAAATGCAAAACGTAGAAAAAAATACAATAGCGTACCGCATAACAAACAAACGATAACTACAAAAGAACTACAAAATTCACGAGCAAACTAAAGGTGGTTTCTCGCGGGGTAAACCGGTTTAATATATGTTTAGATCTGTTTTGAATTGACCTTACTATTTCCGATCGCCCGAATACGATAAAGACGAAGTGCATATGTTCACTTATTTGAAAGCATATCTATATATTTTTGTTTTGAAACATGTGACGTCACTATTTCATCGCCAGAAACTCTTTGAGCCTGGTTAAAATAAATTGACAGCGAAAATACAGTTTAAACACAAGTGCGCCTGACAATATTAAGCTTATGAGACGAAATTAATCTCCAAGACTTAGATAGGCAACTCCATATACGCTGCAATGTATAAGCTTGGATTGCATTAAAATTGCAACCAAATTATTTTTGACATTTAGGCGAAGTAAGGTAAATTATCTCAAAAATTTATTGCTGTTCGCTTATTATCTAGGTAAAAAATTGATTTAAATTTATTCATTAAATTATAAATAGAAATTAAAAAAATATTTGTACTTATATTTGTTAGTATCTTTTATTTTAATTTACAATTTTTTGGGGGTTTGCGCAAACCTGTAAACCTAAGGAAAAGCCGCTACTGATATAGTCATAGATGCAATTCCGTTTGTTAAAGACACCGTGCTAAAATTTTTTTTAATATATATATATATATATATATATATATATATATATATATATATATATCAAACATCGTCAACATTTACAGAACAACGATATACTAAACTAAACTGACACATATCTAAAAAAAATACAAAGAAAGTCCATGTCCCTCAAGGATAGACCCCATTAAAGAAATTCTGCCTCAGACACCGTTTAAACTTATTTAGAGGTTTTAAACATTTAATATTGGTGGACAATTGATTAAAACTGTTTAGACCTTTAAAGAATACAGAGGTTTGTGTTTGTCTATTTAATATTGGAGAAATATAAAAGTCATCCTACGATCTAGTGTAATATGCATGTATATTTCTATTATAATTAATATGATTTTGTAAATATGTAGGAGAACTACCCGATCTCACTGTAAAAATAAAGATCAATGTTTAATAGTGAAAAAAGTCCTCCACCGACAACCATTGCATTTCTCTCAACACAACAATTGATGTTCTTCTTGTACCTGAAAGTATAACTCTCATGGCTCTATTTTCCAATTTTTGAAATCTAGCCTTTTCATTTTGATTAAGAAAGAACAAAATTGTGGAGCATAAACAAAGTGCGGCAATACCAGAGTGTTACACAGGATTGTTTTAGTCCACCTTGTCAAAGAATTAGAACATCTTTGAATATAGTTAATTTTATAAGAGATAATTTTTATTAAGTTATTCTCATGTTCTTTAAGTTTAAGTTGCCTATCTATGATTACTCCTAAATATTTAAACTTTTCCACCATTTTAATTATTTCATTGCCTACATTAATAATAGGATCTCCACGAGAAAAAGTTCTGTAATCATTCTCATTACAGATTATCAAAAATTTGGTTTTTTCCACATTTATTTTTAATTGGTTACAAGAACACCACCAATATAAATTTTGTAATATAGAGTTAAGTGTGCCTACCAATTGAATACCATCAGAACTTGCAAAATATAAAAGAACATCATCTGCAAAAAGATGTATACAACAATCACCAGATCTATTCATTATATCGTCAATATATATAAGAAATAATAATGGACCTAGCACACTACCCTGTGGAACACCCATGCTGCTTTCAATCTCGTCAGATACCACGGAATTTCAATCTTTGTTTTCTATTAATTAAGTAATTATTGGTAAACTCCTCTTCACCCCTTATACCGATACTTTTCTAATTTCTTAAAGTAGTCTTTCCCGATCCAAAGTCTTTTTCAAATTATTTATGGAATTTTAAAACAAATTCTGGTGAAATGAGGGACCAGATTTAATTTTAGTCCAGATTTAGAATGTTCAGATTTGAAATATTAAAGTGAATAATGATTGATAAGCATTATACCAAAGTATTTATCACTAACATATCACAATATTTAATTATCTTGATGTAAAAATATTAGTAATAATAGCTTATGGAATTGCGGTAAAAAAAACACAAATTGTTGCTATACAGTTTACTAAAGAATAAATCGATCTTCTCAGCTTGGTTATTAAAAAAAACTAGCTGCAAGTTGTGCTATAACATTAAAAGCCTCCATTTCGGTATATATACTAGCGACCCGCCCCGGCTTCGCACGGGTACAATGTTGATACTAAATACACTACAGAAAAACTGTGACTATTTATTTTATTTTTACAACAATTATTACATCGTCCTCCGACGCGCTATTTATAGGCACGCTTCCGCCGCCCCGGTCGGCCAGTACCGCCGCAAGCGCTACTTCCGCAATTTTAAATCTGTAATATCTTCGAAAATATTCATTTAAATCTTGTGCTGTAAAGGACCATATAGATCTATATTAAATCAACAATGTATTTAAGCTATTTAATTGGATAAGGATTAATGCTGTATTGGTTAAAATCGCTTCAAAATTTGCCATTATTTGTCGTAAAAAGTAAATGACAAAAAAATGTTATTGTGGGATATCCATGAGAGATAGACATATACCATCGCGGAGTTTTCTGTAGACCTTTTCAATGTGTACAAATAATTAGTACATTATTTTGATAAATCTCGTAGGGTTCAGCTTGCGTTTGCAATGTAAGCGGAAAAAAATATGATAATTAACGACATCACATTAGAAACCTCAAAAATAACAGTATTTCTCCACTATTTAATGGATGTTATTATACATATAAACCTTCCTCTTGAATCACTCTATCTATTAAAAAAAACCGCATCAAAATCCGGTGCGTAGTTTTAAAGATTTAAGCATACAAAGGGACATAGGGACAGAGAAAGCGACTTTGTTTTATACTATGTAGTGATATTATTTTGTAAATATGTAGGAGAACTACCCGATCTGACTGTAAAAATAAAGATCAATGTTTGATAATGAAAGAAGGCCTCCATCGACAACCATCGCATTTCTCTCAAAATGCAGTTAATTGATGTTCTTCTTGTACGTGAGAATATAACTCTAATGGCTCTATTTTGCAAGTTTTGAAATCATGCCTTTTTATTTTGATTAAGAAAGGACAAAATTGTGGAGCAATAAACAAAGTGCGGCAATACCAGAGTGTTAAAAAGGATTGTCTTAGTGCGCCTTGTCAAAAAATTAGAACATTTTAGAATATAGTTAATTTTATAAGAGATTGTTTTTATTAAGTTATGCTCATGTTCTTTAAGTTTAAGTTGCCTATCTATGATTACTCCTAAATATTTAAACTTTTCTACCATTTTAATTGTTTCATTACCTACTTTAATAATAGGAGCTCCACGAGAAAAGTTCTATAATCATTCTCACTGCAGATTATCATAAATTTGGTTTTTTCCACATTTATTTTTAATTGGTTACAAGAACACCACTAATATAAATTTTGTAATGTAGGGTTAAGTATGTCTACCAATTGAATATCATCAGAACTTGCAAAATATAAAAGAACATCATTTGCAAAAAGATGTATACAACAATCACCAAATATACTCACTATATCGTCAATATATATAAGAAATAATTATGGACCTAGCACACTACCCCGTGGAACACCCACGCTGCTTTCAATCTCGTCAAATACCACGGAATTTCTATTTTTGTTTTCTATTAATTAAGTAATTTTTCATAAATTCCAACACTTCACTCCTTATACCGATACTTTCTAATTTTTTAAGTAGTCTTTCCCGATCTAAAGCCTTTTTCAGATTATTTATGGAATTTTAAAATAAATTCTGGTGAAATGAGGGACCAGATTTAATTCTAGGTCAGACTTAGAATGTTTAGATTTGAAATATTAAAGTAAATAATAAATGATAAGCACTATACCAAAGTATTCATCACTAATATATCACAATATTTAATTATCTTGATGTAAAAATATTAGTATAATAGCTTATGGAATTGCGGTGAAAAAAATAAAATGAACACAAATTGTTGCTCTACAGTTTACTAAAAAGTAAATCCATCTTCTTAGCTCCGTTATTAAAAAAATCTAGCTGCAAGTTGTGCTAAAACATTTAAAGACTCCATTTCGATAAATATATATATATATATATATATATATATATATATATATATATATATATATATATATACAGTGCCTTCATTTCAAAACGAACCATCCTTAATAACTTTGTTAAATAGAAAAATTTAAAAAAAGAAAAAACACGTCAATTTAGATATATAGGGGGAAGTTTAATTTTGCATTTGTTAAAAGTCTATCAATCACCTCCTCACCTCCAGCCAACCTCACTTTGATATGTCAAATAGGAACCCCCACCTTGTGACACATCATTGTAAGCAGCATAAAATTGTCTATCCAACCGTATAAAAAAAATTAAATCGGTTGACGTACAAGCGAATAGTGTGCAAAAATGTTTTGTAATAATGCATAATATATCGGCCTCGAACTTTAGTATGTCAAATGATTACCCTATAGTGTGTTACATCATTTTAAAGGGCATACTATCTCCTATTTAGCCAATAAAAAAAAAACAAAATCTGTTGATGTACAAGCGAATAGTAAGAAAAGATGTGTGGTAATAATAGACACCTTATCACATTAAACTTTATTATGTCAAATGGCTACTTCATAGAGTAAAATATTATTTTAAATTTAAAATAAATATTTTTTTAAAATAATAAACAGTTAAAATATTTGCGAGAAAAAAACTAAGCCTGTTTTAAAATTCATCGCAAAATTCATTGCAGTCTAATCAATCTAGTGTATTTATTTCAATGATATTTTTTGCGGTACCTGATAGGTACAAAAAATCACTGCAATAAATAAAATTTTTAAGATCTTTAAACACCAGTTGTTTATTATTGTTAAAATTGTCATTGTGACGCCTAGTTGAAACGTGAATATAAATGGTGTATACGCTAGCCGAAAGAATAGAAATAATTTTTCTCTATGGAGCTGAAGATCGGTGCGCTCGTAGAACCGCCAGAGCATTTAACGAGAGGCATCAAGACAAAAACGTGGGCCATAAATATGTACTCGAATTGGTACGAAAGTTTGAAGAAACGGGATCCGTTTGTAATAAAAAATATATTGAGAAAAGGGTTGTAGATGAAGCATGCCAAATCGAGGTACTAGGACAGTTTGCAATAGATCCAACTTTATCCATCTCCAAGGTCGCAGATTTAACCAACATTTCTGCTGGCTCTGTGCATAAAGTTTTAAAACAAAATAAGTTTTTTCCGTACAAAATTCAAATTCTTCAAGAACTCGGAGAAGACGATTTTGATAGGAGAATTCAATTTTGCGAATTAATGTGCCAACGAATTGACGAGGACCCCCATTTACCTAAGAATATCTGCTTTAGTGATGAATCAACTTTTTTTCTAAATGGACTGGTTAACAGATAACTGCAGATACTGGGATAATGAAAATCCGCACCTTTTCCGAGAAGGGCATACTCAATATCCCGAAAAAATTAACGTGTGGGCAGGAATTTATGGCAATGAAATCATCGGGCCATTTTTTTTGGAAGATAATTTAACTGGGCAAATTTATTTAAACCTTTTAGAAAACACAATATACCCTGCCATTGTGCAATCTTTAGAAAATCAAGTGGATGAAAATGCTGTTATGGTACTAAATGAAAATAATTTGCATTTCCAGCAAGATGGAGCTCCCCCGCACTACGCTTTGGCAATTCGAGAGTGGCTTGATGAACATTTTCCAGGGACGTGGATTGGCAGACGTGGTGCAATTGAATGGCCAGCACGGTCTCCAGACCTAACCCCTCTAGACTTTTTTCTTTGGGGGTATTTAAAAAGCAAGGTTTATAAAACCCCACCTGAAAATATTGACGATTTAAAAGATCGAATTGTTCGGGAATGTAGAGGAATTAGCAGAGAAACCCTTGCCAATGTTCGTGGGGAATTTCAAAATAGGCTTTTTTATTGTCTCGCTAATAACGGCGCACATTTTGAACATTTAATAAAATAATTTTCTTCAACTGAATAAAACTGAATAAACTGCTTATATTTAACACACATTTTTGCATCCTAATTGCCTATAACGTCTATAAACTTAATTTTTTTTTGACATCATTGGATAGCAGATCGTACGTCCTTTAAAATGATGTATCACACTATAGGGTAATCATTTGACATACCAAAGTTCGAGGCCGATATATTATGCATTATTACAAGACATTTTTGCACACTATTCGCTTGTACGTCAACCGATTTAATTTTTTTTATACGGTTGGATAGACAATTTTATGCTGCTTACAATGATGTATCACAAGGTGGGGGTTCCCATTTGACATATCAAAGTGAGGTTAGCTGGAGGTGAGGAGGTGATTGACAGACTTTTAACAAATGCAAAATTAAACTTTCCCCTGTATATCTAATTTGACGTGTTTTTTCTTTTTTTTAAATTTTTCTATTTAACAAAGTTATTAAGGATGGTTCGTTTTGAAATGAAGGCACTGTATATATATATATATATATATATATATATATATATATATATATATATATATATAACATCTTGCTAATTAACGACATCTTTAACCAGTCAAAAATTATAAAAAAGCCATTTAATTAACCCACTAAATTTTGTCAAATTTTGAATATCAGAGCAAAAGATTCTCATGAAAAGTACCTAGTATGTAAATTGGTGACATTACCATATTTCATGTTTCACAACTGAACTAATAGCGGCTCCTTTGATAAAAATAAATCGGCCGACCGGAATTTAAATTGTGAGAAGTAGAACCAGTTGGTTATTAGAGAGTTTTAATATTGATAGGTTAAAAATAATTGCTAAAATAGTCGAAGTTTATTGGGCTATAAGTACAATTAGTTCCATAAAATCGTATTGATACAATACAACTACGTTTTTGAGACACTAATTTTTGGTCTGAGACTCTATCACCTCAATATAGGGTCTAATGGTCACTGTTATTTTTAATTCATATCGCTGAGGCATTCTGCTAACCAACTTCTCGGTATAATCCATATTATGCGTATTTCTAAATTTAGTTCGTTTAGAGTTTGTATCATTAAACCCCATATCTTTTCTATAAGACTTCCATCAAGCTAAGAAGCAGACCACTCCACCGTAGTAACCGAGGAAAACGACCAAATATGGAATACCATTTTGTTTTTTGGCGATTTCAAATTCCGCATTCAAAGAATTCCAAATTACGAAAGACTTTATAAAAACCATCGTGTATGTGTTAGGCATTTTTAAGAATCTCTTCGAAGAGATTCTAGAAAAGCAGTTAAATATAATGCAGTTCCTACTCCCTGTCTTCCTGTAGGTGTAAGTGAAACCAAGTGAGCGCTTTTTATTTTCCAGAAAACATGAGCGGCTCGTCGAATGGGGTTCAAGTAATTATAAAAAAAACCTATGAACATGCTGCTCGTGTGCATTGTTATACACATCAATTAAATTTGGTAATGTTAACCGCTGCATTCGCCAATAAAAATGAATCGCAATACTAGATTAAATTGGTAACCAACGCTTACTTCGTTCAGTGGCGGCGCAAGATCAAAATTTTATGTGGGCAAGATATATTTTGCGAGGCCCTCTGCTCGCACATGAATACAGATTTTTTAAAATAAAAAGCATTTGGCATTATTAAATTTTTATTCATGCAAAATCTAGTCAAACTCACAACTAACATAAAAATATTTAAGATATTTAAAGCCTACCAACATTAAAAACAATTTTAATTAAATATTAAAGGAACAGAAAGTTTCTACTTTTTACACTGCTGAATTGTTTAATTACGTGCTCGTAATCTAGCTTGGATGCTATATCAGTCTCGATAGACAAAATTGCGACCGCAGAAAGTCTTTCCTGTGATATTGTACTCCTTAAATAATTCTTAATAAGTTTTAATTTTGAGAAGCTCCTTTCAGCGGAGGCTGTACTAATTGGAATTATTAATAATATTCTAATGACGATGTATATGTTTGGGTATATTTCTTTTAAGCTATTTTCTGTAATATATTGAAGCAACTGTTTCACATCTGTTACGAAGTTAGGTAAATTAGGGATCATTATTTTTAATTCTTCATATAATTCGTAAGGTTGAAAATCACTGCTCTCACCCACTCGTAGGACTGTGTGTAAATCTTGACATTTTTTTAATATTTGATCGTGTGAAATATTTTTTAATTTACTTATATCATACAGAAAACCGAAATTTTCATGATGTTGATATAAAGCCATGAATCTCAAATCCATATTTGTAATAACTGAATCAAGCATAGTGTTAAAAAAATTTGCTTCATACCGGCTTTTGGGAGACTGTAAAGGTAGATCCTCGCCTTCATAATCAAAGACCCTTTTCTTTTTGGCTACTCTTTTATTTTTAAATTCGTTTGGCAGATCATAACAGCTTCTGTCAATAAATTGTTGAGCATCAGACAAGCATTTTTCAAATCCAGTTTGCCGATATTCTTTGATCCAGTCACAAAATGTATGCAAATGTTCAAGGGCAATGCTTAAATGGACTTGTATAGATTGCCATAGTTTGCTTATTACATTAACACGCGATAACAATTCATACCATACATATAAAGATATTATAAATTCTAAACTGAGCATTTCGTTTAATACTGAATCACAATCACTGAGAGTGTCTGATTGATCCGTTTGATTTTTCAAACTTTCTATGCATCCCACGACATCATCAAATTGAAATAGTATGGACGTAACTGCCTCGATTCTGCTTTACCACCTGGTGTCTGATAAAGGCTTCATGGTAAGTTTTAATTTATCTTTGACCAATTCCCAGCGTTTGCTGGAACCTGAAAACAGCAAATAAATTTTTTGGATAAAACCAAAAAATGTTTTTGCTCCCACCGAAGAATTAGCGGCGTCTACCAACAGCAGATTCCAGCTATGACAACCGCAAGGTGTGAAAAATGCCCTGAGATTTATATTTAATATTCGAGTTTTGACTCCACTATTTATGCCTACCATATTTGCACCATTGTCGTATCCTTGGCCACGACAGTTTTGAATATTTAAGTCATTCTTTTCTAGCTCTCCTAGTATTGCATTACTCAAATATTCTCCTGTTGTCTCACATACAACAAGAAATCCAATAAAGTGCTCTTCTATTATGCCCGTTGATGTATTACAAAATCTTAAGATCACAGACATTTGTTCTACTTTACTACAGTCTCTAGTGCAGTCAAGCAAAAAAGTAAGTAATACATAAATCTCCGTGGCGCGAGGCCCTTCGGACTGCGAGGCCGTCGGCTGTGGCCCACGTCGCCCACGCCCTACGCCGCCTCTGACTTCGTTCGACCCCAACAAGATGGTTTTTAATTCAAAGACACCATTCTAGAGATAGATAAAAATCCTATATAACAGTAGAGACGTTAGTACCACGAACCAATCATCAGGGTATGTCAAAATTCTCAATAGCAAGAGTTTCCATTCATAGTTAAACTTATTTTACAAAATACTGCCTCAAGGCTGGCCTGGCGGTCTTCTTTATGGCTAGGAAACCGCTGACTAGAGGAGTGGACGAGGAAAAGAAATTCTTATAAATACACAATATGTTACTCTAAGTACCGATGGTTGAACATCCATAGATACAAAAGGCTATTTAGCCTTTACAAGTACTTTATAACAATTGATTGGCTAAACGATAGATATTTATTATCCTGTTTCAAGTATGACGAAAACCATAGTGCTGGAAATATAGCAGAAAAACTCAGGCGGGTTTCTAACGAGTGGAATATACATACTAAGATATATGCAGTTACACAGATAATACCGCCAATGCCGTTACTGCGACAAAAGATGCCGGAGTCGTGTATGTACCTTGTTTTCCACATACATTTAACTTGGTGGTTCTAGACGATTTGTCGCAGAACTACAAACCAAAATTTAAAAAATCGTGGAACATTTTAATAGAAGATTCCATACTTCCGTTAAACTTATGAGCACTCAAACACATTGCTAATTGATGTGCCTACATGGTTGAATTCCAGTTTCCACATGTTTGAGAGGGTAGTTAAGTTACCCGAACCCCTAGCGGCCACCGTAGCAATTCTACATAGTCCAGTGGTCCTACCAACGGAAAAAGAATGGAATCTGTTGAGAGAGCTGTGTCAAATATTAAAACCCTTAGAGGCTATAACTGTAGAAATGAGGGATGAAAAAAAAATTACTGTTTCAAAAGTTATCCTCTTAGTTATAAGGCTCATATAAACCCTGGAGAGAATTAAACTCAAAATTACAAGTTAAGTGGGAAAAGATTTGATAAATTTGTTTAGATTCACTTGTATCTCGTTTTGGATACCCAGAAAATAATATAACATTGGGTAAAGCGACTTTTCCTGATTCTCGTTTCGAAACATGGGGTTTTGTTGAAGAAGATAGTTTGGAACGAGCAAAATTCGACCTTCAGGTTGAATTAGTTAATATAATAAAAAAGAAAGAAGAACAAACTGCTGCATGTCAGAGAAGTGAAATAGAAATATTTGAAGAAAAGACAATATGCGAAGAAAATCAAAATATTATTTGGTAAGTTTTTAATAATTCTATAAAAACTTTTGAACTTGTAAGCTTTCCAACGCGTTTAGTAATTGCAGAAATATGCATGTACACAGAAGAGGCTAATTTGGAAAGATAGAAAGATCCTCTAGTTTGATGGCAAGGCAGAGAAAAAGCATACCATTGGTTGTCCAAACTGTCAAAGAAATACTTATGGTTTTCACACCAAAATAAACATTTATAACATTTTTGTCTGTATTTAAAAATGCATGTTTATGTTAAATACAGATTTAAGAGTTTTTCCCAAAAAATTTTTGATTTGTTTTTAACTGTTTAAATAAATCTGGTTATTCTTGAATGGTATATTCTCTAATTTGTATATGGTTTTCCGTATTTCCATATATTACCTTTTAACACTTGTTATTTATACAAATGCATACTTAGTATTTAGTATCAAATTTTCTATTTAACACAGAAATAAATTAGTTAATTAAAGACCTAAAATATATATCGTATACAGGTACGGATCCAGGGGGGGGGGGCGATAGGAGCTTTGAGTTCAGGAAAATAGACCTGATTTTGCCTCTTATACTATAGTTTATTCAAGAACTAGAGATAGTAATAAATCATTTTTTACTCTTCTTTTTTCTTCGCAAACTACCTGTGTTTTTTAGTCCGATGTCTTTGGCAAAATCTGTTGGACACATATATTTTTCATGGGAATGGGTTATAAATTTTATATTCAAAAATACTGGTCTATCATAAAGGATTTTAATCCTTGTCATAGGCATCGGAAGGAGGTTTATTTTATCACTAAGTATTTATGGAATATTTCGGTAATAAACTATGATTTCTTAATAATTCACACAGATTAGAAAATATAGATAATTTTGACCTATTTGATTTTGGCATAGAAACCGTTTTTGGCACATTCCGACTAAAAGTTTTTGAGAGAAAAAGACTACGTTTTTCTCTTAAAAAATTCTAAGTTATAATTTAAATACTTACAAAATGCCCATTGTCAAAAATACAAGAAATAACATATATATAAAAAAATAAATTCGTCCATATAATATTAAAATTTTTTTGGGGCTATCGGTCATTATATTATTAATTAAAAATATTTTTAGGATATTTGACGTTTCAGTTTATTTATTTCTTAAACCATTTGCAGAATTAAAATTAAGCATTAAAAAGGGATTCAAATGTAATTAATTTTTATATGTTACAGAAAATTTAAATAATAAATTGTGTTTACGCTGGTAAACATTACGTATCTAATTCGTAATCAAAGTCAGTGAAGGTATCTTCGCTCAAATTAATTATAATTGGTTCTTCTATCTCACCGATCGAGATCGAGTTTCCACATTTTCTTTTATTTCTTTATTATATGGATTTTTCCCAATTTTCTGCACTAACTTTATTCAAAAAAATCTTTCAAAAGTTCTGTTAAATTACTGATTTTGTAACTAGCAACTCTACCTTTTATTTGAGAGAAATATTTCCTTCTCCAACGGACATTTCCCGGACGATCCATAAGAACTAATTTCTTATCTGGTTTTTCCAGAATCCAGAGCTCAGTTCTTTTAATTTCGGGTAAATTCCGTTCTTCATTGATTTTAGTTAGAATTTTGTCGACGGTTGGGATCTGCTTCTCATAATAAAATGTATGTACAACTCCTTTTATTGCAGTTTACATCTCTTCTTCCAACGAGGTTTTTCGTCTGCCTGTGATCGAATGTAGCTTGGGAGTACTAACAATTCCAGTTGTTTTTTTCTCCTTCAGTATTCTATGTACGATTTTCCAACTCCTGTCATAGTGGAACACAGCTCAACAGAGATTTTAACATTATTATCTCGATACTGATATATTAAGGCATCATAAACATTCATCGTAATAAGTTTATTATTGAGGAAAAAATGCCCTGGTTTAACGATTTTGAAATAAATATAGATGTGGAAGCCATATCTTTTGAGTATATCACTAATCTCAAATAATATATAAATACTAGCGTAATCAAGATAAATCACTAATGACACACTGTAAGATATACTTTGCTTACTGACCGAAATTAAATGGAATCAGAAATTTTATTGTTGCAGTAAATTTATAAAAGCTTATAATATATAAATATAATTAAATATAAATAGATTTACGGCAGTCCTCAGTTACCTGCGTCACTGAAACAGGTGCATTGGACGTTTCGGTAATAGTTTTGTTACTCTCTCTAGTTCTTGAATAGAGTATAGAAATGTGTATGCTTGCAATCGCCCCTCCCCTTCCCAAGAGCTTTGAGTTCAGGAATATAGAGCCGATTCTGCATTTTATATTAGGAATGTGTATGCTGCTGGCACTCCATCCCCCGTTAACAACTTGTTTTTCTTGCAATAGTCCCCCCAAGAGCTTTGAATTCAGGAAAATAGACCCGGTTCTGCCTCTTATACTAGGAATGTGTATGCTGCTCGCATCCTCCCCCCCCCCCCCTCCCGTCGGCAACTTATTTTTTCTTGCGATCGTCCCCCCCCCTCCAAGAGCTTCAATTCAGAAAAATAGACCCGACCCTGCTTTTTACACTTGAAATGGGAATGTGCTGGTGTCTCCCCCCGTCGGTAACTTGCTTTCGCTTGCCATACTGTACTTTTGTGATATCACCGCACCCCCCAAAGAGAGAGCCTGGATCAGCCCCTAATCGTATATCACTTACAATATTAATTATTCTAACGAAAGCAATTGAAGTAACGATTCCAGAGTGGCTAGTCCTACAGACGAGAGTAACGAATAGTTACAAGTCCTTAAAAATAACTAAACTTTCCACCACTAGATCCCAATACCTTTATTAAAATTCAATAAAGCAATCTTTACAAAACGATTGTATATTTAATGTTGAGAACATTCTAGAAGCCCGAAGTACCTGCATAGTATACAATAAAATAAAGACACATAGCGTCAAAATTGAAATTTTTTAAGTTGGTTAAAAAAATTAAAGATGCAACAAATTAGCGCTATAAATTTAAATATTTTAAACAAATTTTGATTGCTCTTTGAGAAAATTTCACAATTCCAGAACCACCATAGCAAAAAATAATAAGTACACAAAAAAAAGTACTATAAATATTTTAATGGTTCTATATATATATAAGGGATAAAATTAAGTAGAAGCAGAAGATTTTTATTGGTTGGTTAAGTTCTTATGGTATAATTAACTTAATAAAACGTTAACTCGAGGATATAATTTAGAAAATATAATTAGAGATAAGGAGATTCATAATATGTTTTCGTTACTTAATCATATTGTATCTGTAATCAAGTTTTGTGCATGATGCTTTATTAGGATTAAATTACGTAATAAATGTAGATATTAAAACCATAATTATATTCGACTGTTATTTTGAATTATTCTCTGAATACTGCCTTGCTCTGAAATTGCCATAGCAATGATATACAACTGTTTATTATTTGATATGTTACCACGGGTATCAAATTGCATTATGTGCTTTATTTAAGTGAAAGAGTCCACTTGTGGTCACTTTTGTAAAACCAAGTCCTGTTTATAATACTTTACCAACTAATTGTAAAATTATTTTCAATTCGAAACTTTTAATCCAGTTAATGATGCACTTTTCTGATAAAGAAAATCATATACACAATAGTTTCCTTTTATACAAATAAATATTTTGTGAATATACCCAAAGGCAATAGATTCCCCTCTAGAATTAACATATCATCTGTTTTAATCGTGCCCGTGGCGTTATTTGCGACCACCTTTAAAATGTTTCGTCCTGGCATCGGTGATGGACTCGTCAGTGGGATACACCGATGCCTTTCTCAGACACCCTCATCGTACTTTATGGAACTCCTATTTAAGTCAAATTTTGTCAGAGAATAACGGTGGGATATTCTTTCCGCAATATGCTCCCCTCAAAGTACTTGCTAATCGGATTTTGACCGAAATCCAAGCCACAGAAGCACGGGCCTGATCAGAGGAATTGTGGAACGGACATCCTAGGTGGTCTTTCCAAGGTAGGGTACCGGCTTTAAAACAAAGTCACGAAATGACGTCCTTACGTCGCATCGTCCCTGGATGTTTCGTCCTGGCATCGGTGGTGGACTCGTCAGTGGGATTCACCGATACCTTTCCCAGGCACCCTTATCGTACTTTTTACAACTTGGCACTAGAGTGTCTAGAAGTATTCAAAAATGGCTAACTTACAATTTAAATTATCTTGGTAGAATTCGAGGGGACGAAGCCGTCATTTCAGATAGCATAATACATGTTAAACTGCCAAGACTCTTGAAAATTTAATTCTGTAAATAGACGTACATCCATCCATGTACGTTTGAGTCGCTCCAATAGTGGCAATTGCGTCAATTAAACAATTCATTTTTTTTGAATTTGGCTTCGTCCGACCAAATAATGTTATAAAAAAACTAGCATTTTCTTGGGACGGAAGTAAAATAAATTGACAGAACTCTACTCTTCGTGGAAAATCAGTGCCTATTAAATGTTTTACTATGGAATATACATTAGGACGAAAATTGTGTTTCCATAAAATCCTTAAAACTGATGTTTGAGATAATCCAGACTCTACAATTGCCTTGTAGATATTGTCGGATATGCGGCGAAATATCCTAAAATGGTAGTCTCAATATTTTCATTATTAACAACGGATTTATTTTAATTTCTTTTTGCTTTTATGGATCCAAAGTTCTTGAAGTTTCTTGTAATATTTTTAACAGTTGGTGGTTTCTGTTCATTTTCCATAAATAATAAATAATTTTAAATAACTTTGTGCATGTAACTTAATCGCCCCGGCATGATTATTATTAATGAATGTCAAATGACAAGAAATAGTGACAATTCTGTAGGGTTCGATTGTTTTAGTTTCGCCACGCCCCGTCATCAAGGCCAACTAATAACGAAACTTAAAAGCCGTATAGCATTTTTATAATAGAAAAATGTGGAATTGCCAATATTTTGAAAACTACAAATTTTCGAAATAGACAACCTTATACAAAATTGCTCTTATTTTTAATGCTTAATATGATAAAATTATAAAAATAGGTGTTTTCTATTTGAAAAAAATTACTTTTGACGATTTTTTAAATATAATTTTTATTCTTCTTTTTTGGCCACTCTATAGTAATAATTTTCAAAATATCATAAAAAAATTACTAAATCGTCTACAGGAAAACTAACCCAAATTAAATAATAAAGATTTTCTTACCGAAAAAATTTATATTTAAGTTTTGGACCGCAAACGTCATTTTTAACCGACTTCTAAAAGAAGGAGGGTCTGAATTCATCGACTATGTATGTTTTTTTATGTATGTACACCGGTTACTCCGGAACGGCTACACCGATTTGAATGAAATTTTTTACGTTACCTTTAGGAATTTGCTGCGGTGGTCCCATATTTTTTTAGATGAAATTGGTGCAGAAAAATCCAAGATGGCGCTTACAATATGGCAGCCAAAAAAATTAATTTTGTCCGATTTTCTCCAAAATTAGTACCGGGGATTTTTTGAGGTCGCACATGACGGATCTAAAATTATTTTAAAAAAATTTAATATTGCGTATCCAATAGGGTGGACAAAAAATTAATTTTGTCCGATTTTTTTCAAAATTGATATGGAGGAGTTTTTGGGATAGCACATTACGAATCTGATATAATTAAAAAAATAAATTAAATATGGCGGATCTAAGATTGCGGATTAAATATTCTACATCTCTCGATTTTGTCTAAAGTCAGTATTGGGGGATTTTTGTTACCGTTAATAAGGAAATTAAAATAATTTTTGAAAAACTCAATTTGGCGGGATCAATATGGTGTCCTAAAAATTTTACATTTTTCGACTTTCTCCAAAACTGATATAAAGGGTTTTTGAGGATATAAATTATGAATTTAATAGTATTTTTCAGGATTCAATATGGCGAATGCAATATAGCTGACTAAATATTTTACATTTTTCGATTTTGTTCAAATGTAGAACTGAATCGTTTTTGAGGATGTAAATAGCGAATGCATATGACCGTTTAGAAATTTTAAATTTCTGGATTTCTTCTAAAATTGGTACTAGGGGGCTCTGAAGAGTTTAGATTTAGGTTAGATTAAGACGTTAAAATTATTTTTTCGAAATTCAATATGGCGAATCCAATATGGTAGGAAAAAAATTTTACTCTCTTCGCATTCTTTCAAATTTGGTATTATGGTGTTGGAGGGTGGTGTATCACGAATATGAAGTTAATTTTTTACAACTATTAGGTTAATAAGATCCAAAATGAGGGACTAAAAATTTTACATTTTCCGGTTTTACATAACATTGATATTGCGGGGTTCCTGAGCCATATACAAATTCAATATACAATATAAAATATATCGGGCTAAGAAATTTACGTCTCAAATTCTTTAAATATCAATATAGGAAGGTTTTGGGGCCTATATATCAATCTAAAATTAATTTAAAATTTAAGATTGTGGATTTACTATGACAGACTAAATATTTGTTTGACACAATTTCATTGGTATTTGGAAAACTCAAAGAATTTTTAGTGGTTTAATTTAGAGTGATTTACAATTCTGGATAAAATGGGTAATTTTTTGCCACCTTGTTGTAATTGCGAGGTACACTAATCTCGATTAGTATTTAGTTCAAATAATCTATGAATATCATAATGAATTCAAAACTAAAAATCGAAAAATAACATTTTTATAAAAAAATTGAACCGACTTCTAAAAGTGCGGTAAAAAGTGAAAAATAACTACAAATTTTTATATAAAATTGAAATTTTTGAAATCGGCGCCAAATTATTTCTAAATGAAATAAATAACTAGTAATATATACAAATTATCGTAAGAAAGCAATTATAAATGAAGTATTTTAAATTTGTTTATGCGAATCACATTTTGTCAGGTATTAGTTTGGCGCCGACTTCAAAAATTTTAATTTCATAAAAATTTATAGTTATTTTTCTTTTTTAGCGCACTTTTGGAAGTCGGTTCAATTTCTTTATAAAAATTTTATTGACATAAAAATTGAAATATGTCCAAAACGGTGAGACTTAACTATAAAACATTATACATAAGATATGTTCAAAATTTTACGTAGAAATCAAAAATGCAATAATATATAGGTTGTTCCCTTTAAAATAAGCAACTTGACATCTACTTCCAGTATAATCGGAAGTACCGCCATTTTGAAAATATTTTAGCCGACTGTCCCCCATGGTCGTTAGTACACTGTCAAATTTTTAGATTCTTCCTGATTATAGTTTTCCCACAATCCATCGATAAAATTACCTCAGAATCACCCTGTATATGCGAGCGATGAGTTACTGATAAAAATTATGGATTTAGATATAGGTAGCTTAGTCAAAATGGCGCTGCAAGCGCCATCTCTAGATTAGATTGAAAACAATTCTCGAAACCACACTTTTTTACCATTATATTAACAATACTAATTGCACCAGGAAAACGCAATGACATTGAGAATTAAGATAGCGATGAAGTAATTCATCGTGAAAGAAATCTTTCAAATACACACGTCAAAATTTCTTTATTCAAAGTTCGAGCATGACCGAGTTAATTACGAATCAAAACTTATTACATCCTCATTTTTATTTAATTAAAAGATTACTAAATTAGTCACATTTAATTATTTGGCTTATTTATATACCTTCATTTCCATTTTTTTCTCCTCAAGGCCCATCCCATATTATTTGATATGATTTATGTATTTAAATATTCGCCTACTAATTGCCATATTTCAATCTAGGGCTGGATCTGAACTAACCCATTAATTCAGAGTTAATTCATTCATCATTATGATGTATATGGGTATGCGACTCTATTAAAAAATATGGTGGAAGAATAAATTATCCTTGAGGGGCTACAAGATTCTACGCTTAATTGTGACTTTTCACGCTATACTTTCTTTAAATTATATATTGTTTTATAAATTAAACGAAAATGGTGTTTCATGGTTATAAAAGTCTTGGGAGAAATGATATAAGAGATCTGGTAAAGTTTATGTTGAATGCGCATTATATTTTGGTTCCGTAGCAGTTATTGGTTTTTGAAAGTAAGGACCAACCATAAAGTTAGACCATGTTAGTTAATTAGAGTGTTTATGTATAAACAGAAATCAATATAAAGTTTGTAGTAAATTTAATTGGAAAATCAAACACAAAGTGGACTGTTTGGGTACTATTGATGGAAAGTAACGATACTAATCGTTACAAAATAACCGTTACAAACCAATTACTAAAAGTAACGAGTCGTCTATTTAGAAAAGACTCGTACCTTGGCAATTCGTTGGTATACCGAAACACCCTTAGTCCGGGACGAGAACCGAAATAAGTAGAGAAATATAACTACTACTACTTTATTCTCGCGAGCACAGACTGGCATTGCGGTCTTCTTTATAGTCACGAAACCGTTGACCAGAGGAGTAGACGAGGAAATTCGAGGACGGCTCCTCTAGGCACTGGATTATTTTAACTGTTTATTAGGCGTTTGAGGTGTCGGCGATTTCCAAGTTATAGTTGTTTTCTGAGCGGCAATCCATAGGACAGAAGCGTTTTTTTTTATGCTTAGATGCAGGACTCGGCAGATTAAAGAAATTTCGCCGAAATAAGATAGGAAGTATTATTTCTATTAGAAGGTATGGATCTTATTCTTTATTTCAGTTTTGAATTTGGTACGTTTTACGTCTGCCCCTTTACGTTTGTTATTTATTTGCCAGTTATTTCAAGTGTGGCATACATAAGTAGGTAGTAATATATTGAAATATTTGCCATTAGATAGGTAGTAAATAACAAATATATCCTGAATTTACTAAAAACACAAATATGTTTAATGCATGATAAAATATATTGAGCTGATATAACAAAAAAAATTTTAGGGTTGAGAAATGGAAACGCAGAAGAGAAGCTCTGTTTGGATTCATTTTACCTTATTATCTAATGCCAAAGCAAAGTGTAATATTTCCAAATCTATAAATTCCTATAAAAATGGCAATATTTCAAACTTAAGAAAACATTTTTAAATCAAAACACCCAACAATGTCATTAAATGAGCGCTGAAAAACAAATCACTCTTTCTGAAGTTATCCTTGTAGGTAAAGGGCTCATGTCAACACTGGAGGAAATTAAACATAAAATTAAAAGTCAAGTGAGAGAAGATCTGATAATTTCTTTTTTAGATTCACTTGCTTCTCGTTTTCAAGACCCAGAAAAACAACAATAAGTAAAGCGACTTTTCTTGATCCTCATTTCAAAACATGGGGTTTTTTTAAAGAAGATTTTTTTGAACAAGTAGAAGACGAACTTCAGGTTGAATTAGTTAATATAATAAAAAAGAAACATGGACAAATTGTTGCAGGTCAAAGAAATGAAATAGGAATATCTGAAGAAAAAACAATATGCGAAAAAAGCCAAGATACTATTTGGCAAGATTTTGATAATTCTATAATATCTTTCGAACCTGTAAGCAGTTCAATCGTTTTAGCAATTACAAAAATATGCATGTACACAGAAGAGGTTAATTTGCAAAGAAAAAAAGACTCTCTAGTTTGGTGGCAAGACAGAGAAAAGTATTCCCTTGATTATTTTAACTGACAAGGATATATTTATGTATATTTGCTACATCCATACACTGCTGGTTTTTACACCAGAATAAACATTTATAACATTTTTGTCTGTATTTCAAAATGCATATATTTTTTTTTATTTTTGTTAAATATGGATTTAAGAGTTTTTTCTAAGAAATGTTTGTTTTATTTTTATCTGCTTCAATAAGTCTGGTTATTCTTAAATGGTATATTTTTTATTTGTATACGTTTTTCCATATTTTCATATATTACCTTTCAACACTTATAATTTAAACACATTTTAATACTTATAATTTAACCCAATACATATATAATTCAGTATTAAATTCCATATTTAACATAGAATATAAATTATTCAATTAAAGACCTAAAGTATATATTGTATATCACTTATTACTTGTTTGAATAAAAGCAACTAAAGTAACGATTCCAAAGTAACGACTCCTAGAGACGAAAGAACGAGTAGTTACAAGTCCTTAAAAGTAACTAAACTTTCCATCACTATTGGGTACGAAATAATGAAACATATAAGGGTTATTCTTTTGAGTCATTATCACTTTCACTTCTATCACTTGAAGTAATCATGATCACTTCAGCCCAATAACAAGTAAATGCGTATTCAAAAGAACATGAAGTTATCAGTTTCACTTTGATCAATTGATAATTACTCAAAAGAATACAGCCATAATTAGTGCGCAATCGAGTCTCATAGAAGAACAGAAACAGACCTATTGAAAACCGCATTTCCATATCAAGGAGATCCATACAGGAGCGTCTACTCGCAGTGTTATCCAACGTTGCCAGATAGTCTGTATTCCGAACATCCATTAATTTCCGCATCCTTACAAACTTGTCTTCGTGCCTTATTTGAATCGTGTAATGTGTTTGCTGGAATGATTCAATTTCTACAGCACGCAGAATAAAAATTCTCACTTTTATTTTTTAAAATTTTTATTTAATGCAAATATGTAATTACACACAGACACTTTAATGTTAGATAAAGGTAAACACAGAAACAAACAATATAAAGTGTACTTAGACAAAATTTAATAAAACATATAAATCTACAGTGAGTGTAATGAGCTTTTTAATAAATAAAAAACAAAAATTAAAAACAACTCTTAATAATATTCATACCAACACCTAAATTTCTAAATCTATTAAAAACAAATATATCAATCATTTCTTAACCTTCATAGATGCTAACACAAATACATAAACTGTACTTGGATAAAACTTAATACAATATATAATGCTACAGTGACTCTAATAACCTCTGTATTTACTAAAAAACAAAAATTAAAAACACCTATTTATATGAATACCAACACTTCAATTTACAAGTCCATTAAAAACAGATCTTCATATATACTAAAATAAATAAATACACCCAAAACAATCAATACATTATCTATATGTATAATTTAAAAATTGCAGTCCAACAGTAACTTGGTTTTCTGTACAGCAGAAAGATGAAGATAACTCTGAAAAAGAACAAACTGTCATATTATGTATAATTAATGTTAATAGTTTTAAGAAAACCCTTTTATTTTAAAAAAAAAAGCTGTTTTCCATACTCCTTTGTCTAGTTATTTAATTTATTTTCTGTACCATATCTATTCTCTCAAATCCTGTAAATTCAGTCCCAAATTTCTGATTTTCATCCCAACCTTGACAGTAGCTATAAATTATCTTCGACATTTCTTCTTGAGCAATCTATAATTTTACATTTCCTGGTAAACTTCTACTTATCTATACCTAATTCAAAACAAATCTTATATACCTCACGTCTTCTTTCAAAATCTGTTGATTAATTAATACTAGCATTAAGCCCCTCAATAAAATTACATATATATAAGGAATCTTCTAACTCTCTTATGGTGTTTTTTATTTCAATAGTAAACGGTTATATCCACAAAATCAGAAAAAAATATTAGAACAGCGTAAAAAACAAGGGTTCATGAATCTGAAGCTTTAAAATAACAAGTTTAGGTTAGGAAACAACTATTGGCGGAAAATGCTCGAGTTACAGACGATCTGGCAACGTTGGATAACACTGCGAGTAGGCGCTCCTACCCATACGATCTGCAACCCCTTTAACGGAACACGGGTTTGCCCGGCGCATTCACCAAAGTATATTGCCATAAAATTGGACAATAATTTTAAGCAACTTTAGATACTTATATTTTCGTGACGAAAATGACTAAAAAATATAATATATATGTTTAATTGAATTTTTAAAAATGTATTTAGCGATATCTCACGCTCACGTGATCGGATAAATAAAAAAGACGAAATTAAATTTATGTTTTTTTATATCTCATAAATTAGTTTAACTTACCGGTGATAATTTTTGTTGTTGAGTTTGCAGTTCCGCAGACTTTATTTTCCTGCGCAAATTTTTCGAGGAACTCGTTATTTTTGCAAGATGCTACAGTATTTCCAAAAAAATTGTATTCATGCAAAATCAATGTTAATAAAAAGAGCTCTCAACTTTTATTATTATTATTTAATGAAATCTAACATAACCTTTTGTTTATGTGTGACAAATAAACTGAAATTGAAACAGATACATTTTTATATATAAAAAAAAACTTATCTGTAATACCGCAATGATTTCTTTGAAAATATTGATATTTTTTTTCTTTCTTATTATTTTTTTGAGTACCCTGTATGACAAATTAAATATTCTTAACGATTTTGACAGCCTTTTAAAAGATAAAATATTTGCGAAAAATTACTTCCTCAATAGAGTTTCGAGCGGGAAATTCGAAACGAATCTCTTCGTGTAAAGCCAATCCGCGAGATACTCAGATCAGTACAGCAATATTTAAGAAAAATACCTTGAAATTCCTATAAAAAAAATTCCCAATTTATGCTAAGCTGGCATAACCAGATAGCACCGTTCCCGTACAATTTTTTATAAAAATTTTTAAGAATAAAATATTTGAATTTCAGTATACAGGATGTCGCGAAATGCAGACATAAACTAATTTTCTCATAACTTATATAGAAGCAGCTGTTTCCCTGTCCTTAAAGAGTTTAAATAAATTACATACAATCTGATCTGTTGTAGGATTTCCCTGTAGATCCAAATGTGCGGTGGATTAAAAAAAACGCACACATTTTATTTATACCTCATTGAAAAAAATTAATTTAAATTGCTTCTATAACAGGTTTTATTTTTTAACAAAAACTAAAGTGTTTCCTTAAAGGGCTTAGAATAATAGTTTTATTAAAAAATTTTAATGAAAGTAAAAAAAATAATAATAATAATATATTATTTTACATTTGTGTTCGATTTACTTCCCGGGCTTTGTATATGAGATACAGGTGTTCAAATCTGATTTGCCGACACGCCTAAAAAGTAAATACAAAAACTCTAACTTGCCGACTAATGAAGTATTTAACCTATATAATTTTAAATTTCAACTTAATATATTTACCGTGTTCTACGTATACATAGGAATATCTGTAAAATCAAGATCGGAACTAATTTATGTCTATGAATTAAAAAATATCAATGGATGCGCTTTTTGAAAAATAATTTTCCCAGTGACGCTGACTAAATGCCTTCAAAGGAGTATGTGGATCCGTTCTAAAACCAAATCGATTTTTAACAAATAATAAAAGTTTCTTCCATCTTTTTGTTAGTATAGTATAAAACAATAAATAAGATAACCAAAAATTATTGAAAAAGAAAAGTTAAATAACCAAGAAAACGTAGAAAACTAATTCAACAACATCTATCTACTAATTAAACAATTTGCAAATACAATTCAACTTAAAAAACAGCAAAAACAGATAAAGAGAACAAAATGACATCCAGCGATAGCACAAGAGAACTAATAGAAAAGAGAGATTACACTTTAAGGAAACAAGAAAATAGAAAAGAGCTAGATGATCTAAATTAATAAATTAAAATTACGGTTACATAAGAAAATAGAAAAATTCGAAATAAAAATAAAATACTAAAACTTGAAACTCTGGAAGAAATAAAAAAAGAACTTAAGAGGAATATAAATAACAAAAATTTGAAGTCATTCCACAGGTCCTCCTCAAGCTCCCTTTTCCTTATTCCTTTATTTATGTCCTTTCTCCAACTCGTTCGTGGTCTTCCTGGTCTTCTCTTTTTCCTGGGTTCTCAATCCAATACCTTTTTTGGTATTCGCTCTACGGTAATTTGTTGTACGTGTTCGAACTAGAAATTGTTTGTTTCTTTTCTTTATTATCTGACAATTTCTTTCTCAAGTTTCGTTTTTCTTTTGGCATATTTTGCTTTTCTAACTCTTTATTAATGTTTTTGCCTTTTTAATTTTACCGCTCCTGCTACTCCTACGGTTTTTAGTTTATAATGCCTTGGTATTTTCCTAGAGCTTCAAACGCTGCCATGTGAATGCAATTTTGTACTTCTTCATAGAATTGCTTAACGGTATTATATTTTAGCAGCATCAGTTTTTAGATTCAACAGATATGATAAAATCTACCTACAGTACTGAAGCGAAAAGTTATAGAGCAGAAAGGAATTACAATTTAGGTACAAAAAAAACTTTATTAATAATTTGTCATCCCTGCTACATCCCATACAGACAACCTAAAAATTATCCATGGAATTAACCAAACGACTCTCGCAATTTCTCCAAGGGAGCGATCAATTATCCCAGATATATAAGGATGAAGCTCTGTGGGGGTCCTTTCCATATTATCGGGCCCTAGGTGATATTATGGTCCTCTGCGTGAACCTTTAAATGGTTCGAGTGGTCATAAGAAGCATTGGTTTTTGCAGAGTCTTATGCAGGTGTTCGCTAATGCCCGATGTCTTGTTCCACCACTCTATCTGTGTATAGGTACCTCCAGGTCTCTGTATTCGGCGATCTTCTTATTATTTTCATCCTCTTGATTGTTGTTAGGGATGGCTCTGTTAGTGTTGCTCACGTGCAGGCTTTAACCAATAAAATGAGGTTGGGTCTGTTATGTGCAACTGTATGATCCGTAAGTACAGTACAACTGGTACTTGTAGTTCTCCAGTATAGGTTCCAGCTGTATTCATCCCTAAGCACAGTTCGATCCTAATACACCTGGAACTCTTTATTCTTCAATATAGGCTCCGAGCTGTATTCAGTATGGTATTTTCTCTGTCAGCAACAATTTGGTTTTTCTGCTAACTCTTAATGGATGATGCTGGCAGCTGTACGTCTCTCTCCTTATACTCCGATAGGACAAAGGTGTTAAATGCTAGACTGTCTCTGATGTTCGAAAATCATATCGCCATTGGTCGTTCTGTCTTGAAGTTTCTTTAGATCTAGCTTGTGATGAGAGGTCAGCTTATAATCCCAAAATCACAGCAGTATTAAAAAATTGTCCAGTTTCAAGCCAGACAGCTTCGCACTCCCTTCAGGGAATATTGACTCATACCAGGTATACAAAGATACCAAAAGTATGAAGCTCTGTAGGAAGCCTTTCCATGTTATCGGGTCCTAGGTGACGTGGTAATTTCCACAAACTTTGGGATGTTCCGCGCGTTTGCAAGAAGAACTGCTTTCTGGATCGGTTTATACAAATGCTTACTTAGGCCTAATCCCTTGATGTTTTTGCAGGAGGTTCTTTGGTATCACTCAAGTGGTTGATTAAATTATGGGAATCGTTTGGATGCTGTTCATTGTCCATTTTCTTCGAATTTGCACCTCCAGATCTCTGTATCTGGCGATCTTCTCGTTGTATTTTGGCGTTGGGTTGTTGTTATTAGGTACAACAATGTCGATTAGTGTAGTTCGCCGAGAAATTTTATCCGTTCGATCCCAATATAACTTGAACTCGTTGTTCTCAAGAATAGGCTCCGGATTGTAGTTGTAATAAGGCCCTTTTCCTACCTGCAATAGATTTATCTTATCTGCTAACTCTTGGTGGAGTATCTTGGAGGCTGAGTCGTGTCTTTCCTTGCTTTCTGTTGCTGCAAATGCTTGGCATCCTCCAGTTATCTCCTGGACTGTCTTTAATGTTCGAAAGCCATATCCACATTGATCGTTTTCTATTGAGGGATCAATAATGATGATATTCCGATAGTTCTTCGTCGAAATAACCTGGTCTTGGATAGCTAACAAAAAGCCCTCCGTTTCCCGAAACATCAGTCCTGAAATCAACCAGTAGTTCGACGCTGAGTTGTCGACATTGTTCTGATTGACATCTTTTGGATGCCGTCCTTGAAGTGGTGTCTGTAACCAGGTTTGTAACTTCTCTTGGTCTGTTTGGTGGTGAGAAGTAATATCTTGTTCCCTCGGCTGTAGCGGGGTTGAATCGTCAGCCTCAATGTAGTATGGAGGAGCTGCTTGTGTGTTTTCGTTAAAAGTGTTTTTATGTTTCTTTGCAGGATGTCTGTCCTCTTCCATTTTCCAATTCCAAAAAAGTAGCTAAATGCAGAGCATGGGCACGTGTTGAGTGCCTTAAACAAATTTTTACCATATTATTAGAAAGGTACCATTTGGAATATGGTATTATTTAAGTTTTTTGCTGTACAAAAAAAAAACATTTTTTGGTTGGTTTGGTGTCAAAGTCACTTTAACTCTACCACCATTTTGGCTTAGAATCTCTACTAAGCTGCAGGTATGATAATTGTAACCCATGATATAAAAAAACATTTTTTTGCAAGATATTTTTTTTATTATACACCCACTTCTTTCAGCACCATAAAAAACAACATAACAAATGTACGTGCGTGCCATTTCCAACAGTAAAATAATGTTTTTCATTGCAAGATAAAAAAGTAATAATAAATCGCCAGTTCGTTCCCCTTGAGCGGTATATTATGTCTAGTTTGCACACTTGCAAACTACAATTTTTAAGATTTATAATTTGTGACCGCACATGATACTGCAAGCCAATTAATCAAACATAAAATTACTAGCAATTATGGATGTATACAGTATTACCTTGGAAAATATATGCAAAGCTTAGTATTGATAGTTAGTATTTAGTGACAGTTAATTACATGTATGTAATTAAGTAAAGTCGAACTTTTTCAGGTTATTACTTACACGTTACGTGTTTATTTAAGTATCAGAATTAATTAGTTTTTTGCGATTATCTATAATGAAATACTGCTTAGGTATAAATATATAATTATTTTAAACTTAAGAGATCTAGGAAATCTAAACGAATATTTCCCCTTCATTAAAGTTGGTTATATAATCGATAGATATTTAAATATTGAACAGCATGTTATTTTAGACTATACAGTTTGTCTCAAATTAAGCAAGCACCATTTATTTATTTTCAGTGTTACGTTTTTCAAGAAAATCCACTGAGTACCACATTTCGAACATATTCGATAAGAGATAATTTTTAAATAGAGCGTCCTTGAACAAGTTTCACTTGAAAACGGATAGAGATAACTACTAACCAAAACGTCGTGATATTCAACAAAATAAAAACAATGGAAGTCCAACAGATAGCTATTACAGGGTGTCTCAAAAGAAAGTACACATTTGTTTTGCTTATTGCGTGAACGCAACTATTCCGAGCGGCGCGGGGGGTATGTCAATCGGTAGCCTGGCTCTTGGGAATTTAGTCGCTATGGACCGTTTCTCGGGAGCGGACCGTGCTTTGTTCGTACGTGAGTTTTACAAAAACGGTAATTCGGCGACTGTAGCGCGTAGAAAATTCTGCAATTTTCGACATATTCGTCACTTAAATGATGCGCCAAGCGCTCGGCTTATTGAAAAATGGGTCGAGAAGTTTGAAGAGACCGGTTCAACACTAGATAAACCAAAATCCGGGCGTCCGAGGTCTTCGAGAACGGTCGAAAACGTTTGTTCGTGACGACCCAAACGTTTCGATTCGTAAGCGTGCTGTTGCTTTAAATGTACATAGGTCATCATTATTCCGCATTTTACACAAAGATTTAAAGCTGAACCCCTATAAAATTCAGTTGGTGCAAGAATTGAAGCCTCAGGATGCTGGTCAGAGGCTTGACTTCGTAAACCAGATGACTGAACGCTTTTCAACGTTTACCAACATCCTCTTTTCGGATGAAGCCCATTTTCATCTTAATGGTCATGTAAACAAGCAAAATTGCCGCTATTGGAGTGCAAACAATCCAAAACACAAACATCAGAAACCTCTACATTCGCCGAAAGTGACTGTATGGGCTGCGATGTCGGCGCGAGGAATTATCGGCCCGTACTTTTTTGAAGATGAAAGGGAACGCACAGTAACAGTGACTTCAGAGCGGTATGTGGAGATGTTAGACGGCTTCTTCGTGCCTGAACTGCAAAATTTTCCTGGCTACAACCAAAGAACATGGTTCCAGCAAGACGGAGCAACTTCACACACGTCCAACATGTCTCTGCCACGAGTGCGTGAAATTTTTCCTGGCAAATTGATCTCAAAGAAAGGTGACATAAGTTGGCCTCCACGCAGTCCTGATTTATCACCTATGGACTTTTTCCTATGGGGTTATGTCAAATCAAAAGTTTACGCCAACAAACCGACTTCCCTGGCACAATTAAAAGACAATATCCGCAACGAAATGGCAGACATCACGGAGAATACCTGCCGAGCCATCATGGGCAATTTTAGTGCTCGATTAAATGAATGCCGTGAGCGCAACGGATTACATTTGGACGATATCATTTTTCAAAAATAAATTCCCAAACAATGTATTTTAATATGTAATAAACATTTTTTCAGTAAAGTCCTGACTTTTTTTTAAATCGATTTTTTAAATGTGAACTTTCTTTTGAGACACCCTGTACTTCGCAAGAAACATCGTTGTCTATGACCTTCAAGCAAAATAACATTTCAAAGTATTCTTTTTAGTAAATATTTTCAGTGAACCTCGTAAAAACCTCCAAAAAAATTGTCCCAAATTTCCAATACAACCATTATAATTTCTATAAAAAATGTCTTTTTTCTACTAAAACCATATAGTTAATAACCTTGATTGCCAGAAAACAACCTAACGGTCTCCCAACAAAGAAAGCAAATTCTCCGAGAAAGATGGCCCGAAACGACCGTGTCTAAACCGTTTTATTATATTAAGAAATCACATATTAATAATATAATAGCCGATATTCAAGCTACAAATTAAAAAGCAGCCGCCGTGTGAGGTCCTCGATTCTTGTTTCGGAGGTGCGGAACATGAAGGCAGACCAGATAGTAATTTATAACGCCTCAGAGCTTTTCAGATCGTACAGTTTTGGTTTTACGTATGAACTTTTCACACAGCCAAGTACCAGGTTTGGTCGTAAAATTGTAAAAGTGTGTTAATTTGAAAATGCGAAAATAATGATATTTTTATTAATACAAAGAAAACTTTGAATCATTTATTATTACTATATATATATATATATATATATATATATATATATATATATATATATATATACATATATATATATATATATATATATATATATATATATATATATATATATATATATATATATATATATATCCTTTTTTTACTTTGTCTTTTCTTGGGTTTAAATTTTTTATTTACCAAAAAATTCAGACAATTGACGTTTCGCCCTTTATTTAAGTCATTTTCAAAGTTTTTTTTTTTATTTGTTTACCTTCTTAATAATATTTTTTATATAATTAAAAATATTCATACAAGAACACATCTATAATTAAAAAAAAAAAACAAACACTTTAAATCACTATTCAAATTTTTAAAAAAGTATTTCATTTTACCAGTACACACCTTGACATTTTGTTGATTTGTTAATAAGGAAATTGAACTTTTACGTCGTCTGTTTAGGTACTGAGGATACATGGAATGCGAGTGTGTTTTATTTTTTATATTTTGCAAAGCATCAAAAACACCGAAAAAATGTATACATTTAATTTTATGTTTAAGAGGATATTCAATTTTTGATGTTTATTAACAGGATCGAATACTTAATATTAATGTTTAAATTAGGCTGATGTAAATGTGGCTCAAATTTCCTATACCAGTTCTGTTGTTAACAGTGTTTTTATCTTTTTTAATTTCCATTATTTCCTTTCTTTGCAATTTTCGATAATTCATATCTTTGTTTTTAATTATGGTACTGTTATAATCAAAGGTATGTTTTTCATCCTGTGTGTGTTTATTTAACGCTGTTGAGGCATTTTTCGTATATTTATAGCCATTCAATCTGTTCTTTAGTAATTGGTTCGTCATGCCTATATATTTCTTGGGATAATTTGTGCAAGGGAAAATGGTTTTTGTATTCAAGAACACAAAAACAATTTTTTAAATAATAAAAACAGTTCTTCATACAGAAATCATTTAATAAAACAAAATCATCAATTCGAGGATAATTTTGAAATTGTCCATGTAGAAATGAAAGGTTATAAACTGAATTTCTTAGAAGCCATAGAAATAAATCGATTAAAGAACACAGGTAATCTGTTAAATGACCAAACAAATATCAACACCTCACCCCTGCTAAATATATTTTAACAAAAGCAAGTGTGGTTCTATCATAGATTCGAATAAAGATTACACAAAAGGAAAAGCAGTTGGAAAAGGTTAGGATACAAAAAAAGAACATAGACTATCTGTGGCATACGTCAACGAGAGAATTATATCAAAAAAGATTGATGGAAAAAATTGAAAGAAAACCAATAAATGAAGAGGAAGATATAAATCATAGCTGGGAAAAAATTAAGGGAAACATAGAAGATGCTTCAAATGAGTCATTGGGCACACATACAATTACAATCAACAACAAAAATCCTAATAAAACTTCATGGTTCCGTAAAGAAGTTAAAGATAAGTGTAACGAAAAAAGAAAAGCATATATAGCATATAGAACGTCAAAAACGCCGGAAGCATACAATAGGTACAAACTAATTCGTAACGAAACTAATCTACTAGTCAGGCAACTAAAAAGTGAACATTGGGAGCAGTTCTCTAAAAGAATGGAAGGAGACTTCTATAGTGTACAAAAACAAATGTGGCGACTGATAAGACAACAGCGCAAAGAAGTATCTGAACTCTCCGAAACAAACAAAATATCAGAGGAGAAATGGATAGACTACCTAACAAAATTATTTGAGGGAGATGCTAACATTGGAAAAAACAACATACCAGCAATAAGGAATAATGTGGAAGTCACCATTCAAGAAGTAGAGAAAGCTATAAAATCCTCAAAAAATAGAAAGTCTCCCGGACAAGACGGAATTCATAACGAATTGTTGAAATACGGAGGACAGCGACTAACACAGGAACTTACAAGCTTCATTCGAAAAATCCTGACACAACGCAAAGTATCAGATAGGTGGAGAACCAGCACAATGATGCTTATATTTAAGAAAGGTGACAAACAAGAACCAGGGAACTACAGGGGTATTAATCTACTGGACACAACTCTGAAACTCGTTACGAAAGTAATCAAAAATAAAATTAATTCGGTTACAACACTGGAAGACGAACAGCAGGGATTTAGATCAGGAAGGTCTTGCGTGGATGCAGTATTTATTCTACGACAGATAGTCGAAAAATCTATAGAATACAATAAACCAACATTTTTATGCTTTATAGATCTAACAAAAGCATTCGATGGCATAAAGCTAGATGACGTAATCCACCTGTTATATAAGAGAAATATTCCTATCAATATAATTCATACCATCGAAAACATATACGCAAACAATAAAGTTCAGATTCTCACTAACGGTAAATTATCAACACACATACCAGTCAACAGCGGTATTAGACAAGGAGACTCGCTTAGTCCTTTGTTGTTTAACATGATAATGGACGAAATAATAAAGGAGGTGCGACTTGGTAGAGGATATAAAATGGGTGATACAGAAATAAAAATTCTCTGTTACGCTGATGACGCTGTGCCGAAAATGAAGACGACCTCCAGAGATTGTTAAATACCTTTAATCTTACGGCAAGAAAATACAATATGATTATCTCAGCCGAAAAAACTAAATGTATGAAAACCTCAAAAGAACCCCTCCGATGCAAACTAGAACTAGACGGTCAAATAATACAACAAGAAATGAGTTTCAAATATCTAGGAATCGACATAACACTAGTTATGGCAACATCGAAGATGAAGTAAGAGGGCAGGTGGCCAAAGCAAATAAAGTGGCGGGCTGTCTCAACGACGTGATCTGGCGAAACAAACACTTACAACAAGAAACAAAGGTTCGGATCTACAAAACTACAATTAGACCTATTATGACATACACCTCAGAAACACGGCCAGAGACGACAAAAACGAAACAACTATTGGAGACTACAGAAATGAGAATACTTCGACGAATAACAGGAAAAACACTACTAGACAGAGAAAGAAGCGATAACATCAGGCAATCATGCAACACAGACTGCATTAATGAGTGGGTCCTACAGCGTAAGACACAATGGAACAAACACATAAGCCGAATGACAGAGGATAGACTGGTAAGGATCGCACGAGATAAATCGCCTAGTGGTACACGCAGTAGAGGTCGACCACGGAAAAGGTGGAGCGATAATTTAAATCCAGAATGAGGAAAATCGAAGAAGGAACAGATCAGGGACCTATTATAGAAGAAAGAAGAAGAAGAAGTGTGGGTTTCTCAATAATTCAAATAATAAGTTATAAAATGTAAATTATTATACTTATTTATTATTGTAAATCTAGGTATAAGTTTTTCAAGTAACCAAATATTTTGTCATTTAAAATTGAACTTCTAATGTAGCTACAGTGTTAGGGAAACGCGAAGGTTTATCTATAAAACACCCTTATACCATTCGATAGGTATTTAAAAGGTAATTTTCTGGTAAGTTAAAAAGTATAGCATTCTATTTAAATTAATCAAGTTATAGCCACTTAAAGTTCTTATTTGATTAGTTTTAATTTTTGGACACCCTGTATAATATAGCAAGTTTATGATAATTGGGACATATTGTTACACTTCGTAGTAAATTTCGAGTACATAACTGAAATACTTCTTAAGTATTTGAAACATGAAAATTAGGTTAGATTTTGTCAAAATTCAAATTATGGTTTAGGTACTATAAATCTTATTAAAATAGGCACTTATTTTGATCGGAGAATCCAAAAAATGCAATAATATACAGGGAGTTCCGTTCAAAAAAACACAACTTTGATACTTTCGGAGTTTTTGGGACACCCTGTATAATATGAAAATAATTTTAAAAAGTAACTATATTAGACCTCCATATATCCCAAAAGTAAAACCTTTTGAAAGTCACGTATTTTGGCTGCAATAATCCGTGCCATATAGGGTGAATGTATTTTGGTTTCTAATACTAGGTCCACGATATAGACCAATTTTACCGCTATTCTTTGATTGCAAGCCTAGATTGCAACAACATCCTAAATTTCTGATTAAAAATAAAAACCTTTAAATTCCTACTCTTTTTACAAAATATAAAAATTAAAATAATGCTTATTTTGAAATATAAGTTAAATATTTTGTGTGCCCGTTAACAATGTCTATTATTATAATATATTTTAATAATGTAACATGATATTTTTCAGCTACCGCTAACCACCATCGTTTAGCATATCGTTTACTAATTGTAAGTTGATTATACTTTACTCTCCAAACCCCAAGTTATGTAAACTTCCGCGAGGAGTTTCTTATACGTATCTGACTCTCTTCACAAATTGGAAATTTGATACTCTTTACCCAATCAATTTCGAGTTTGTTAAGATAATTTGATAGCAACATGTGAATATGTTTCCAAGTTTATTATATTTTAAACTTATCAAAAAGAAAAAAGGAAATACTTTCCGAAGAAAAGTTTTTATTATATTTTATTTTAATTCATAAAAAGATAAAATTTTTCAATTTCGCGTGGTTGCTTTCTAGGATATGAATAGAACAAAAGTTTATTTTTTATGTTTCTTCCTCAAGGAAGAAGCATCGGTATTTTTAAATCAGTTTTTTTGGGTTTGATTTCACACAAAATTAGCGATAAGAGAATTTTCACGTCGTAGATTTGAAATCTAGAATATACTTTTAAAAGCTGAAAATAACCTTTTTCTTAAATTTACGTGTGACCAAATTCGGGATTTAGGAGTTCTCAGGATCGCAGATTACAAATCGATAAATGTCAATAGAATATTCAAAATGGCGGGTTAAGTAAGAAAATTTAATAATTTCGAAGTTAGGATTTGGAAGTATTCGGGGTAGCATATTACGAGTTGATAAGTCAAGATTTGAAACAGTAGATTCAATATAGTGTCGTCAAAAATAATGAAAAAATTATTATACTTATACAAATATGGTATAAAAAGTTTTAGGCTTGCCTTACAAACAGGGACGGATCCAGCCTACGTCCTTGGGGGGGGGGCGATATCGCATACAGTATGGCAAGCGAAAACAAGTTATCGCGGGGAGGGAGGTGCCAGCGACATTCACATTCCTAATGCACCAGGCGGGGGCGGGGGCGATTTTTCTGAATTTGAAGCACCCGGGGGGGATTGCCCTCCCTCCCTCTTTTGATCCACGTCTGCTTACAGATAGCACTTGCAACGCAATTTTGACTATATAACCTTGAAACATCTTCTTTCTTTACTATTATCTAAGGATTTGGAAGGGCTGTATTTTGTTGTTTTTATTTTGTGATTTTATAAAAGTTTACGATTTTTTATGTTTTCTAAACATGGAAAAAATGGAAATGCGAACCGTAGTAAGGCTTAAAAAATCCAAAATGGTGTATTTAGTAAGATCAGAAGTAATTGGGAACAAGTTTTTTGGCTTTTAAAGTTATGTAATTTATAGATTAGATACAATCTACAAACATGACATTTAGATGTAAGGAATAAAACAAGTGAATATACAACTTCAAACTAGGTATAATGAAAAACATAACTTTTCTGTAAATGTAAAGATGTTTGTTAAATAGCAACTAGAAAATTATCATAAAAAAGGATATATAATTCTATACATAGGTAGTTACCTAAGGTAGATTCACCTAATTATCAATATCATACGAAATTACAGCTCATCAATATACAGGGGCGGATCCACCCCAAGCTTCTAACTCGAACGAGCAAAATAACTCTTTTGCAAACTGCATTAGGGACGGGAATATCGCTGACATCCCCCTCCCCAGTCAACAACTCGTTTCCGCTCGTCATACTGTACTGTCTTGTATACAAATTGGGTACCTCCTCCCCCAAAGAGAGGTGCTGGGTCCGTTCCTGTCAATATATAGATTGTCCAGGATAATAAAGGCAATTCGGTAACCATATATTTCTTGGGTCAAAATAACTGGACTTTTATTAGGTCATTTTTCATTTTGGATCTTCTTGATTAAAATAAAGAATATCAAGAATTAAATTAAAAAGATATTTTTCTTAGATATTGAAATGAAATAAGGAAAGTGTGTATTTTTATATACTTCGTGAAAATTCAATTGAAAACAATTTGTGGGGTGGTCTTGTTCCCTCGAACCCCCTCCCCAATTTTTTCTGAAGCATGGACGCCTCTACTCCACTCAAAGAGGCTTACAAAAAGAACACACATTTACAATGGATTTTATTTCGAAAGGTAACAAATTAGATAACTTTAGACCAATATATATATATATATATATATATATACATATATATATATATATATATATATATATATATATATATATATATACATAATATACCTCTGTAAAGTTGCATATAATGTCACAGGAAAAGTAAGACTTCTACTGCGAACAGACCAGGCATGAACATTGTGCATAATCGGATTTTGTATTGATCACACTTCTTCATAAATTTTAAAAGGAATTCTTTCAATTTTAAGAACTTGAACATAGTATTTATAAGCATATAGTTTACCTGAGATTCCTATCCTGAAGTATTTGAGCTTGTCTGTCACTGCAACACATTCATAATGGCTATATTCTTTTGAGTAATTATCAATTGATCAAACTGAACAAAGTGAAACTGATAACTTCATGTTCTTTTGAATATGCATTTACTTGTCATTGGGCTGAAGTGATCATGATTACTTCAAGTGATAGAAGTGAAAGTGATAATGACTCAAAAGAATAGCCCTAATCACGTACTCTAAGATTAGTATATAGATAATTATCCGTATTATATAGAAAAGGCTATGTGGACAATTTCTCTGACATTAGTAGTCAGAAGATCCTGATTCATCCATATTAGTACCTTCGAAAAGTCTTTATCTGGTCTCTGAAATCTCTCTTGCTAAAATTTACCTTTAATTAAAACAACTGTATCATTATCATAACAAATATTTTAACTAATTTCACTTAGGAGAACAGTAAAGAGATCATTTATATATAAAGAGAACAGGACAGGTCCCAATACAGTACTATGTGGTACTTCAAACTCCAAACTTCCTGTTTAGCTTAGTGTTTGATTCATTCTTACTTTCTGTGTTCGATTAGTTATGTGGGGCTCAAACAGGTCATACACGATACTACGAACCCCAATATTTCCAAGTTTATCTAGTAACTTTTATTGTGCCACAGTATCAAATGCACGAGTCAAATCAACAAATATCCCTAATGTTTTAAACTTGCTATTAAAACCACGAATTTTATAGTCTATAACGTTCACTATTGCATCCTCCACCCCTACTCCCGACCGAAACCTATAGTAAGAAAGAGGCAAATTATTATTATCTATCAAAAAATCATCCAATCTCAGTTTTATAGATTTCTCAAAATGTTGGCTGATCAAACTGATCATGGTTATAGATCGGTAGTTTTCTTTGTTTAATTTATCCCCCGATTTATAAATAAAATAAAAATAAAAATCAAATTTAATAAATTAAGAGAGGCTTGAGAAGGTAATTATAATTATCTTTCAATATTTTAGACGAGATTTTGTCATCACCATTCGTTATTATACAGTTTTACAGATAATTTAAAAAAATATTAGCAATCCGCAAGCTATCACAAACAAGCTCGTCCTCATCCTTAATTAATGATATTTCCCCAGACTTACTATTTTCATTGGTGGCATGTCTAATTACCTCCCATGTTCTCGAAATGTCACCTCTACAGTCAGTCAGCTCTAAAAAACGCTTATACTGTGACTGTAAAGTAATTAACATTAAAATGAGAGTGTAAAGTGACTCTAAGATCCTTATCATGATCTTTACTATACAACTTAATGCTGTTTACAATTAAATTCCAATTAATTTCTGACATCTAGAGAATGTTACAATTAAGAATTTGTCAATATTTAAGAAAATCTTATTTTTTCGAAATCTTGCATATAGTCTCTATTTAACATAAGACCTTAAGAAATTCTACCTTAAACAGTAGCAATTTTCTTTCCATATCGCCCCAACTAAGAAACTCATCAAGTTCCTCCATCTAATTTAAAAAAATACACCTTGTAATCGGCTTGCCAAGCGTCAATAAAATAGGACTTCAGCAAACAAATAACGTATAATCCTGATTAAGGTAGTTGTCGACTTAATGGTGACATATTGGACATTGGGGGTACCGCACCGATATAAATCACCTGAGTGACACAGCAACTGATCTTCCTCGTTTAATTTAAGCACTAGATTTATCTCGTCCGTACGATGTTTAGAATTTATATGTTCTCACAGTGTCGGTTGTCTAATGATGATTTCAGGCCATTTCGATTAACAATTATCGTAAATTTGTTGTCATACAATTAATAGAATATCAAAGTAATATATAAATAATATTTTATTATTTATATTAACATTTATAACATCGATAAAATATTGTTTTTAACCTGTAAAACCAACTCGACAATTCTCTCTTCTTAACTGTTATGACACAAAGTAATTGACCTTCTCAGAAAATCAATTCACAAACCAAATAAATCAAAAATAAATCTGAAGTTGACCAAATGGGCCACACCGAAGGGATAACGCCACTGTTAAAAGATAAATGACTTTTGGAGCCTCCGAAGGGTGACAACAAATCGCCCTAATAAACCCCTAATGAAAGGAAGATTGACGTTTTTGCGTATACTGAAAATTAATTTCTTCCGTTATGTAAGATTGTGTTATTTTTGTGTGGTATTTATGAACTTTTGAGTGACATTATCTTTAAAAATAGAAACTTTATATTCTGGTTGTAAACATCAGGAAGTTAACATTTTTTGAAGATTTATTTATGTGAAATAGAATTGTGAGGTGGAGCACCATTGTTTGTAAAATTGATGGCATCCTTCTAAACCTAAAATTTGTACACATACAGGGTGATTCAAAAATCGATCACGAAACTTAAGGGGGTGATTCTACTTGACAAAATAAGGGTAGAGCTTCATATAATTTTTTTTCAAAATGTCATTCGTTTTCGAGTTACAAGCCGTCCAAGTTCAAGTTTTTATTTTTTGTTTTTTGAATTACTCGCTTACAGGAAAACCGATTTGACTAATATTTGAAAGATAGGCTAAGTCTTCTGCGCTTCATCATTTTAGTAACAATTCACATTGATTGTTTGCCGCTAGAGGGCACTTTACCTACATTGAAAATTGTTTTTTTGTCATAATTTTTTAGTGTTGACAGCTACAGTAGTTTTTGGCATAATTTCTGAAAGACTGATGCCAGGCCTTTAAAAAAGGTGCTCTTTATTTACATCGCTAAACCCAACGGTTTAGACGTAAATCACCCTTAAAAATTAAGTGGTAAATTTACTTTTCTCATTTCATTACCACCAGCTACCAGGTAAATAGCTATCAAAGTATACTAGAGCTGTCAGTTTAACATCAAATAAATTCGCTTTTTAAACTATTTAATTTATAATCTTAAAATAACTAATAATGGCTAATCAGTAAATATTCATATTATGGATTATTGCGATATACATTTAATTGATAAAAATTAATGAAACAGTACTAAACAAACTAAAAAAGATTCTCAAAATGTCCCCCATTTTCTTCAATACATTTCCTAACACTCTTCAAAAAATGTCGCCTAACTCGATGAAAAATTTCTGGTGTTTCTTTAATAATTTGGCACTTTTCGATTATCCTGAAGCGAAGATCCTCGACGTTGATTACTGGAATATCGTACACCAATTGTTTCAAATGACCCCAAAAGAAAAAATCCATAGGATTAAGGTCTGGTGACCTCGCTGCCCATGCCAATGGTCCACTTCGTCCTATCCATCGCTCAGGATACGTTGCATTCAAATACTGTCGGACACGTATACTAAAGTGGGGCGAAGCTCCGTCTTGGAGGATCCACATGTTGGCCCTTACTTCCAATGGCACATCTTCCAGATACAATGGGAGACGATTTTGGATAAAATCTAAGTATACGTCACCAGTTAATGGGCCATCAAAGAAATGAGGACCAATAAGGTAATCTCCTATTATCCCTGCCCACACATTTAGTGAAAATCTACGCTGATGTTTCGTTTCTACCACATTGTTTGGGTTCTCGTAAGCATATGTGTGGATGTTGTGTAGATTTGTTATGCCATCACGAGTGAAACCAGCTTCGTCAGTGAATAATATGACGCCAATTAATCGATTATCGTGTTCATACCTAGCTAGGATCTGATTGCACATTTCCAACCGTCTCGGCCGATCATCGTCATAAAGAGCCTGCACCTTTTTTGAATGAAACGGGTAGAGTTGTTCTTCTCTTAGTATCCTCCATGAACTAGTCTGACAGAGCCGCACTTCATTCCCAATTTTTCTAGTACTAATACCTGGATTATCTTCAATAATTTCAAGCACTCTTTCTTCTTGTTGCACGTTTCTAGCAGTTCTAGGTCTTCCCCTATTTCCATTATAACTTTTAAAGGAACCACATTCCGCAAGCCTCCTGTGCACACTGGAAAATGTTTGAGCATGAGGGATATTTCTTTCCGGATAACTCTCCATATAATATCTTCTTGCCAACTCTGCATTACCATTTGCTTTTCCATAACAAAAATGGATATCACAATATTCGATATTTGAATATTGGTGATTAGCCATTATTAGTTATTTTAAGATTATAAATTAAATAGTTTAAAAGCGAATTTATTTGATGTTAAACTGACAGCTCTAGTATACTTTGATAGCTATTTACCTGGTAGCTGGTGGTAATGAAATGAGAAAAGTAAATTTACCACTTAATATTTAAGGGTGATTTACGTCTAAACCGTTGGGTTTAGCGATGTAAATAAAGAGCACCTTTTTAAAGGCCTGGCATCAGTCTTTCAGAAATTATGCCAAAAACTACTGTAGCTGTCAACACTAAAAATTATGACAAAAAAACAATTTTCAATGTAGGTAAAGTGCCCTCTAGCGGCAAACAATCAATGTGAATTGTTACTAAAATGATGAAGCGCTTAGCCTATCTTTCAAATATTAGTCAAATCGGTTTTCCTGTAAGCGAGTAATTCAAAAAACAAAAAATAAAAACTTGAACTTGGACGGCTTGTAACTCGAAAAGGAATGACATTTTGAAAAAAAATTATATGAAGCTCTACCCTTATTTTGTCAAGTAGAATCACCCCCTTAAGTTTCGTGATCGATTTTTGAATCACCCTGTATAATGGATATATTTTATCTTGACTCGGACCTCATTATTAAATCTATTTTATCTAATTACGTGGTCGTGATATACTAATAATGTTAAGAGTACATGGATTAAGACAATGAATTAATAAGTGGCATCCCTCCTACAAAAAGGTTTAGAAACAAATGAAGTTTCAGTTTTTGAGAAGAATTTGTTACCTTTTGCCCTTTTAGCACACTTTAAGTACTACTAAACATGAAAAAACCTCTAAAATGATCATGATGGCCAATACAAAATTTGATTTAGTTAACGAGAGACGCTCTCCTTAGCATAGACCTTGTGGATGCTGTAATTTTGCTCTCATTTCACAATATCTCAGCTTTTAACTAACTTTTTTAGATTTTGAAAAAAATGGTCTCTTTATTTATTGATCATTACCAATTTTACAGTGCTATAAATATTTAAATTGTTAATGTGCCTCCACGTCAGGACTAAAGAGTCGATGGTAAACGAAAACTCTCTAATGGGGATACTAGAGAGTTCATTTCGATAAATTGAATGGAAGTTTCATTTTGTTAAGCAAAAATGTAACGTAAATTTATTACCTATTAATTTTTTCATTTTCTATTGAGTAATGTTTTTCCTGTTTTCAACTGAAATCCACATTGATGAAGAGCATAATAAATACTCGAAAGCTTGACTAACAAAAAAGTTATAATCTGTTTCGTTACTAAGTGGTACTGGTTGATGTTTTGTAAGCAGATTTTTCCAAGTATTAGGCACTCGCTTGCTATCATCTCTGCTATTTAAGTTGTTGGGCCTCTTTGTAATATCAATGGCTTCCCTTATAACTGTTGTGGACAGGTTTTCACATCTCGATAGCATTTCTGTTCCAGAGAAATTTATCTTGTGTCCTGTGTTTAACCAATGTTGGGCCGGATCAGAAGAAATTGTTTTTTGCTTGACAGCGTTTATATGTTCGTCTCCTCTGGCGCTTATTTTATGGTTGGTTTGGCCTACGTAAGATGAGCTGCATTCTCCGCATGGAATTTCGTACACTCCCTGATTTTCTAGAGGGATTCTTTCTTTAGGTGTTGGCAAGACATCTTTTACTTTACGGTCTGTGGTGAAAATGGTTTCAATGTTGTGTCTCCTGAGAATTCTTGCGATCTTGTCTGTGGTGCCTCTTACATAAGGAACAAAAGCCTTGAAATTAAAAAGCAAAGTTCCCAACAAAATAAGATCTAACGTCATATATGCAATTCCTTGCCTAAAATGTCCTAAGAAATACATTGGTATGACGACACAATATATTGAAAATAGAATTAATGGACACAAGTACACTAAAAACGCATCGACATCCTTACATAAACATGAGCAAACAAGTAAGCATGAATTTGATTTTAAAAACACCCTCTTTTTAGATACTGACAGAAATTATCACAAACTAGGGACCAAAGTAATGATACACATAAAAAAAGATAAAAATGTTGTAAATGACAAACAAGATGTCAAAAACCTAAGTCAATATACTTTAATTTGATATTTTAATATGACATACTTGAAGCGACTCTATAATAAATATTAGAAATTATGTCCTGATGCTTGGGACGATTTCATATAAACTCATGCAAATGAAAGAACGTTAAAAAAAAAGAAATAATAATCTTTTTTCCTATTTTTTGCTGTTCTATAAAAAGTAATCTATCCATATCAATTGTAATAATTGAATTTATTTTTAACTTACGCACAAAGCTACTTTCAAGATATGTACTATTTTATAGTTTTACTGTTTTAACCTGTGTATCGTTTTGTTTTCATTTTAAGACTGTTGTAAAATCTGTTATAATTTTATTAATTTTAATTAAATTAAAAATGCAAATGTAATGTGTATGTAGAACAATTACTGTGATACATGTTTAATAAAAAAAAATTGTAATTTTGTAGATTCAAAATAATATATCATATTTTTGAAGAAGCTCACTATGTAGAGCGCAACATCAGAAAAGTCGTTGTCTTTTGATTTTTGAATGGAAAAATCTATACCTAAGAAAATATTAACATATATTATTATATTGTTGCGTAGTGTTTCACGGATGGGAACATGTGATTCAGTATTAATCCGGGAATACATCCGTGCGTTCGTTTGGTTTCCTGTGGAAGTTTGCAGACGTTTCGCCAAAATCTCATTTGGCATCTTCTATGCTTGGTGGTTGTAGATCAACTCAATCTACAACCACCAAGCACAGAAGATGCCAAATGAGATTTTGGCGAAACGTCTGCAAACTTCCACAGGAACCCAAACGAACGAACGGATGTATTCCCGGATTAATACTGAATTATATATATATATATATATATATATATATATATATATATATATATATATATATATATATATATGTATATATACTGGTGTATTTCCGTTCGCCAGTAGAAAAATCTTCACAACATTGGAATGAGCATGTTGGTCTTCTGTCTATTTTGTTCTAGTTTGGCACCTGTACCGGGTGAGTCAACGATTGGATGAAGTAAGTTTGTGCCTTTTCGGTAAAATTTACAAAGAAACTATATTTATTGTTTCATACAGTTTATTTTTACGCAGATTTTAAAAATATTTAGGACTCTACAGGGTGAGCCAAAAAACTAGAACAGCATAAAGATGTATTTTTTTAAATAGAACACCCTATATACGAATCGTATTTTCGATTTAGCTTATAATTTTAAATCTTTTTTATTAAGGGTTTACTATAACAAAACTTTATAGTTTCTGAGATAATTAAGTTTAAAGAAAAAAAGTCACATTTTCAAGCATCAATTCAATCCTAAATAACGTTTTCAATTTTGTGACAAATATATTCAAATTTGGAATTTAGCAAGGCCAAGGACAAGTTAACATAATTTTTACCTAATATTTGCAATAAAAGCTACAGGGTGTTGAACACATCGGCTCAAATTTGAACAAGTTTAAATGAATAAATATCTTTTTTTTTAATGGTACACCCTGTATATTTTCATGTTATTTAATAGAGTAATAAAAACCCTAAAAGTTTTGTTTAATATATCCTATAACTATTTATAATAGTTTTTGAGATATTTCAGTTTTTCTTATTTTCCATACTTTTTACAGAAATAGTCTTCATTATCATAGTAGCCATGGCAAAAACAATGTAAAAGAACATTTTTCTGTGTGTCAAATTTATAACCGCAATCGCTTCTTTTGGTTTTTATGTAGTGTAGTTTGGTTTTTTTTTGCATTCATCTTATTTTGTAAAATGAATTTTCCAAGAATGAGTTAATAAATATGATTTATATAATAGGAGAGGCTCAAAAAAATTGCCTTCTTGCTCAAAGAATTTACAAAATGAAGTATCCTGATCGACGCCAGCCTCATACCCATACTTTTCAAAACTTAATGCAAAGATTTGATTCTTCTGGTACTGTTGTCAAGTGGTCAACAAATCAGTAACTAATGAAGAAAAAGAACTACAAGTATTGTTAAATGTTCAGGAAAATCCTTATATTGGTAGCCGTCAGTTAGCAGCATTATGTGAAACATCACAATCCACCGCTAATCGTACTACCAAGAAATATAGGTATCATCCATATCACATGGAATTACACCTAGAATTGCTATGGACAGGATTTTGAAAGTCCTGTAAACTTTTGTCGTACAATAAATGCGGAGATTCAATTAAATCCAAATTTATTATGCAAGGTAATGTTTAGTGATGAAGCTACTTTTAGAAGTAACGGTGCCGTAAATAGACGCAACATGCATTATTATGCCACAGAAAACCCATTTTGGATTAGAGAGGTGCAACATCAAAACCACTGGTCATTAAATGTTTGGTGTGGTATTCATCATAATCGAATTATTGGACCCCACTTTTTTAATGAACCACTAAATGGCCATAGTTACCTGAACTTTTTACAAGAAGAACTACCCCAACTGCTTCAAGGTCTCGATAGGGATGAGCTCGACAGTATGTGGTTCCAGCACGATGGTGCGCCTCCGCATTACCATCGTGAAGTTCGTGCGTTTTTGGACCAACGATATCCGCAAAAATGGATTGGACGTGGGGGTTTCATTGAGTGGCCACCAAGGTCTTGCGACATCACCCCATTAGATTTCTTCCTATGGGGTTATATTAAAAATAAGGTGTATGTTAATCCACCAACAACAGTGAAAGATATGCGAAACAGGATTAGGGATACCTGTAGAACAATAACGCCACTAATTTTGTCCAGGGTCCGAGAAAATCTGCAAAAAAGACTAAATTTGTGCATTGCACAAGAGGGTCGTTTATTCGAACACTTATTAAAAAGAAATAATTAATCTCAGTATTTAATAGGTAATTTTTTTGTTTAAATTTAGTATAAAAGTAAATATGTATTTGCCTTGTCGTTATTGTTGTGTTAATTTTTTCACATTATGTTTAATTAAACTATTGCCGTTGTAATATAACGAATAATGTATTTCATCATATTTAACCGCATTCTGTTTGTTTCTGTAGTTTCTTTTTATTATTTTACATGGCTACTATGATAATGAAGACTATTTCCGTAAAAAATTATGGAAAATAAGAAAAACTGAAATATCTCAAAAACTATTATAAATAGGTATAGGATATGTTGAACAAAACTTTCAGGGTTTTTATTACTCTATTAAATAACATGAAAATATACAGGGTGTACCATTTAAAAAAAAAAGATATTTATTCATTTAAACTTGTTCAAATTTGAGCCGATGTGTTCAACACCCTGTAGCTTTTATTGCAAATATTAGATAAAAATTATGTTAACTTGTCCTTGGCGTTGCTGAATTCCAAATTTGAATATATTTGTCACAAAATTGAAAACGTTATTTAGGATTGAATTGATGCTTGAAAATGTGACTTTTTTTCTTTAAACTTAATTATCTCAGAAACTATAAAGTTTTGTTATAGTAAACCCTTAATAAAAAAGATTTAAAATTATAAGCTAAATCGAAAATATGATTCGTATATAGGGTGTTCTATTTAAAAAAATACAACTTTATGCTGTCCTAGTTTTTTGGCTCACCCTGTAGAGTCCTAAATATTTTTAAAATCTGCGTAAAAACAAACTGTATCAAACAATAAATATAGTTTCTTTGTAAATTTCACCGAAAAGGCACAAACCTACTTCATCCAATCGTTGACTCACCCTGTACAAGTTATACCTTAGTTCTGCCTGGTTGGTTTCCACTACTTTTGGGATAGACACAGTTTGTATATATATGACAATTATTTTAAGATGATCAAACTGTGCTCACTAATAGAAAAATAGTTTAAGATTAATATTAAACAATTTAAATAAAATATTAGGAATTTTTTGGAGGAACGATATCTAATTTTAGATCAACCATTATTTAAAATAATATTATATGTTTTTAAACGTCTCTTAATACGTAGTACAAAGTTAACCCTTAACAATATTTTTCGATTCATCAAAGGTGTTTCAAAGAAAGAAAGTGTATTACCGTTCATATTCACTGCGTTCTTTGTGTATTTGGGTTGATTGATGGCATTTTCAAGGCATCAATTTTATTCAACATGCAAGGTCTTATTATAGCATAAAAACGATTGTCTTGTTAGCTTTTGTTAATCTTGATACCTTTAGTGTTAGCTTTTGATATTTTAATATAATCAAAATTGTCATTATAATTAATTTCAAATATAATATCATTTTTAAGGTATCCATATTAGAAATTTTAAAATATTTGCCAGATTTTTCTGTTGCATTAAAATAAACATGTAGTAAAAAATTGTAATTTTTTTCAAATATTGTTAAAAACAGTTTCGCAATATTCTACAGGCATTTTTCCCCATTCTTCTTTTAAAGTGCATTAAGTTGTATTTCACAAGTAATATATTATTACTTTCCCTCTAATTCATGCTGTAAGTTCTCTATTACATTAATATCTGGACTCTACAGTAGTATTTCGATAATGTTTGATATATTATAAAACATCTCGTATTTAATTTTATTTCGTAGTGACCTTTCATATAAATGTAAATTTCTTGGTCTTTTCTCAGAAGTCACTACATATAAGAAATTAAAAATGGCATGATTTCAAAAGTATTCCATCCAATAAGAATCATAAGATGTTTCTTTAAAAGCATAGCTCCAATGCCCGTGGTATTTATCTTCCCACCAAAAGATGCACGATACTTATAAGGCATGATGGAAGTAAAAGAGAACAAAACTAAAATGGAGGCACAGAAAACAAATAGCAAGTCGACCTAGTACCTCAATTTTGAGCTGTTCAGGCGTGGTGTCAATAACTACCAGACTGCGCCAAGTGTGGCATCCAACATCACCAGTCGACTTCGGGAAACCTAGGGACTTACTAGCGTGGTGTGCCAACTGTCATAGGAACAGCCCAGTTTTATATAGAAGCTGTCCAAAATGCTCAAATTACCAATAAAAGAAACAAGAGAGCATCTCAGCACAATCAGAGTTCAATTGTGGCTGACAATCTCTCTCAAAGCTAATGATCTTTGATAAATTGTTAGTAATAAAATTTCCTATTCAGTTATTAGAAACAAGTATGTAATTGAAAGCAAACTTCAAATTATTTATTTTAAGCACAGTAATGTGCTAAAAATGCGCCCTAACGACATTCGTGTTATGTAGTTATACCGAGACTAAATATGTAATTAAAACTTGCTGAACTTTAGTGTAAAGTTGCGTGCCCAAAACCTCCGACTCATTCCCCTAAAATTGATTTTCTCAAATTTGAAATGCTAAATAGGGTGACTTTACATCAATGAAGAAAATATAATATCGAAAAATATTCGTTAATTTTGTCTATGCGAATCTTGTTAAAAATACATATTACATAGCGAGTTGATGTATTCAGAAGCATATCAAAAGTATATATACATGCGCTCAGCTATTTATTGCACAAAGTATTTTTTCAACAATTGAAAAAACGAATCTAACTTCATTTCATGTCATTTACTTCTCCGTAAATTTTTTCTTGCTATGTTATTGATAGAGATCGGATTTCAACAGAAATATTTGCAAGAAAATATTATTTTTGAAATATTTAGGTCAGTTGTCGCGGTTAAAATTTTATATTAAATTTACTATAGTTAATTTGGTTCATTTTACCTTCTTTTTGCTAATATTCACGTTTTTGGCAGCACTATATCATTGTTATTAAGCATTTCTCATTTCTTCTTCGTATCATGGCCTAATATTCGTTGCATTTTTGGGTCCTTTTGCTTTTCGAGCCATTCCAAATTTCACTCCCTTGCAAGATTTCTTCTCAACTTAATTATTTTCTTTATCTTTCAGTAATTTGCCTATAAGAAATACAACCCTAATTAAAATCCTTTCATAACTTGTATTTTTAGGTCGGCAACTCTACGTCACTGTTTTAGGTTAATTATATTCAAATAGAATGTTGGTATTCACCTATTTATAAGATATCATTCTTTTTTTATGCTGATTATTTCAATTAAATTGTTACATTTATCTATTTTAGTTACAGTTTTCCTAATTTTTATTTGAAGTATTTTCAAGGATTTGTTTACCGTTTGTTGGGGTTATGTAACCTTTTAAGTTGACGTTTAGGCAAATTTTTGCATTCTTTATCTGTCAATACTACTTTTTCTTGGTAATAATGCCAAGGGGTCGACAAAATCCCCGTTTCCAGGTCGTACCTCGATAACAACCAAACTAGCCAAAAAAATACTAAAACCACAAATCACAACAACGCTATCGAGGCACGCAAAAGAAATTTCCCATCCAAAATCCGCAGAATGGCGGCAATAAAACGGGATGGAAATTTCTCGATTCACTAATGCAAAACTTCACAGGAAAAAGTAGGCTTCACAGATAAATTCTCGCCATTTTATACGAAGCCTGAAACCTGCGTTGTATGATTTTCTTTTTACCTCAAAATAAGGCGCGAGACAAAAGGGACCTTAAACAAGTAGCAATTCGATAAAAGAATGACAGCTCAGCCATTAGCAACACAGTATTAGTTACTCATCCAAATTTCCTAACAAAATTACCACAGAAATAGCATCCCAATGTGCAACGGCTTAAAAGAATGCAAATTTGCCTAAAAGTTAGCTGAAAAGGTCACATAACCCCAACAAGAGATAAAAGAATCCTTGAAAATACTTCAAATAAAAATTGGGAAAACTGTAACTAAAATAGATAAATGTAACAATTTAATCGAAATTATCAGCACAAAAAAAGAATGATATCTTATAAAAAGGTAAATACCAACATTCTATTTGAATATAAACAACCTAAAACAGTGACGTAGAGTTGACGACCTAAAAATACAAGTTATGAATAGATTTTAATTAAGGCTGTATTTCTTATAGGCGAATAACTGAAAGATAAAGGAAATAATTAAGTTCAGGAGAACCTTTGCAAGGGAGTGAAATTTGGAATGGCTCGAAAAGCAATAAGACCCAAAAATGCATCGAATATTAGGCTGTGATACGAAGGGGAAATGAGAAATGCTTAATAACAATGATATAATGTTGCCCAAAACGTGAATATTAGCAAAATGAAGGTAAAATGAACCAAATTAACCATAGTAAATTTAAGATAAAATTTTAACCGTGACAACTTCTCCTCTCCTTCAGAAGGAGGGTAATTTCTCAAAAAAAATTAACCGACGATGATGAATTAAGTAGGTAACACCTAATAGAACGAAGCTACGTGATGATCTACTAAGTAAAGTTAAAGATAACAGAATCCAAAAGGGTAAGGCAATTATCAGATAAAGAACTAACCATATAACAGGGTTAGCCAACCAAGGTAAGGAAATGTAATCAATTAAAACCCAAAAAAAACCAACCCCCCCCCCCAAAAAAAAACATATCTCTTTGGTCTCCCTGATACAAGGAACTCGGCGACCCCCATGGAGGCATCTGGTGTAGAAAAGTCCGTCGACGCTGCCGACGGAGGTGCTCAGCACTCTTTCGACCGGGATGGGCAAGTCAGCTAGCATTGCGTAACACCCGAGGAAAGTGTGGGGAACCTTGTTTACTAGCCTTACTCCAGATGTAATCCAGATAATTTATTTCCACTCCCAATGTAGTACCTCCTAAATAAGAAGCGAAAGATTTCAGTATCATTTTCCCTGATCCATAAGTTGTTCCCGTGCGAATGCTGCCTCATCCCTGTAGCTCTTTTTTTTATCAAAAGATATTTCAGTTTGTCCAAAAATTCATCAAATTAGTACACTGTACAGAGTCTCCAATTTTCGATGGTTTTACTGGTTCTCATTATTAGTAAAAATAGAAGAATAAGGTTTCCGTGGCACTGTGCTACTTTTTTAAGACACTAACAATGTCACTAACATAATTTTCATGAACCTCTTATTTTTGGGCTACGAGTTTAAGAGAAAACAATCAGTTTATACAGCAAGATTTTTAACGGTGATTTTCCACTGCAATGATTTTTGCTTCTAGAGCAAAGCAAGATGGTAGATGATGCGTAATTGTTTACTTTTAAGGTGCGTATAAATATAACAAGTCGGGCCCGTGACGAGCATCCATTGAATTTGGCCGACGTCAATTGATGTCGAGCTCACCACGTCAATTTCTCACAAAATCCATGTGCCCTTAGTAGCCGGCGTTAAAGAAGATAATAAAATCATTTGGGATGCAAGAAGCCATTTCATCAAATTTCTCGGGTCATTGATTTTGTTATAAAGTAGATTTTTTTATATAAAGCCACATAACTAGACAAAAAAATTCTGTTCAGTTCGCACCAAAAACCGACAGAAAATGGATCACTGCGTAGCTCGGTAGCGCTGCTCGCGCACTATAGAAATATGATGACGCTTTTATTATCTCCTTCGATGCCGGCAGCCGAAGTCAGTAAAATTGAGTGACTCATCACGGGCGTGACTCGCCATATTTATAAATTCCTTAATGTTTTGTTGATTACTCCACATAAAAAGTATTGCACCGTTTTGTCTAAGCGAAAAGCTTATACCTAGGAACACTACATAAACTCCTGTACTATAAAATTGATAAGTTACTGAAGATCCAATAAAACGTATACTCATTCTCATTACAAAGATCAAAGCAACTTGCCGCCAACAAATAGAGTTTTATAGTGAGAAATTAATAAAAACCAAAAAAATTGTATGGTTTTTATTAGAGTAAAATAGATTGATATAAAAACTTAAATATGTCTAATTAATAAGTAATTGATGTTTAACGGTATATCTAAATCCAATTATTACCACTAAGAAGAAGACTCTATTTAAAAAATCTGCATAAAAATCGATAGTTATAGCATGTTCGATAATTACTAATTTACTACAGCCCTGAACAACGCTAATTACCTTTTTGCTCTAACGTATAGCTTGTTTGCAACAAATAAGAACATACAAGGTGTTTTAATTAAGCTCCATCATTAGAAGCTAAGCTATACTAAACTAATACCAGAACGTAAAATATTCAAATTTTGATAGCTGAGGATAGATAATAAGAGGGTATTTCGAAAAATAAATTGTCTGATCCGTTCTTAACGCTCTTAAGGAGAAAAGACGAATTTTATAAAACTTATATATATATATATATATATATATATATATATATATATATATATATATATATATATATATATATATATATATATACTATTCTAAATATGCCGGCGATGAAAGCTAATATTCGACCACTAAAAATTTTTAAGGCGCGTTTCGTCTTGACATCGGTGGTGGACTGTGGGTTCCACTGATGCCTTTTTAAACACCCTTGTTTATGTACTTAATTATTTTTGGATGTTATATTTAAAGTTATCCTTTGACGAGATCTATAGGTAAGATGTTACACTTATAGGCGGTCGTTCATACAACAATATATATATATATATATATATATATATATATATATATATATATATATATATATATATATATGTATATATATATATATATATATATATATATATATATATATATATATATATATATGTATATATATATATATATATATATATATATATATATATGAAAACTGTTTTCAGCGAGTAACGAGATGAACCGCACTTGAAAATGCCAAACGCCAAACGTCGTGAAAACGATTTTTTGAACGAACGGATTGAAATCCGGAATAACCAAATCATGCATATTATATATATATATATATATATATATATATATATATATATATATATATATATATATATATATATACACATATATGTATATACTAAGGTTATTAGGATGCAGTCCATTTAAATTTGTAGGCCTTGATAAGGAATAAACCCTTTTTTGAATCTGCGAAGCTTTCGAGAATTTATTTTTCTCTTCTTCAGGACCTCTTTACAATATTAATTACAAAGTTAGAATATTAAACTTAACCTATAATTATCAAGAAACTCACCAATGTGGTTTGAATATGATACAAGTAGATATATGAAAAACGGGGGAAAAATAAACCATTAAATCTTTTTAATTATATTTAAAGGCATAATATAATAGGATTGTTAGAATTTGATTAAATTTTTAAAAATCACGAACAGCGAAACATCTCACTCCACTATTTCTCCATTTTGTGGTGACAGATGTCAGGTGGCTACCGAGAACAGTAGCGTGGGTGGCCTAAGTAGTGAAAGAAATAAGAATCCGTCAAACAGTGGCGTAGTCAAGTGTGAGGTTTAGCAAAAAGAAAAATTACTAGTTGGATATTTTTTACAAAATATAGGAGTAAAGCAACGGAAAAAAACTTATTCATCTAGAGATGGACTCTCTAGGAGGCTCAAAAAAGAAAAGGAAAGTATTTGAACCTCCTGGACATTCCATCTCCAGATGAATAAGTTTTTTTCCATTGTTTTGCTTTTATATTATGTAAAAAATATCAAACAAGTAAATTTTCTTTTTATTAAACCACTACGCCACTGTTTTACGGATTCTAATTTCCTTCAATACTTAGGCCCCACTCACACTACTGTTCTCTGTTGACATAAAACATCGGTCAATACAAAATAGAGAAATAGTCGGATGAGATGTTTCGCTGTTCGTGATTTTTAAAAATTTAATCAAATTCTAAAAATCCTATCATATTATGCCTTTAAATATCATTAAAATGTTTTAATGGTGGATTTTTTCCGCTGTTTTTCACATATTTACTTCTTTCATTTTCAAACCACATTGGTGAGTTTCTTAATAATTATAGGTTAGGTTTAATATTCTAACTTTGTAATTAATATTGTAGAGAAGTGCTGAAGAAGAGAATAATAAATTCTCGAAAGTTTGACAGAATCAAAAAAGGGTTTTTTCCTTATCAAGGCCTACAAATTTAGACTGCATCCCCAATATCCCTAGTTCGGAATATTGTTTCTTGATTAGTCAGTCTCGACTACTTTCCCCTTTTATATATATATATATATATATATATATATATATATATATATATATATATATATATATATATATATATATATATACGACGCATCACATTTCCCTCAGTTTCAATACAGAGAACGATAAAAGTCTATTAGCACTATATTTTAAAATATACACAGTGGCTGAAAAAGTTTCACACAAAAATTGTTAAATTTAAATGGGATGCTCTGCATATTATTGTATATTTTGATATCGTGAGCTAAATAAGGGTAAGATACTGTTATGTTTTACATATCGAAGTCTAGCCGTTCTTGAGATATTTAACTATTCTTGAAATTGTAGATCAAAATCTTAGATGCGTGTCTGCCTTGCCTATTCAAGTTTGATGTTTTAAATTGTATTGGTTTTTTAGTAAAATCATTACAATTTATTGTAAATAAAAAATTATCTCAAAAAATTATACAAGGGTGGATGAAAACGTAAATTTAATTTTTAACATTATTAAAGCGAAACAAATTTCTTATTTTAAGTGGAACATCCTGTTTTTAATATCGAATTTGTATTCTAATTTTATTAAGGTTATCTTTACTTATCTTTTATAGTTTTTTAGTAAACTTTTTCAATTTTGGACAATCATTTTTTGCAATTAAAATATTTTTTTACCACTGCCTCTCTTAGTTTAGAGATATAGAATTTAATAATTAAAAAATATTCCAGGCATACATTTTGGATCTGTTTCTCCTTCATCGCTTTTAAATATCAACTCACAGAGAAAAAATAATATCTAAAAGAAATATTTTTTAACAATATAATTTTTTTGAAAATTGACTTAGGCATAGTTGATATTTACGATTTAATAAATAACTAAATAGATATCTAAAATTGCCACGACCTAAAAGAAAATCTGTACACATTCCAAAATAAATTCAAGTTAAAAGAGACACCTAAATCAAAATTTATTAACGCACTAAACGTTTTAATAATTTAACATGTTAACGCCATTTAATAATGGCTGGAAAAAAATGCTCGATGACAGGCTTGGCAACAGTGAAAGTGTTGAAACAAATATCCTTTTGCCTCATGTTGGAAGTTAAAAGCTTTATTGTACTCGAATAGTGCTCGCAGCATTCGATGTATTTTTAGTCATTTAAAATGATATGTGAGGTATGTCTTGATTATTATTTTTAATATAATTTTAAAACTTAATAATTTATTAAATTGATACGATTTGCGGAAAAATATTACCTTCCTTAAGGATATGAATTTATAAAAGGGCTTTTGACCCATTGTCGAAGAAAATTTTCACTATATTTCCTTGGTATACAGGTTGTCCAAGATAAGGAACGCAAAATTTTGCTACGTCACCAGAAAGAGTTAAAGAAATAAAATAAATATTAAATGCTTCGATACAGGTGGTTATTTTCTGATGTTGATCGCTTCTTCTTTTAGGGCAGTGCCTAGACTAGCATTATATATTTAAAGCGCTATCTGTTTTTAAGCCCGTCGGTAAGAAGAAGCGCTGATCATTAGCGAAACTAGGAAACAACGAGTTTTAAAAATAATACACCGGTACCAAAAACAATTAAAATCTATATTTAAACAATAAGTAACAAAAAAAAAAGATGCTGATTTACAAACTATATGTATTTTAACTTAATCTAAAAGAAATATGTAACTATTTGCTACATGTAATATAAAAAAAAAAACAAGAAACAATAAACACTATTGCAAGTATGACGTCATCCGCGCCAAACGCCAGGTCGGATAGCTTTAGGTCCAGCTTTAGACTGTCAGCTGATCTTGAATATCAGCTTTAAATAACCTTATATTTTTGTATGTTCAAATGTTTATATTTATACTGAAAGAACAAACGCTCTAGTAGGCCGATTAGGACTAAAATTATGTTTATTTAAACCTAATTAAAAGTGTTGGACTATTAATATGTGAAATGTTGTTTTAAATTACCTGGTGTATACGTATACCTTCGGTTTACAAGATATTTTAAATGAAATTAAATATAAAATGTCCTATAATTGCTCGCAAAAAGTCTTGAATATATATCTATATACATATATATATATATATATATATATATATATATATATATATATATATATATATATATATATATATATATATATATATATATGTTTATGCTGCTTTCACGGATTCTTCCGTGTGAAATTTAGTAGCAATGAACATAGACACATTATGCCGTTGTAGTGCTGAAATCACATTCAGCAAACGTACAACTATATGCAACTATGTATATAAATGAAGTAAGATGCGAACAGTAAATGCAAACTTCCCTCCATCATATCATTTCCGTGTTAGAGGTTGCACAATTTGAATAAATTGCTACAAAACACAATTTATCCTATTCCATCATCATCGAGATGATAGCCTACTTGAACCACCATACCGAGAAGAAAGTCAAATTTACCCTCCCCACTACAGTGACGGCAGAGATACATGTTTCGGCTCCACTAGACTCATCAAGGTACCGACATGCACCTGTCTGTGTAAGGACAGATCGGAAACAAGCATGCACCACTGAACTCGGCTTCGCCGACCTCCCGCCGGATGGCGTATATATGTTATAATGTTAAAATTCAACATTCAAGACAATAACATTTAAAACAATATCAGAAATTAAAATGATGATTATTTAAAAGGATTATCTTTAGTAAAATTTTACATACCTTAAGATTTCGTCAAAACTATCGCTAACACCGACAAACCACCAAGAATTTGTATTTTATATTCGGGGACATGATAAATAAAAAATTAAAGGAATTTGTTTTTGCTTTTAAGGTGATACAGACATTTTTGATGTTATTAAGGGAATATCTGTGTCTAAATTATATTGTTGGAAATTTGACTTAGATTGTTTATGTCAATTCTGTCATTTACTGTTATATGTGTTTCCTTTTTGATGGCTATCATTTTTTTTTATTATTAATTTATGATATAAAAACAATACATAGCATTACCTTATTCAACAGACCTTTCAGAAAAATTAAAATACATTTTAAAAAAACACAACATTGTAGCACGCCACAAGAGGTACAATCAACTAAACTCAATCTTTACAAAATTGAAAAGCAAAACATCAACTATGAAAACTTCCAATATTGTATATTCAGTTCCGTGTGCAAACTGTCCAAAACAATATACAGGAATGACAAGCCAATTACTAAAAAATCGACTAAATGGACATAAATATACCAAAAATGCTACTACAGCATTGACAAAACATGAAAAACAATGAAAAACACTCTTTTAACTTTAAAAATACCAAAATAGTCCATAGGAACAAAAATTATCAAAAATAAATATATATATATATATATATATATATATATATATATATATATATATATATATATATATATATATATATATATATATATATATATTATGAAGCCGCGACGGGGAATGCTAGTTACAGATATAAAATTGTGTTCCTAAAATTTCTCTAGAAAATTGCGATTGCTTTTTTTACGATAACTCCATTATTTTTTTCGCTATCGGGTTCATCCAAGAACCATTTTAAAGGTAATTTTAAGGGCTATAAGATCATTCACATCTCCTTTTTTAAAACCCATTATTTTTAAAAGTTAAAAGGTTAAACGGTTCAGGTCACATGATCCTCACAATAACATTTACACTTCTAACGTTGATATCTCGGTTGTTTTTATTCTACAGAAATAAAACAAAAAACTTAAATTTTTGTTATCAGCCATTTTTCACGAATATTTAGTAGTTTTAGAGTTATTATAAAAAAAAATAAATTTTTAGAGAAATTTGAAAAAATTCAGTTTTTTTAAATCGTCCTTTTTTTCAAAAATAAGCATTCTAAACCGGTCAAAGTTTCTGAATTCACTAATTATACTAAAATAAAGCAAATCCTACAGGGATAACTATAAATTTCAATTTTGGTGGAAATGGCGTAGCTTTTATTTTTCACTTTTTCTTAAAAAAATTTTGAGAGTCCCGTCTTATTTTCATCATAACTCGCTTAGTTCTAATGTAATGGATTCATTCAAAGCCTATTTGCAAGATCTCCTCAAGTACTTTGAAAAGTTTTTTTATAGGTATTTTCCGAAAAATGTATTGTTTTCCCGTTATTTAACCTCGAACATTTGGATTCGAGTATTCTCCAAAAAAAAACGATCCTTTTAACTACCTAGAAGTCGCTTTGGATTCAACTTACAATGTTCATAAAAAAACCATGTCTTTGTTTTCTCAATATTTTTGGAAAAACGCATAGTTTTGGAGTTATTTATAAAAAATAGTTTCAAAACATACATGCAACATTTTTAGCCATTAATAACTCAAAAAATATTGATTTATCAAAAAAATTTTATAGAACATATTTTACTTAGAATTTGTCCCTTTATCAATTCCTGGACTTATTTTTGATAAAATCATTTCCACCCCGGAGAAGGGGTGGCATCCACCCCTAGGGTAAAAGCGCAAGTCGGCACTATGTTACTTTTGTTACTTGAGGCACCCTCTAATTACTCACTAATTTTCATGCAAATCGATGAAGGTTCAAATTTTTCTGAGGAGAAAGCCTTCAGTAACTACAGGTGAGCACCTATAAATAAACTTCTACTTCCCTTCATACACGGCGGCGCGTACGTTATAAAACATTACTTAGGAGCAGAATTTTAAAATATTTCTTTAATACAAAGTCATTCATTTGAAAGTAACAAAAAATGCCATCTTTTTTAAACTCCAAAACTAATATTTATGTAAAAAGTTTTAAAACTTCCTTGCTTTGATATAGCGACTCCCATATTGATAAAAACATTTTTTCAGATGTAAGATAAATTCGAATCTAGTTTTTTCTCACGTTTCAATTAACCTAGTACCATTATAAACATTTTAGAACAAATTGAAAATAATATGTGTCTTCCGGTTCGCAAGTTATTTATTGTTATTAATTTCAATCAAATCTTCATCTTAGCTAGAACAGATTATATTTAATTTATTATAATTCGATTGATATTTTTCGTTTGAAACAAACTTCATAACTAATCGAGTTAATGAGATATAATTTTAAAAACTAAAATAGAGGCCTGTGTTTTTCTTATATGCACATTTCAACCCTACAGACAATTAACTGTGGCTTCCTGTTGAACTAGAAAGCATTATATAAATTTTTAAATTATATTTTTATCTCAAAATCTACTAATTTTATTAGTATTCACATGTTTAAGTGGTCGTAAAAATCTAGAAAAAAATTTTAATGTGTAATTTAAATATATCTAATTAGTTACTCATAATTACAGTATAAATAATCATTGTTATTTATGTTTCAAATGGCGACTTTTATAAGTTTTAAATAGTAATAGATAGAAAAAGACAGAAGCATTGAAAATAAATGGCGCAGATTTGTTTTCCCTTCCATGATAATCCTGTTAACCGATGAATAAATTTAAAAATTGAAAAAAAATAATCTCGCCGTAACCATTTGTTAAATTATTATTTTATAATCATTTTGGATATAATTGGAAGTCTCCTTAAACCGATGGTATTGTTGAAAAGATTAAAGAGAAAAAATTGTTTTTTTTTATTATGTACTAAGTATGCTACTTTTATCTATTACCTAAGAGTGTTTGTAAGTTTATCTCTGCCAGTGTAAGTTAAACTCAAATATTCATAATGATGTACATGTCACAAAAAAAATTGACATGTGACAAAAAAATTCAAAAAGAAATTTGGATGCCATCCAAAAATAACCTAATAACACGAAACAGAACATAAATAGCAAAAATATGTAGCATTACTTTACGCTAGTGAGCTGCCAGAAAAAATAAAACACATTTTAAAAAAGCACGATATTATCGTATGCCACAGGTCTCATAATAAATTATATACACTATTCACTAACTTAAAAAGTAAAACTCCTTTCATGAATAAATCAAATGTAGTATATTCGATCCCTTGCACAAATTGTCCCAAAAAATATATAGGCATGATGAGCCAATTACTTAAGAACAGATTGAATGGCCATAAATATACGAAAAATGCCTCAAAAACATTAAATAAACACACACAGGATAAATAACATACCTTTGATTACAACAGTATTATAATTGAGAACAAAGATATGAATTACCAAAAATTACAGATAAAAGAAATGATAGAAATTAAAAAAGATATAAACACTGTTAACTACATAACGGACATAGGAAATTTGAGCCACATCTACACCAGCCTAATTTAAACAAAAATATTAAGTGTTCGATCCTGCTAATAAACATAAAAAATTGAATATCCTCTTAATAAAATTAAATGTATGGGTTTTTTCATTCTTTTTTTTTGGTTCATTGTAAAATATAAAAAATAAAATAAATTCGCATTACATGTATCATCAGCACCTAAATAGATGACGAAAAGGTCGCACTCCATTAATAAACTAAATATTCAAGGTGCGTACTGGTAAAATTAAGTATATTTTAAAAAAATTTTAAAAAAAATTCAAAATTTGAAATTTGTTAAACGTATAGTTTGTTTTTTAAATTGTAGATATGTTCGTATATGATTTTTTTTATTTATATGAAAATTATTTTTTAGGATGGGACATGAATAAAAAAGAAAAAATTTTTGAAAATGCCTTAAATAGATGACAAATCGTCAAATTGTTTTAGATTTTTTGTTGGATAAAGAACCTAAACCCAACAAAAAGAAAATAAAAAAAAAAGGATATATATATATATATATATATATATATATATATATATATATATATATATATATATATATATAAAGGGTAGTGATTGCTGACTAGTTAGGATAAACTGGTTAATATTGGGGTGTGCAGCAAGCTAAAGAGTATTCTTTAAAGTTAATCCAAGCTTTCGAAAATCTTTATTATCATTTTATCTTCAGGGAGACTACAATAATTACAAAAAAAGGGGAAATTAGTGAGATAAATTTTCCCTAAAAGTATTGATAACTTACATCTTTATTTGAGGATGTTCACTGAGATGGTAAATGGTTTTATGACAAAGTACATTGGTAAAAGAGACTAAAAAACTACGGTCACAGACCAATTCACAACAAATTATTACATCAAATTGATTTTAAAATTTTAAATTAAAATAAAAATTTTTAAAACAGGAGAAACCATTTTATTCCTTCCCAAGTCACATGTAACTGTAAAATGAATTTGAAAATTATGAGGTTAGGAAATTTGTCAGCTGTCAGTAGGGCTGCCAACCTTATCCAATTAATATTAAGTTTAGTTCGGATGAACTGTATTTAAGGTTAACTATACAGTAAATGGTCAGTCATGCTGAAGTTATTAGGATAAACAAATGAATTTTTTTCCCTTCCAAAAAATATGAAAATTATTACTGAAAAAATTACTTTTATATTAGGAGTCAGCAGGGCTGTCCACTATTAATATATTTTGTTAGGTTGAGATTGCAATTAAAGGTAATTATGCAATGTTTGGTCAGCCATATTGAATTATTAAATCGTTAATATCTAAGGAAAACTATGATCATTATTGTAAGTAATATTTGTAGAGCTAGATAAAGAGTTATCCAAAAATAAAAGATAAGAATAAATTTCACTCAAATGTTTAATATCAGTTTTTTTTATTTAAACTATTCGGTTCTTGTGAGATAAAGGCCATCTCTAAGAAAAACCTCTTGGCAATGATTGACTGAGTTGAAAGTATCCTCACTGAACCATAATCCATATTGTGTAAATGACTTAGCATGTTCAGCAAGTGCACATCTTTCAGGATGTTGTATACAATCACTTCGGTGTAATGTAATTCTATTTTTAAGTGATTGTGAAGTTTGACTGATATACACTTTGTCACAATCTGCAAACCAATTGGTGTTTTGTCTTTTAGTTTTGAATGCACAGAGCTTATTGTAAGTATAGATTTATTAGCAATTTTAATATTATCAATCTTTGTGAAAATTCTTGAAAGTTTTTGTGTTATCTCTCCAATATATGGCAACGAGATGAATTTAACCGTGTTTGTTAGAACTTCTTCTGCTATAGATTGGCGATCATGGTTAGATACATTTATGTTATCATTCATGTTAATAGTATATATATATATATATATATATATATATATATATATATATATATATATATATATATATACACTAACCAAAAGCCTAAAATGAATATTATGTTTCGAACAGAATATGAAAACGTGTTATTCTTAGACCGTTAAAGCACCCTGTATTTTTAATGGAACAGATGATTCATTACTACCCTCATAATTTAACCCTTTAAGGGTAAAACAACACTGTTATAATCACTGTTTAAGCTTCATAAAAATCATTAAGTAAAAACACGAAGTAAGTAAATATCCCGCCCGGACTGACAAGGCATTTTTTCACTAATTATCTATATTAATTAAATATCTGCCTAAAAATCTACCCATGATTAATTAAACAACTGCGATGAGTTACTTTATTAATATAGTGATTGAATATGCATTTCTAAAGGAAAATTATTATTTTTCCTTTTTTGTCGGGGAAAATAAATAGCGGAAAAGTTATCAATAATATTTTTGATATTTTCCGTTCTAAATCAACTTCCAAAAAACAATGTGTAGTAAATAGTCAAAAAAGTTCTTGGGGAAATAATCTCGGTATATGAAAAGTAGGAAAGTTAATGACAAATATATTTATAAAAATGAATTTCTCAAATATTTCTTTAATTTTATAGTTTTATAGTCGATTCTTATGGCATTTAATAAGAAATTATGCTAAATTAAATAGTTTGCATATAAAGATTACACTGTGCATATTTTCAATTAGCTTTGAATCCTTACAAAAAGCTTCCGAGAATGCTTAAAATTATGATAACATTTCATCCGTCATAGAAGAAATGTGGACTACAATAACGATAAATATACTAGACGCTGCAAAAGAAGCGTTGGGAACAAGAATGAGTAGAGGGAGGAAGAAACTAAGTAAAACACCGTGGTTCACAGAAGAAATAAAAGAACTAGCAAAGATAAAGAAAGACGCTTTCTTGAAGTACAAAAGTAATCCTTCGGCTGAAGAATATCAAAAATACAAGCAAACGAGAAACAGCATAAACGAGAGGATTAGAAGACGCAAGGAAGAATACTGGGAGCGATACACAAAGGAAATGGAACATGACTTATACGGTGTGCAGAAGAGAATATAGAGAATGATTCAGAAACAGAAAAAAAAATGTTAATGAATACATCAGTACAGCTCACATCAAAAAGGAAGAATGGACATCATACTTTGAAAGACAATTTGGTAATACAAATACGATTCACACTAGCATAACAGCAAAATCCATAAATCTGAGCACTACAAAAATGCAGGTAACATCGGAAGAAATAGAATATAAAATACGTAATTTAAAGAATAGAAAATCTCCTGGACCAGATCTAATTACCAACGAATTATTGAAATACGGAGGCCAAATGCTTACCGAGGACTTACAAAAGCTTTTTAATACAATTATTAAAGAAGAGCAAGTACCGCAAAAATGGAAAACCAGCTATACAATTCCCTACACAAAAAAGGTGATCACAAAAACCCGGACAACTACAGAGGAATTACACTTCTTAACTCTGTCACCAAACTATTTACAGCAATTATTCGTGACAAACTTGAAGAGAAAATAGAGATCTCGGAGGAACAACAGGGTTTTCGAAAAAACAGGGGAACAACAGATGCCTTATTTATAGTGAGACAAATAATCGAAAAATCAATAGAATTTAACCACCCTGCATACTGATGCTTTGTTGACTTAACAAAAGCATTTGACCGCATCAAGAAGCAGCACATAACGGACATCCTAAATTAGAAAAATTTCAGCGGAGATCATAAACATAATTGATGACTTGTACACAAATTCCAGCACAAAAATAATAACATCCGAAAGTCTAACCGAAGACATCAAGATAAACGAAGGGATAAGGCAGGGAGACTCGCTAAGCCCTTTCTTATTCAATTTGATAATGGACCGCATAATAGAGGACATCAGACCGAAACGCGGATACCAGATGGGCGGACACAATATCAATATAATATGCTACGCGGATGATATGGTCCTACTCGCAGATAACGAAGACGACCTCCAGAGATTGATACACCTATTTAGAGATTGATACACCTATTTAACGTATCAACTAAGAAGTACAATATGCAGATATCAACGAATAAAACAAAGTGTATGGTAATTTCCAAGGAACCAAGAAGGTGTAAGCTACAGATAGAAAATGCCATAATTGAACAAGTCATGAACTTTAAATACCTAGACATTGACACAACAAGCTGTCGTAACCTTACTGGAGAAGTACTGTCACAAAATACAAGAGCCCTACAAGTGGCAGGATGCTTAAGACATGTTATATTTCGAAACAGATACATGAGAATAAAGGGAAAAACAAAAATATAAAGACCATGATACGACCAATTCTAACTTATGCCACGGAAACAAGAGCAGACACTAAGAAGACAAAGCAGAAAACGAGAACCACCGAAATGAAAGTACTGAGAACGTGTCAATCAGAGATAGGCTGACAAATACCTTAATCAGAGAAAAATGTAATGTGCAGGACGTGGTCAAATGGACAAAAGAAAGAAAAAGAGGTTGGAAAGAACACGTTGAGAGAATGAGTGTTTGTATGTATGGACGACCAAGAGGAAGAAGATTACCAGGACGACCACCAAAGAGATGGGCCCAGAGCTGGTTCTCTTCATCAGCAGAATAAGGCGGGTGTAGATAGAATGACAAACAGGGATATCACTAGTCAACATAGAAGAAGAAGAAGATTTCATCCGTCAAAATTCTAAGCGTGATTACAGAAATTTCTTTTGAAATGCTCTAGTTTTTAATAACGGAAATTTTCCTTGAAATCGTTCTGCAAGGTTACACTCTGCTTTCCAATTTATTTAGTTGGTAGATTGCAATTGCCTTTCTTGTTACCTTCCAGAAACATGAAGAACAAGTTCACGAAACTTCCAAATTAAGTTCTACGTTTATTTTTATTTATCATTCCCTTTAGTTTCCTGGAATCTTTACTAAACATTATTTGGGATCTATCTATCTATCTATCTGTACTAGCTGACTAACTGACCGACTAACTGAATGACTAACTGACCGATTAACTGAACGACTAACTAACCGACTAATTGACCGACCAACCGACCAACTAACTGACCGATTAACTGACCGAATAATTGATCGAATAATTGACCAACTAACTGACCTACTAACTAACCGGCTAACTGACTGACTAACAACACAAAGCTCAAACTACTAAAGATAGGATTAAGAAATTTTGGAAAAAAGTTGGCAATACCACGTAGGCACCCACTACAAAAGAATTTTTCAAAATTCGCATTTCAAAAGAGTGAAAAGAGGTAAATTGTCATTGGGTAAAGTTATCGATATTTCTTGATCAAATAGTATATTGGGTAATTCTCCCTGAAATGTATCGATCGATTGTGGGAAAACTATAATTAGGAAGAATCTGAAAATTTGAGAGTTTATTAACGTGGATAGGGAACAGCAGGCTAAAATATTTTCAAGATGATGGTACTTCCCGTTATACCGGAAGTAGATGTCAACGTGCTTATTTCAAGTGGAATACCCTATATATTATTACATTTTTGATTTCTACGTAAAATTCTAGACATATTTTATGTATAATGTTCTATACTTAAGTCTCACCGTTTTGGACATATTTAAATTTTTATATCAAAAATGACGTTTGCGGACCAAACTTAACTATAAATTTTTCCTATAAGGAAGTCTTTATTGTTTAATTTTAGTTAGTTTCCTTGTAGAAGAGGATCGACTTTAGTAGTCCGTTTTTTGATATTTTAAAAATTGTTAATACAGAGTGGTCAAAAAAGACGAATAAAAATTATATTTAAAAAATCATCAAAAGTCAATTTTTTCAAATAGAAAACAGCTATTTTTATAATTTTATCATATTAAGCATTAAAAATAAAGGTAAACTTGTATAAGGTTGTTTATTCCAAAAATTTGTAGTTTTAAAAATATTGGCAATTCAACATTTTTTCATTGTAAAAATGCTATACGCCTTTAAATTTTTGTTATTAGTTGGCCATGACGGCGAGGCGTGGCGAAAATAAAACAGTCGAACCCTACAGAATTGTCACTATTTCTTGCCATTTGACATTCACTAATAATAATCATGTCAGGGCGATTAAATTACACGCACGAAGATTATTTAAACTTATTTATTATTTATGAAGAATGTGAGAGTTATTTCAAGAACATGCGATCCGATATCCTAAGAAATAGAAATCAACACCATCAACTGTAAGATTATAGAAAACTTCAAGAACTTTGGATCCATAAAAGTAAAAATAAATAGAAATAAACCAGTTGTGAAAATATTGAAACTACAATTTTAGGATATTTCTCTGCCTATCCGACAACATCTACAAGGCAAGTAGCATTAGAGTCTGGATTATCTCAAACATCGGTTTTAAAGATTTTATGGAAACACAATTTTCATCCCTATGTATATTGCATAATACAACATACGGTTTTTAACTTATAGGTGAGAGCTACTTTGACATCTTGAGAAATTTGGAAGTGGACTATTTAGATAACTTGCCGCTGGCGGATCACAGAAATCTATTTTATCAACATAATGTGGCACCTCACATAATAGTCATTTAGTTAACAATCATCTGCAAAAATTGTTTTGTGATCAATGGATACCCAAGAAAGATCCACATCTTTGGCCACCTCACTCCCCCGACCTAACAGTACTTGATTTTTTTTATTTGGGGGACAATCAAAAATAAAGTATACAACATCGTATTAACCACTATGGAAGATTGCATGCAGCGCGTGAGAATAGTATTGGACGAACTTAATCCTCACTCAATAAAAGAGTCACCCATGAAGAGTTCCTACTTAAGTGCGAAAAGTGTTTGGAAGTTCAAGGGCGTCAATTTGAACATTTACTCAAATAATTATTATAGTTTTATTTAATTAAAAACTGGTTTATTTATATTTCTTTTAGCTTTTATGGATCTGTGTTGGTGTTGTTTCATCAGCAGTCTAAAAAAATATATAATATCGCTTTCAGAGAAAAATAAATATAATAAACCAAAAGACAACGGAAAGAATAAGAACTAGATAGCGATCATAACGAGAGAAGAGGGTGTAGGAAGATTCAAATATTATGACGATCTGAAACCGATAGCAGGGCTAAACTGGTACCAGAAACATGGAGCAACATGAGAATGGACTATTGTCATAGTATACAAAACGGAAAAAGAATGAGAAAATGGTTATAAAGGTTATGTAAGGGTATCGGCCATACATACACACAAAACATTTTCTCAATTAAATAACATACCAAAAAAATTCGATAATTGTTTTATGGAAAACTTATGTATGAAAGAGAATTACTTTTAATATTAAATTTATAACACTTTGTTTTATTTTTCTCTAATCTGAAAAATATAATTACAATCCTTTGCAATAAAATGTAATTTCTACATCCACAATTGTAGGAGCGAAATATTTTCCTTAACTGTTTCTACAAATGGCTCCAAAGCCTCAGTAATTTTACCTCAAAACATTTTACAGACTTTTAAATTACACTTTGCATATACTTATACTTCCATAAGAATCGCGAAGAAAATGAAAAATGACCCGGTCGAAAATTTCCTCCAGACACGCTAGATTGTTGATAAAGTTCGCTATGATTAAAATAAAAATTCGTGTGAGCTCGAAATGTAATAATTTCTCATGTAAATCAATTCTAATTAGAAGCTTTAGTAATAAATTTCTGTACAAAATTGATTTAGAAAAATCAATATTTTCAAATATTCGACTTTTTTTTTTTTATTATATTGCACAGCACAATGTGAAAGAGTTTAGCCGAAATATGTTTTTAGTTGGTTATTTTCTTGGGTATATGGTTCATTTTTATATTATATATATATATATATATATATATATATATATATATATATATATATATATATATATATATATATATATATATATATATTTATTTCAGTTTTTCGTCTACGTTATTTTCTGTAGCTGGTACCTGGAGTAAGTCCTTAAAATGGCTGATCCATTGTTGGCTGTCGATTGGACTTCGTTGAACGTATTCATTGATTCGTTTTTTTCTGTTCCTCAGCATGTTCCATATTTTCTTTTGTCCTCCATATAGGTCGTGTTCCATGTCAGTTGAATACTTTTCCCAGTATTCTTTCTTTAGCTGAGCTATTTGATTGTTGATTCTGTTTCTCACCGTTTTGTACTCTTCGAAATGGTTTGTTGTTTTGTGCTGTCGGTATTTTGTAAATGCTTGTCGTTTTTCTTTTGCTAGTATTTTCACCTCTTCTGTGAACAGTGGTTTTGTATTGCTTCGTTTGTTCGTGCTAACTGTTCGTGTTCCGATCGCCTCCCTGGCGCTCTCTTGTATATTTCTTTTCAGTTTTTCCCAGGCTTTCTCCACTCCGTCATTTTCTAGGATTGTATTAGCTTTTATTTTCTCCGAGAGTCTCTGCTGATACAATACTTTTGTACTATCGTTAGCGAATGATTCGGTATTGTATTTAATAAAGGGATGTTTCTGTTTGTGCGTTCTGTTTATACTTTGTTGGGACCGGTGTTTACATAATACTAGTCGGTGGTCGTCTTTTCCCAGGTCTGACGAATTCAAAGTTCTGACATCGAGTATTTGGTGGGGTAACACTTTTCTGTTCGTTATTATGTAGTCTATGGTTGATTCTTGTTCTCGGGTGTTTCCCCATGTCCGTTTATATTGCCACTTATGTGAAAAGAAGGTGTTATTAATTCTCATTCGTTTTGGGCGCACAGGCGAAGAAAACAAGTGGACGAAGCAATCATACGCACAATATACGAACTGGATTCCAAAAACACCATGGTAATTAAAACAAATAACACTCTAACAGAGGAAATCCCACTATCTATAGGAATAAGATAGGGTGATATTCTAAGTCCAACACTTTTCAATGTAATCATGGACGAAATCATTGATGAGGTAAAAAGCACAAATATTGGGTACCCAATGGGACACAACACCGTTCAAATTGTATGCTTTGCAGACAATGTTGCCTTGACAGCAGATAGCGAGGACAACTTACGAAGAATGCTTTTCCATCTCAATCGAACAGCCAAACAGTATAATATGAAGATATCTGTGGAGAAAACCAAAGCAATGGTAATAGCAAAAGAACCGGTAAGATGCAAACTAATGATTGATGACAAACGTCTCGAACAGGTTGGGAAGTTTAAATACCTGGGAGCTCATATAACAAGTAACAGAGCAGTAACGGAAGAAGTACGCACACAAGCCAACAAAGCGGCCATGATATCAGGCCAACTAAGAGACATAATCTGGAACAATAAACATATGACGGTTGAGAGCAAAGCAAGAATTTACACGATCTGTCTATGACTGATACTGACCTACGGCGCAGAAACAAGAAATGAAACAACAAAGACAAAACAAATTATGAGAACCACAGAAATGAAAACGCTAAGAATGATCACGGGAACAAGTTTAAGAGATAGAATAAGTGGGGGATGTTGTGAAGTGGGTTCGAAACCGTCGTAGGCAGTGGAGAGATCACGTTGAACGAATGGACCATGACAGACTGACAAAAACCGTGATGAGAGAGAAACCAAACACCAAACGGCCGCCTGGACGGTCCCCCAAAAGATGGAGACAACCTCAAACGAGGATCGATGAGGCATTGTGTAGATAACAGAACTTGGTTCTACCTAGAAGAAGAAGACGATATATTTCAGGACATTTCGATTCTTTCGAATCTTTTTCAACTGAGCGTATCGGAGAACTCTACAGAAATATACATTTTTAATGTTATTATTCATGGAATAACACATTAAAAACTTACCATTAAAAACAGAAATTTTTGTTTTAAATAAAAAAATGATTACAAAATATTAAGTTTTCAAAAGTATTTTTACAAGTCCAGCTAAGAGAGTGGACACTACATTTTTAACCCTATAACTGCCTTGACTTGACTGAATGTGGAACCCAGATGATGTATGTTTAAGGTACTTTAAGAGGCGTAAAAAGTTTGGGTCTTTAATTGAAATGATATCTTTCAGAAAAAATATCGGAATTCAATTTAGAAGAATTGAAAGCGGAGCATTATTCTTATTTAATATTTTATTTATTTGAGAATTTCCCTTATATTGGTTTATTTTAATATATTGAAGTAGATTTGATTTAGATTATTAATGTCTATTTTATCGTTTACGGCATTTGGATTTTTTTAATTGCGATCATTTCGTAAAATTCTCGTTTTCCTTTGTTGGTTTCAGTTTTCAAGATTTTTGTATTTTCATAATCAAAGGTGTGCTTGCGTTTCATTTCATGTGTTTTTAGGGCTGTAATATTTTTTTTGTCATATTTAAATCCATTTAGACGATTTTGCAGATACTGACTAGTTTGGCCGATAAAATTCAATATATATATATATATATATATATATATATATATATATATATATATATATATATATATGTATATATATAATCATTATTAGCATTTTATAAAACAATATTTTTAATACGTTAATTATTGCTTTACTGTTTAAAATAGTAATAATACTATTTTAAACAGTAAATATATAATAAAATAATAACGTTATTTCATAAAAGTAAAGTAACAAAAACAAAAAGAATCACTGAAATTAAAAACAACCAAGAGTTGAACTGATAATCTCTTTTTGAAATCGATTAATAAAATAAGTTATTATTGCATATACAGAAACATATTTGCAATCTAATTTTGCGGAATATTCATGAGGTAGAGAACGTCATTAGTTTCGACCAACCGTAGCAGAAGAACACCGTTTTGGTACGTCGCTTACTACACGTACAAAAATTAGTACAATTATTAATTACAAGTATTAAGTTGTTTGCTTGTTTTAAAATATATCTTGTAACAGTACATTTATATTCAAGAAAGAAATAAAATGGGCTTTATAAGTACGTAGATAAAATAGATATTAATATTTATAATTGAACTCATCCGATATTTATTTATTAATTTATTTATTTATGTATTCTTCCTTGCTCTGCCAAAATCCCTATTATTGGGCAAGAGAAAGAACAGTGTTACTAAAATGATAGATTTTACATATGTTACATAATGCAGTCGTTAAAATAAGCGTAACATAGCATTTCATTCTGTCACAAATAAGTATAACAAATCGATTTGATAACGGAGTAATTACAGTTAAATGTATCAAATTTGTCATTCAGGTGATCATAAATAGAACACATAAAGTAAATGGAACTGTAGTATATTGGTTTTGAGTTCGAGTAAATAAAAAATACTGGAGATCTATTTACTTCTAGAATATGAAAATGAACTCTTGCAGGCGTTCTTTGAAGTATTTAAATTGTCTGCATAAAGTAAGCAGGTCATTCAGCTCACAAGTGATATCGTTAATAAAAATGTTAAAAAATACGTGGCCTAAAACGAACTCCTGGGGAGCACCCCACATTACCACAAAATTAATCGATCTATGATCACAGTGTGCAATATATTGAGATAGCATTCAAGAAATCTATTAAGATGGTTATTAGAATCTAAATCCGACAATTTAGGAAACAAAAACATCGTTATCAAGTCAGTCAAATGCTTTGGAAAATGTAAACTATACTGACCTGGAGCCCAGAATTATGAAATCTGGAGATATACTGCATAATATTGCAAAGGTTGGTCACAGCTAATTTGCCAGAAGTATAGGCAGGATAGCAGGAAATCGTTTCTGAAAGACTCACTCAAACACCGTTGTAAATATTACAAATTTTCGCTATATGATGATAATATTCGACCTTGGTTCAGCATTTTTTTAAACATTGCACAGACTTTTGATTTCTCCCACAGATCTGGAAAAATACATTTTTAAATGCATAAAGTAAAAATCACAAATAGAGCCTCAGCAAACTCGGTGAATTATTTGCAGTAAGTACAAATGCGCATGTATATGTATTACGCAATGTTTCCATGGTCGTAAAAAATACCCAGTTTAGTCAAAATTTTCGTAAATCCCACTTAATTGAGCATACATAATTTTTTGATTTTGAGGATCTGTCAAATATCAATTGTGAATGAAATTGGATTAAACAAAAATTTAGTTCGCCAGAATAGACGACCTCCAGAGATCGACACACCTATTTAACGTATCAACTAAGAAGTACAATGTTCAGATATCAACGAATAAAACAAAGTGTATGGTAATTTCCAAGAAACTAAGAAGATGTAAGCTACAGATAGAAAATGCCATAATTGAACAAGTCATGAACTTTAAATACCTAGGCATTGACACAACAAGCTGTCGTAACTTTACTGGAGAAGTACTGTCACAAAATACAAGAGCCCTACAAGTGGCAGGATGCTTAAGAGATGTTATATTTCGAAACAGATACAAGAGAATAGAGGGAAAACAAAAATATATAAGACCATTATACGACCAATTCTAACTTATGCCACGGAAACAAGAGCAGACACTAAGAAGACAAAGCAGAAAATGAGAACCACCGAAATGAAAGTACTGAGATCAATGCTGAACGTGTCAATCAGAGATAGGCTGACAAATACCTTAATCAGAGAAAAATGTAATGTGCAGGACGTGGTCAAATGGACAAAAGAAAGAAAAAGAGGATGGAAAGAACACGTTGAGAGAATGAGTGAAGAGAGACTAGCCAAAGTTTGTATGTATGGACGACCAAGAGGAAGAAGATTACCAGGACGACCACCTAAGAAATGGGCCCAGAGCTGGTTCTCTTCATCAGCAGAATAAGGCGGGTATAGATAGAATGACAAACAGAGATATCCCTAGTCAACGTAGAAAAAGAAGAACAAGAATAGATTTAGAATCTAAAATTTTAAGAAATTTTAGATTTGTACGCTGTATCCCCGGTAACCCCTTAATACCAATTTTGGAAGATGTAAATTTTTTAGCCCGCCATATTGAATTTTCCAAAATTTATATTTAAATTCGTAATTTATGCCCCTAAAACACCCTAATATCAATTTTGGACGAAGTTGTATTATGTCAAACTTTTAATTCACCATATTTAATCTTAAAAATCAATTTTAGATTAAGAATTTGAAACGCTAAGTCCCCGCAAAGCGCCATCTTGTTACTGAATCAATTTTACCTGAATTTATATGAAATCATCTTAGCAATCCTGTCTGAACATAACGCAAAACATTGCTTTTAAATTGGTGGAGCCATTTCGAAGTAATTACTTAAAGAAATACATAGTGTGTCATTTTAACCTTGAATATCTCCTAGAATAAGCAAATTCAAAAAAAAATACACGACGCAAAAATGGCGGAAACAGTGACATTGACATGCAAAAATGGAATGTACGGAAAATATCTTGGAAAGTCAAATTTCATCTGGAAGCCAGGTCTATCCATTAATTAATTTAAAATCGGCTGGCTTAGAGAAAAATTTTTAGTACAAAAAGTTATGGTAATTCAAACGGGACACCTCAAGATGTCATTTCAATCTTAAGTTGATAGTTTTGAATGAGAATCCATATTTTTCCTTACATAAGCGGAAAGTACGTTCAACAATAAAAAAATATCTTATAGCCAAACTAAAAATCTAAAGATGGTGTTCTTTACTCCAAATGGATTTAGCCTCGGTAACAAAAGCCGCCTATCTGTCCGCCCTGTTTAGTCCGACCCTGAATGCTATTCAATAAAAACTTTTTGTGAGTAATTTAATACTTGATCTTTAAAAAGATATAAACCACAGTTTTTCTTTAATCAACCGGAAGCAATAAATTTTATTGTATAATTCCTTTTTATTTGTAATTGATCAATTATGAAAGAATATAAAAAACGTACCGTACCAATGCTGGGATTTTGGTAAAAATAAAATACACGGATCATAACATTTCTGTAGGCATAAATAATAGAGCACGATATATATATATATATATATATATATATATATATATATATATATATATATATATATATATATATATATATATTCACTATATTATTACTACCATATTTTTTTAATTGGTAAAAGGACGTCCTTGTCTGATGAATACGGTAGCACAAGATCAAAAAGCAACAAGATGCTCACGTACGGGTAATTTTTAGTCGGCTTGCTGATTGTAACGTTCAGTAGCCAGAGCCACCACGTCTGCTGCACTCTTAGACCGCAATTATTTTTAAATTGTGAGAAAGATATGCCAATTCTGATCGTTGTTCTTGTATTGTAGCCCGCTCCCATTGCAATTCCCTAACTGGTTATATAACAGCGGTTAAGCATTACGTTCTCATAGTTTAAAACGGATTTATCAGAAAGAAAAAATGAAAATATTGGTATTTAATGCTAAATTGACTTCCTGATTGTTTATATTAATATATTTTTCTAAATCAGTGCTAATAGGTCACTGTTTTTCTGCCTTTCGTAAAAGTATATATATATATATATATATATATATATATATATATATATATATATATATATATGTTATATCGTAGATTTTCACGGATGGTAGAATGAATAGTTTGGTTATTCCGGGTTTCAATCCGTTCGTTCAAAAAATCGTTTTCACGACGTTTCGCCAAAATCTCATTTGGCATTTTCAAGTGCGGTTCGTCTCGTTACTCGCTGAGAATATATATATATATATATATATATATATATATATATATATATATATATATATACATTTGTTTTATTTTCTTTGGATGATGTTCCGTTCCTTATACGTTGTTTCTTAATAGACAAACGTATTAATTAACTTGGTAAAAAAATAATAGCAAAACAATGGAAGCTTATTGTTTACTGGTGTAACTTTAAACGAATTGCTCTTTTTCCATAGGTACGTTGAAGATACACAAAAAACTCGTTGTTATAGGCCTCACGATCACAGCATCGGATAAATACTGAGAACAGGTCATGTAAAAAGAAAAATAACCCTTAAAAAACGAATAGCTGGATCGAAAACCTAGTAAATAATGTTTTTAATAAAGAGCGTAAATTTTATTACAAAAACCCACCACCTACAAAAACAAAATAAAAAATGAAAAATACGAAGCATCACCATATATCCCGACATTCTCCGAAAAAGACCAAAATGTCAAAAATCCTAAAAAATTGTTATAGCAAAACAAAATTTAAAATTCTAAAATATAAAAAAGCACATAATGTATACAGTATCGCATGCAAAGATTGTAATGGTGAATACCTAGATCAAATGAACTGATATCTAAAAAACAGAATGAACGATTATAAAAACGACAAAAAATAAAACGACGTTAACAACACATAGCATGAAATACCACCATTCCTTCCTTTTTGAAAGTGACAAATTTTTGAAAATTAAACACCACACAAAAAAAAATTTTTGAACGCTACGGCAGATACCAATCACCTTAGCAGAAAATATAGCAACACTGTAAAATTGCAACTAAAATCACAATTTTGAAATCAAAAACGCATTGTACTTTTCGGATTGGACCTCGTAAACCCTTAATATCCAAAACAATAATAACTACTTTAAAAAAAATCCATCATATTGTTAGTCTAGCTTCAAGATGAAGCATGGCCATTTTTGTACTGTATTATACGAGATCGAATCTCCACATAGTGTAGTAACGTATACACGTGTTTCAGTGTTAATCGTGAATTTTCAATCAAGGTAAATATATAATATTTTCAGAGCTGATTCACAGTTGTAACAAGGTAATGTTCTAATATTTTTAGCTACACACTGTATATTCTAATGAAGGTAAGATAAATTACCGATACATCAATATAGAAAATGTAAAATATAAATACTTCGACACTACTATTAAGTTTTAATTCCATTTTAACGGACCATAATCCAATATAACATATATATATATATATATATATATATATATATATATATATATATATATATATATATATATATTATATTTCACGTTATTTTTTCTTGTACTATATAGCATTACAATTTTTATTTTCAATGATGGAATAAACAGTAAATAATTTCAATCGCAAGGGCGAGCATTGGGAATTAAATTTAGATTTAAATCAATTTCAATAGTGGGAACAGAATTTAATGATATCAAAACATTTATTAAATCCGACACCCCGTGCTCGGTACGAAAGCCTTTTTCGTCCTATTTTCTTGTTCAGCTGAGTGGCAAAATGGATTTAGATTATTGTCATTCAATTTGACTGTCTAGTAAAAGCTTAAAATAAAATTTTAATGGAATCGGTTAGTTAGAAAAAGGTGCAAATGCAGGATCTTGGTTCAATATTTTGCTCTAAGTTTTATTTAAACTGAAGATTATTAGGCTAATCTAAAAATAAATTAAAGGAATTTAAATAAGAAGTTTTTCTTGTTATACTCTTAGTAATAAAATGATAGTTACATCAACCATTTTGGTTTATATGCCATCTATATGCTGTATACTATATATATATAGTTGATTTACAACCACCAAGCACAGAAAATGCCAAATGGGATTTTGGCGAAACGTCTGCAAACTTCTACAGGAAACCAAACCAGCGAACGGATGTATTCCCGGATTAATACTGAATCATATATATATATATATATATATATATATATATATATATATATATATATATATATATATATATATATATATATAAGGTCTTATTCGTTTTTCTTAGACCTTGGAAATATACATTTTTTTAAAATAACTTTCTTGAGTCTAAAGTCCGGAGAAAAAAACCAAAATAAGCACCTTTTATATCATTTATTTGTTAAAACTTTATAACGTTTTGGTCACCTGTTGACTTTCAGCAGATGTTTAATTTTCTAAAAGAAATACAGCGTCGCAATCAAATATTTATTAAAACAAAAACCAAAAGATTGTTTAAAGTGTCAGAAAGTACATATCAACAAAACATCTTCCCGAAACGAACATTTAAAAGAATTTACATTTAAAAACACAACAAGTTACATATTAAATTTGTTTAAAAGGAGACACATGTTTCGATGGACTAGCAACACTATTTTGATTTCCAAAACAATATAATTAAAATAGGTTTTTTTGATTATTGTATAGGAATTGAATGGTATCGTTCTTGCGTGTTACTTGGTTGATTTTATTTCTATGTTAATATACAAGGTGTTTATTAAACATACAGAAAAAATTCAAGGGGTGATTCCCTGTACTATTTTAAGGATATTTTGTCCTTTGATGATTTGTGAAAGGTGCTTTGTTTCGAAGATACAGGGCGAAACAAATTTTCGATAATAAAAACAATTTATTACCAAAAATTACATGTAACATTTCTTAATCTACAAGAACTGTTCAAAATGACTACCTCCAGCTCTGATGCATGAATCCAATCTTTCTCTAAGTGACTGCCGAACTCTTTCAAAAACACTAGGCTCATTTCTTATTGAGTTACATCCAGCAATTATCCAATTTCTTAAATCTTCTACATCTTTCACTGGAGTGGTATAAACTAATGATATATATATATATATATATATATATATATATATATATATATATATATATATATATATATAGTTGAAGCAAAATGCGAACAGTAAATGCAAACTTCGTTCCAACCATATCCTTTCCCTGTTGGAGGTTGCACAGTTAAGACAAATTGCTAAGGAACACAATTTATCCTATTCCACCACCATCGAGATGATGGCCGACGGAGGAATCCGTGAAAGCCGCATAAACATGTATATGCCATCCGGCAGGAGGTCGGCGGAGCCGCGTTCAGTATTTGCATGCTTCCTTCCGATCTGTCCTTTGCACAGCCAGATGCATGTCGGTACCCTGATCAGTCTAGTAGAGACGAAACATGTCCTCTGCCGTATCACTGTGGCGGGGAGGGTAGGTTTTGACTTTCTTCTCGATATGGTGGTACAGGTAGGCCATCATCTCGATGGTGGTGGAATAAGATAAATTGTGTTCCTTAGCAATTTGTCCCAACTGTGCAACCTCCAACAGGGAAAGGATATGGTTGGAACGAAGTTTGCATTTACTGTTCGCATTTTGCTTCATTCATATACGGAGCTGCATATAGTTGTACGTTTGCTGAATGTGATTTCAGCACTATAACGGCCATAATGTGGATATATCCACTGCTATTGCATCTCACACGGAGGAATCCGTGAAAGCCCTATATATATATATATATATATATATATATATATATATATATATATATATATATATATATATATATTTATTTTGAAAATCATGGTTCTGTTCGAAATGCGTATCGCGCACTACTTTCATTTTACGCTCAACATAATCGTCCATCAGAGCAATTAATTCGATTAAATATGGAACGTTTTCGCACCACGTTTACTCTAAATGATAATACGCATCCACAGAGACGTCGTACAGTGCGTACAGAAGAAGTCATTGCTGCTATAGAGCGTAGCGTAGAGGAAGACCCGAATCAGTCTATCCGCCATCGTGCACAGGAATGTGTCCATTCACTTTATGGAAGATTTCGCGGAAAGATCTTGGTTTGCGTGCTTACAAAATCCCATTCGTGCAAGAATTGAAACCACACGATCACCTAGCAAGGCGTAGATTCGGTGAATGGGCCCAAAACAAGATTGCCGTTGATCCCGATTTTCATAAGCGAATTTTGTTTAGCGATGAAGCTCACTTTTGTTTGAATGGATACGTCAATAAACAAAACTGCCATATTTGAAGTGATGATAATCCTCAAGTGTATGTTGAGACACCGTTACATCCAGAAAAACTGACTCTTTGGTGTGCTTTATGGGCTGGTGGAATCATTGGTCCGTACTTCTTTAAAAACGATGCTGGTCAGAACGTTACAGTCAATGGTGACCGCTATAAAGCCATGATTACTGACTTTTTCGTTCATCAATTGAACAACCATGATATGCAGGAGCTGTGGTTTCAACAAGATGGCGCAATATGTCACACAGCTCGTGCCACAATTGATTTATTGAAGGAAACGTTTGGTAACCGCATAGTGTCACGTTTCGGACCCGTGAATTGGCCTCCAAAATCGTGCGACTTAACGCCGCTAGACTATTTTCTGTGGGGATATGTGAAGTCGCTAGTCTACGCCGATAAGCCCGAAACGATTGATCACTTGGAGGACAACATTCGCCCCGTTATTGCCGATATACGGCCACAAATATTGGAAAAAGTCATCGAAAATTGGACCTCCGGATTAGACTACGTCCGAGCCAGCCGTGGCGGTCATATGCCAGAAGTCATATTTAAATTATAATGCCAGAAGGTTATCTTTCGAATAAAGTAAATTTCATGTCAATTTAAAAAATTCATCTTTGTTTTATTCCATTTAAAAGTTCTATACCTCTATAAAAAACATCCTTTATATATATATATATATATATATATATATATATATATATATATATATATATATATATATATAACGATGTCCCCATACGAAATAATCCAGGGGGTTTAAGTCCGGGGATCGATCAAGCCATAAGTGAGATCCACCTCGACCAATCCTGCGATCTCCACATGTCACTGTTAAAAAGTTTCGAGCAACCACACTAAAATGTACTGGTGCAAAAATATCCTAATTTCAGTTCAGCGAAAACTTTTCTCTCTTACACATTTCTTTGATCTCATAGATGCACTAGCAGTCCTCTGATTACGTCAAATATCTCGCGTGATGCCAAACATAAATAAATTAAAAATTATCATTCATCTACCTTTAAATTTCAAATTTTATTTTGCTTTTTAAAATAGTTAACCGGCGATCGCCCAACAAAGTCAAGGCAACTCCCTTATGGGTCACTACCCATCGGTTGGGAACCGTTGCAATAACCCATTTAGGTCGATTTTTAAATTTTTAATTATAACAATAACACTTCTATCACGATTATATCGCTATAAATCTATAATGACTAAGTGATTTAATTAATTTGTATAAAAACACAAGAATTATCTTTCGGGTGGTCTATTTAGAAAAAAAAAATAACAATGGACTAAGTTAATCCGTTCACCACACCTGATCTACGGACCATAACAGTTTGGCTGTAACCATCAAAGCATGGTTAAAGTTAAAACGCGTCTCAAATCATCTAAATCAGTTATTATTCTGAGATAAAATTCGATATGTGACTTATGGCAATAGACTTTTTCAAGTTTTTATTATAAACTGAATAAAATTAACTATTAGGTATGAAAATTTTGCAATGCTTTATTATCGGATACTAACTTTTTTCTATATCATCGTCCGAAACAATAAATAAAATTCGCCTTAAGTAACCTTTTTAATAAATTGCAGTAATTTTTGTTGTGAACATGCAAAGACATCAAGTTTGAAATCAGATGTTGCAAATTTTTTTTCATTTCACGGTATGGGTTCGGTATTTTTAACAATAAAATATTGTAACTGACTTTATAGTAGTATACACCTCATGGTGTTAGTTCGTGTTTGTAGTTTGTACAGTTTTAGGGCTATTTTTTACGAGTTTATTATTTATTTAACTAATTTTACCTTTTTTTAATTTCCTCATGCGACGCCTATGACAGAAGGTCTAGGAAACGCCAGATTACTCCTTTTTCTTATTTTTATTACACCATGTAGTATGGAAATACTTCTAGAAAATTAGGGAGTCTTGTGGTATCGGCCAAAAGAGCATATAAAAGATCCAGATATGCTTTCATGGACAGTTTTAATTTGAGACGTCGCCGATATATCTTGAATTACTTGACAAGTGTCAGAGTTGTGACAATAAGGGTGTCTGAAATAATAAAGTGTGTGTTTAAAATGGATTAGAAACACCGAGATAAGAGGCAGAACGAAGAATCCTGGAATGGAGACCGAGGGAGACAACAAGAAGCACGGGAAGACTTCAAAAAAGATGGGTAGACGACATAAGGACAGTGTCGGGCAAACAGTGAATGAGATTGGCGAAGAACAGAGAAAGATGGAAACAATTGAGAGAGACCTACATCCAGGAGTGGATGGACAGAGGTTGACAAAGAGAGAGAGAAAGTGTTTAAGATACCGGCTGTCCGAAACAATATAATATTGGTTCATTCGTCCTAGTTCTGAAATAAACCCAAAAAAAATAATAATAATTCGTTAGAGCATTCTGATAACGAGAAAATTCAAAAAATATTACGAAATATTAAGGAAAATAATCCGACCCACTAGCAAGTTAATGGGTGAAGTAGCGTGAAAATTTCGCTGTGAAAAATGTTTTTCTTTTTAGATTTGTGGCAAAATATGCTACCAATAGAAAAAAGTTAAATATACAAGGTGTAGATAATAAAAAATCTACAACTTTTGTATTTTCTTTTTTTAATATAACCTTAAAATTTTCAGAGAAAAATGCGAGAAACCATAATCTCGGTTTTTAATTTTTCTCTTTCGCAAAAATGATTCGATTTGACTGAAGTTCGTCTAGACTATACTTTTTGATATCTCAAGTAAGCTGTATTTTTTTAGACGAAAATATTCAACGGTTGAATTTTAGTCAATTTATAAAAAAAATTGGAAAATTCGTCTTAAAAATAATTGTTCGAGATAGTTTAGGTTGGGCTCATTTTTTCATTTTTATTTCTACTTCCAATAAATACATATATATATATATATATATATGTATATATATATATATATATATATATATATATATATATATGTATATATATATATATATATATATATATATATATATATATATACATTCAGCAAACATACAACTATATGCAACTCCGTGTATGTATGAAGTAAAATGCGAACAATAAATGCAAACTTCGTTCCATCATATCTTTTCCGTGTTAGAGGTTGCACAGTTTGAACAAATTCTTAGAGAACACAATTTATCCTATTCCACCACCGTACCGAGAAGAAAGTTAAAACTTACCCTCCTCGCCATAGTGGTACGGCAGAAGTACATGTTTCGTCCCTACTAGACTCATCAGGGTACCGACATGCACCTGTCTGTGTAAAGGACAGATCGGAAAGAAGCATGCATCACTGAACGCGGCTTCGCCGACCTGCCGCCGGATGGCATATATATGTTTATGCGGCTTTGACGGATTCCTCCGTGTGAGATGCAATAGCAGTGGATATATCCACATTATGTCGTTGTAGTGCTGAAATCACATTCAGCAAACATACAACTATATGTAACTCCGTGTATGTATGAAGTAAAATGCGAACAGTAAACATGTACCTCTGCCGTATCACTATGGCGAGGATGGTAAGTTTTGACTTTCTTCTCGGTATGGTGGTACAGGTAGGCCATCATCTCGATGCAGGCGCGGATCCAGGGGGGGGCGGTGGGGGCGATCCCCCCCCATGAGCTTTGAGTTTAGGAAAAAGGACCCGATTTTTCCTCTTATACTATAGTTTATTCAAGAACTAGAGAGAGTAATAAATCATTTTTTACCATTTTTCTCTTCGCCAACTACCTGTGTTCTTTAGTCCGGTGTTTTTAGCAAAATTTGTTAGACACATATATTTTTCATAGGAATGGGTTAGAAATTTTATCATCTAAAATACCGGTCTATAATAATAGACTAAAATGTAGGTTTATTCTCTCAAAAAATTCTAAGTTATAATTTAAATACTTACAAAATATCCATTGTCAAAAATACAAAAAGTTAAATATATATAAAAAATAAATTCATCCATATAATAATAAAATATTTTTGGGGGCTATCGGTCATTTTATTATTAATTAAAAACATTTTTAGGGTATTGACGTTTCAGTTTATTTATTTATTAAATCATCTGCAGAATTACAATTAAACACTATAAACGGATTCAAATGTAATTACTTTTTTTTATGTTGTAATTAAAATTAGACAACTTATTATTATTTCTATTGTACTGATATCTTAATTTAATTTACTTTATTATATGGAAATACGATAGCTCCAAAAAAATAGGATAACATGTTAATTCTACACGCTTAAGAAAAGACACAAACACAATAATAAAAATAATAAAAAACTTACGGCTAATTAGAATTAAATATATATAAAATTAAAGAGTGGGACACACTAAAATAAAAATATATAAAAAAATAAAAAACATATAAACAACATTAAACAATAAAATACAACAAAAACAAAAATTTAAATAATAAATTGTGTTTACCCTGGTGAACATTACGTATCTAATTCCTAATCAAAGTCAGTGAAACTATCTTCGCTAAAATTAATTATAATTGGTTCACTCTATCTCACCGATTATGAGATCGAGTTCTCACATTTTGTTTTATTCTTTTATTATATGATTTTTCCCAATTTTCCGCAGTAACTTTATTCAAAAAAAATCTTTTAAAAGTTTAGTTAAATTACTAATTTTATTAATTGTGTTATTTCTAGCAACTCTACCTTTTACTTGAGAGAGATATTTACGTCTCCAACGGACAGTTTCCGGACGATTTATAAGAACAGATTTTCTATCTGGTTTCTCCTAGCAAAAATTAAGTTCTTTGAGCAATTTCCAGAGATCCGTTCTTTTAATTTCAGATAAATCGCGATCTTCACTGATTTTAGTTAGAATTTTGTAGATGGTTGGGATTTGCTTCTCATAATAAAATGTATATACAACCCCTTAATTGCAGTTTTCATCTCTTCTTCCAACGAGGTTTTTCGTTTGCCTGTGATCGAATGTGGCTTGGGAGTACTAACAATTCCAGCCGTTTTTTTCCTTCACTATTCAGTACATAGTAGATTTTCCAACTCCTGTCATATTAGAACATATCTCAACAGAGCTTTTAACATTATATCTAGATATTGATATCTAAGGCAGCATAAACATTCATCGTAATAAGTTTTTCGCTGAGGAAAAAATGCCCTGGTTTAACGATTTTGGAATAAATATAGAGGTGAAAGCCATATCTTTTGGGTATCTCATTAATCTCAAATAATATATAAAAACAAGCGCAAACAAGATAAATCACTAAGAACAACTCTGAGGTGTACTTTGCTCACTGACAGAAATTAAATTAAACTATCAGAAATTTTATGTTGCAGTAAATTTATAAAATATATTTAAATATAATGAAATATAATTAGATTTACGGCAGTTCTCAGTTACCTGCGGCACTGGAGCAGGTACGTTAGAGGTTTCGGTAACAGATTTATTGCTCTCTCTAGTTCTTGAATAGAGTATAGGAGTCTGTATGCTTGCGATCACCCCCCCCCCCTCCCAAAAGCTTTGAGTTCAGGAAAATAGAACCCATTCTACCTTTTATATTAGGAATGAGTATACTGCTTGCACTCCCCCCCCCCCCCTCGTCGTTAACTTGTTTTTCTTGCCATACTGTACTTTTGTGATATCACCGCCCCCCCCCCCCAAAGAGAGAGGCTGGATCCGCCCCTGTCTCGCTGATGGTAGAATAGGATAACTTGTGTTCTGTAACAATTTGTGCAAACTGTGCAACCTCTAACACGAAAAGGATATGACGGAACGAAGTTTGCATTTACTGTTCGCATTTTACTTCATATACATACATACATATATATATATATATATATATATATATATATATATATATATATATATATATATGAGAAAAAATGTAATGGGAAAAACCGAAAAAGTGATTTTATTTGTTCCACGTTTTTTGCTCATTATAAAAAATTTCTTGATTTCATCAAAATCTAAGCTTGAAATTCGTAGAAACTATTACTGAAAGTGTTTTTATAAAGGTACGTATAACCAAAAAAAGTGTGCACATTGATGAGTCTCATAATACTTATTATAACTGCTATTTTAACGTTAAATTATTAATGACAATTAACAACAATAAGTCATTAATATTTTTTAGATAAAATTATCCAATACACCATGTAAATTAATATTATTAAAAAAAAAACATAAAGTTTGCATTTGTTGTACCTGAAATTAATGGGCAAGCTAATTAATATTAAGCCATGGCATTTTCCAACAATACAATAATTCTTTGTCTTTTGACTGTATGAAACTACCAGTTTTTTCAGAATCGTTTAGAGTTTAATCAACTGGTTGAAAATTACTTGACTACATTTTCATTTCTTCTTAGTCACCATCTATTAAATTTTTTCATTTTCTGCATTTGAACAATTTTCCAAATTACATCAAGTTAAACAACCCCCTTAAGCAGAGATTTAATTACATTTTATTTTTGTAAAAAAATTATTATAAAATCCTTTAAAAAAGTATATAGACAAAATTGCAATCTTGAGTAATGTTAAAATTACAGCCAAAAATGTCACCTCACAAAACTGCAAAAGTCCAATTTTAACCTACCAATAAATATTAAAAATGGGGTTCCCAATAATTTATGTGCCTCTTAAGCTTATATTTTGACATTTTGAAATGTTCAACAGATTAAGGGGCCGAACCACTTCGCCCTAATGACCTCTCAGAACAATAAACACTTCAGTTTCGGGTCCTTCAGTTTAATGGATTTTGCTATATTTTTTATTTAATACGTCTGTCTTTAAAACTTACCCTGTTTAAAATAGCTTTTGTAGAACCAAAAGAAAACATTATTTTAGAGATGTGCTTTGGCTGCAAAAATTTCTATACTTAGCCGACATTTTTTCTAAATTAAGAGATAAATCTATCTTTACAAGACCCAGGGTATTACTATTTTCAATGTGCATGATAGAACAGTAATCCTGCTAAAAAAGTTCAACTATTGGATCCAACATCTTGATAAGTAATCCTTTTCAAGGAGATGTAACTTAGGATACCTCATTCACTTTATTGGAAAAACAAAAGCTCATTGACTTATCCTCTGACAATTCCCTAAAAAGTGTTTTTAAAAATCACTCTTTAATGAGTATCCTATTTTGGTGAAAAAAGCCACAGTTTTATTGCATTTTTGTACAACATATCTATGTGAGAAAGGATTTTAAAGATAAGTACAGCAACAGGTTAAATGCAGAACCTGATCTAAGACAGGCTGCTGGTATTTTGCTGTTTCAGGAAAATCATTGGCATAGCTCCACTAATCAAACGAACTCCTGTTTGGATGCTGATCTTATAAAAATAGCATTCCTCTGAATGTTGGACTCTCCATCTTCTACTTACATGTTAACCAGAAATTCACATTTTACATTATTCTAAATTCTTAAGAAAACTAAATTAAATTACAAATTTTATTATATAATTTTAATATTGTGTCAAAAAAATATAGAATAACTAAAATGATAGTTCACTATATATGCAATTTTCCTTTCATGCAGAGAATATGAAAAATATGTATACAAACAGTTTATTTCCTGCAAATATCGCTCTGGTTCTCTCTCCATACGCGTTTCGATCACCTCATGATCTCGTCAGTGGCGCTGTATCGGACCGAGAGCAACATTAGCAGGAAATAAACTGTTTGTATATATATTTTTCATATTCTCTGCCTGAAAGGAGAATTTCATGTATAAATACGGCAGAAAGATTTCTTTATTTCTTACTGAAATTTTGTTTTTTTTAAAACTAAAATGATGTTAATAAAAAATTGATTTAGATAGAAAATTGAATAAAATAATCACTTGAAGAAGATAATTTGTATAAATTTTTTAAAAATGCCTACGTCTCTGGAAACATACAACTTCTAAGCCTAAAAATGTACTTCACATGAAAAATTAAATATTAAAAATGTTAAATCATAAATAACTAAACCTAAACATATAATATTTAACTAACAATAACATACCAAAGCAGTTTTATCAACCTAAAACGCCATCACCATTTTTATGTGTGTAACTCCATGCTCTTTTTTTGTCTGCGAGTTGAATAATTCACCATGAAAATGTTTAACTCTCTTGTAAAGGGTGTTTCTTATAGAGGTATAGAACTTTTAAATGGAATAAAACAAAGATGAATTTTTTAAGTTGACATGAAATTTACTTTATTCGAAAGATAACCTTCTGGCATTATAATTTAAATATGACTTCTGGCATATGACCGCCACGGCTGACTCGGACGTAGTCTAATCTGGAGGTCCAATTTTCGATGACTTTTTCCAACATTTGTGGCCGTATATCGGCAATAACGCGGCGAATGTTGTCCTCCAAGTGATCAATCGTTTCGGGTTTATCGGCGTAGACTAGCGACTTTACACATCCCCACAGAAAATAGTCTAGCGGCGTTAAGTCGCACGATCTTGAAGGCCAATTCACTGGTCCGAAACGTGAAACTATGCGGTTACCAAACGTTTCCTTCAATAAATCAATTGTGGCACGAGCTGTGTGACATGTTGCGCCGTCTTGTTGAAACCACAGCTCCTGCACATCATGGTTGTTCAATTGATGAACGAAAAAGTCAGCAATCATAACTCTATAGCGGAGACCATTGACTGTAACGTTCTGACCAGCATCGTTTTTAAAGAAGTACGGACCAATGATTCCACCAGCCCATAAATTACACCAAACAGTCAGTTTTTTTGAATGTAACGGTGTCTCAACATACACTTGAGGATTATCATCACTTCAAATACGGCAGTTTTGTTTATTGACGTATCCATTCAAACAAAAGTGAGCTTCATCGCTAAACAAAATTCGCTTATGAAAATCGGGATCAACGGCAATCTTGTTTTGGGCCCATTCACCGAATCTACGCCTTGCTAGGTGATCGTGTGGCTTCAGTTCTTGCACGAGTTGGATTTTGTAAGCACGCAAACCAAGATCTTTCCGCAAAATCTTCCATAAAGTGAATGGACACATATCCAATTCCTGTGCATGATGACGGATAGACTGATTCGGGTCTTCCTCTACGCTACGCTCTACAACAGCAATGATTTCTTCTGTACGCACTGTACGACGTCTCTGTGGATGCGTATTATCTTTTAGAGTAAACGTGGTGCGAAAACGTTCCATAGTTAATCGAATTAATTGCTCTGATGGACGATTATGTTGACCGTAAAATAGAAGTAGTGCGCGATACGTATTTCGAACAGAACCATGATTTTCAAAATAAATTTGCACAATTTGGAAGCGTTGTTCAGGCGTCCGTCTATTCATGTTGAAATGCCAAACCAAACTAAACCTAAATCACTTGACAGTTGACAAAATGGCCTCCAGTTAAAAAAGTGTTGCCAAATTAAACTTTTATACCTCTATAAAAAAACACCCTTTATTAATCGCTGCCAAAAGAAAACACTACAAATCACTTATAATTCAATCCTTTACTTGGCACATATAAAACGGTTACCGTTTAAAAATACTCATAAACACCAAACATTAGTGAAATATCATGCGAAACATCGCTTTCTTAATTTGAGCTATTATTTGACACAATATATCAAAAAAAATTGCAAAAATATTATTGGGTAGAACCTCAATAATGCAATTAATTAGGTCAAACAGCATTAAAACTAAAAAAACGTTGATATACTACAGTATGACTTTCTTTTTATGCTCCGAGAGCCCAGTGGGTTTTCCAGGAATGTAAAAAGTCAAGTTTACCCTAGAATCAATATTAACACAATTATCAAGCAGGCGAGAAACATCGTGCAAAGGAAATATACATTAGATGGAATCATAAGCCCGTGCTGAAATCTTATATACAGATTCCCGATTATTTAAAGATTACAAAACGAAAATGTACTAGTTTGTTCACCAGAAAAGTCATTTGAAAATGAAGTATCATAATCAATGCTTTATATAGTATGAAAGAAAAGATATGGAAAGACTTAAAATTAAAAAAAAAAAAACTGAAGCAGCGCACCAACACATATAATAATAGTTATAATGACTGAAGTTCCTTATGCTGTTCTTCTTCTCTTCTTCTTCTAGGTAGAACCAAGTTCTATTATCTACACAATGCCTCATCGATCCTCGTTTGACGTCGAAATCCAGCTGTCTCTCTATCTTTTGGGGGGCTGTCCAGGCGGCCGTTTGGTGTTTGGTTTCTCTCTCATCACGGTTTTTGCTAGTCTGTCATCGTCCATTCGTTCCACGTGATCTCTCCACTGCCTACGACGGTTTCGAACCCACTTCACCCACTTCACAACATCCTCCATTCCGCTGTCCTCGCGTATTTTTGCGTTTCTTATTCTATCTCTTAAACTTGTTCCCGTGATCATTCTCAGCGTTTTCATTTCTGTGGTTCTCATAATTTGTTTTGTCTTTGTTGTTTCATTTCTTGTTTCTGCGCCGTAGGTCAGTATCGGTCTTACACAGACCTTGTAAATTCTTGCTTTGCTCTCAACCGTCATATGTTTATTGTTCCAGATTATATATCTTAGTTCGCCTGATATCATGACCGCTTTGTTGGCTTGTGTGCGTACTTCTACCGTTACTGCCCTGTTACTTGTTATATGTGCTCCCAGGTATTTAAACTTCCCAACCTGTTCGATACGTTTGTCATCATTTGCATCTTACCGGTTCTTTTGCTATTATCATTGCTTTGGTTTTCTCCACAGATATTTTCATATTATACTGCTTGGCTGTTCGATTGAGATGGAAAAGCATTCTTTGTAAGTTGTCCTCGCTATCTGCTGTCAAGGCAACATCGTCTGCAAAGCATATAATCTGAACGGTGTTGTGTCCCATTGGGTACCCAATATTTGTGCTTTTTACCTCATCAATGATTTCGTCCATGATTACATTGAAAAGTGTTAGACTTAGGCTATCACCCTGTCTTATTCCTATGGATAGTGGGATTTCCTCTGTTAGAGTGTTATTTATTTTAATTACCATGGTGTTTTTGGAATTCAGTTTTCTTCGCAGTAGTTCTCTTATGTGTTCCAGTTTGACTCGGTCGAACGCTTGTGTAAAGTCCACAAAACAAATGAACAGCGGTTTATCGTATTCGATATATATACCGTCGATAGTGGAGCGGTTATTCCGGAAGCCCTGCTGTTCTTCGCACGCCCCCAAAACTTGTCTACGATCCGTTGTGACAGTATTTTGGTTAACAATTTGGCTGAACTATTCAGTAGGCTGATTCCCCTGTAGTTTTCGGGTTGTTCCTTTGATCCTCTTTTATGGATCGGAATTGTGATGCTTTTCCGCCATTCGTTGGGTACTGACGTTGTGCGGAGTATTTTTTTGAAATAGAACAGTGAGCTCTGTGACAAGGCTGGGGCTTCCGTACTTTAGCATCTCATTCGTAATTTGATCGGTACCAGGTGATTTTTCTGTTTTATAATTTCTTAATAGTCAGGTGCATCTCTGCTTCACTGATGTTAACATCTTATGCTGTTGTATTGTTTAATTAACGATTAGATGCTTATAATTATTAAATAAAAATAGATTAAAATGTTTTTAAAGAATTAATGCAATGATCATCCAAAGTTATTATTAATTATGTATAATAGGTGAGCCCCCTGTAAGTAGACTTCCACTTCCCTTCATATTTATTTAATTAAAAGTTATTCATGCTAAAATGTGGCAAGAATTATATTTTTCAAATGTTTAACGATTTTTAATTCAAAAACTGTCCATAATTTGAAATCCTTCCTTCAATTTACATCAAAAATTTTTCATGTTGGCGATCAGGTTGATGAGATGTTTACTGACTTCTCGTAGGCCTTTGACAAAATGAGCCAATGTTTCCAAAATTGAATTTTATTTTTCAGTATCAAGAATATTAGAAAATACATCCAACAATTTTAAACATTTAAACAGGTTTACGAAAAATCAGTTCTTGAATAAATACAGCCACTTTGTGTTCCTCATCCTTATTATCTGAGCTTGTTCAATTTAGGTGATTTGAAACTTATCTTATATTGTAGTTAACTATGTAAGTTTCTGAAAAGCGGTTTCTATTATTTGTCGGCACTTAACCACAAAGCTTTATAACATAACTATAAAATATGTATGAAATTATTATTAATTTTTTCTTAACACGCCATAAGCCTTTGTCGTAGAATAGGATGCGCCATGTTTTTTGTCAAATATTTTATTTTACTCTTAAGGTAATTGACGGGTATTTAAATCATTCTAATAGACTTTTGTCAGACATCTTTGGAGCTTGAATGAAGAAACCTCTTTAAGCGTTATTTAAGGTTGGAGGCGAAGAAAAATTTATAAAATATATATTTCAAGTTCATAAAGGTTTTTGCTTCGATCATACCCTAGATTTAAACAACAATAGATTTGTTTGAAGTCTGTTTATGGTCGGTGGAGGAGACGCTTTTTTGATGTTTGACAGACATAAACATATTTACTTATCTTGTCATTCAGTTTAATTGCTTGTCGTGACTTTTTTCGGTGTTTTTAAGTGTTAGAAATTACTATAAATGCGAAGTTTACAATTAATATTAACAAAAAAGAGGATTTAAAAACTTATTTTTATCGGTAAATATTGTTAGATATTGTTTACTTATTGAAAATAAAAATAATAATAATTTAGGCAACCATATATTCATACTTTGTTTTCAGAATTGACGTACTGATGATACTCGTTTAAATAATGCAGTTAGAAAAGGATAGAATAAAATCGGTATGTCTGTACCAAGGAATAAAATATCTACTGTTTATCAACACTTTTTCAAATATAAATAAAAATATTATTACGTTATTCAGCGTTCAAACAACCGGGCCCAAGTTCTGAAGTTATGCTACTTCTACAGGGGTATGTTCGAAGGGTTTTTGTTATAAGTTAGATAATTGTGCAAAGTATCTAATAAATTGGATTTTCGCTTCGAAAACTCTCAAAATTTTGGGCGCATGAGTCTGTTCCTGATTGCATTGATAGTATCAAAGGTTCTTCATGGTCTAGATTTGTTTTTATCGGATATATGATCAGCCAAAATTTCCTTAAAATTTTCAAGTACGTTCTAAAATTACAGCCTAAAAGTTAAATCACTGTATACGTATTTTGGGCCCCTAGGACAAAAAAGTTTTATGACACACTCTGGTAATTTTGACACACCGTAAATATTCCCGAGAGTTTAATATAGACCTATAGGACACCCTGTATAAATATACCATTTCGATACCTCAAATAAAAATATCGATTTTTCAGTATTAAATGAGAAGACATTCTTGGAAATTAAAGTAAATTTTCTCTATATTTACATTTTATTAATGAATGAAAAGCAACATAAATTTTTAGTAGATTTTTCTCAACTCCTGAAACCAATCAATTTCGGAAAGAAATAACTGGTCAATTATACAGAGGGCCTCAAAAAAATTTGTACAAAACTCTAGTGCAAATTCCCGAAGTTAAAATATGAGAATCTAGTCCAATTCACTTTTGTCCAAAAGTTGATAGTTTCTGAAATATAGAGTGTCTTTAAATTTTTGGCAAATATTTACGTTAATAATAGCTTAATACCAAACTTCCTTTCGAAGAAGCCACTGTGTGGCGAAACATGTCAAAGTATTAAATAAAATAGTGGAAATTTGCAACAAAAGTGTACTTTTGTGTGATTTTCAATTAATGAAATGTAATTGTTAATAAGAAGAAAAATAAGAGCAACAAAAGAAGAGAACCTTTCTGGAAAATGCAAAGAAATAGAGGAGTTGCAAAACAAGTACGACAACTTCAACTTGCATAAAAAAGTAAAAGAACTAGCTGGAATAGAAAAGAAAAAAACCTCAAACGTATTGCTAGACAAAGAGGGAAACATTATTATGGAAACAACAAAAATTATGCAGGTGGAAAGAATACATAGAAAAACTATTTGAAGATCAAAGACACAAAAATTCTTTTATACACAGTCTAAGCGGTGACATATGGCCTGAAATTACTGCAGCAGAGGTCATTTATGCATTAAAGTCGATAAAAACTAATAAAGCTGTTGGTCCAGATGAAATGCCAGGTGAGTTGTTGAAGCTGATCAATGACAAAAATTTGGATTTATTGGTGAGATTATTTAATACAATTTACACGACAGGAACTATCCCCCGAGAAATGTTGACATCAACATTCATATGTTTACCAAAGAAAACAAATTCAAAACAATCCAGTGACTATCGAAAAATCAGTCTCATGTCACATACTTTGAAAGCCCTTTTAAAAATTGTACACGCTAGAATACATTCCAAATTGGAGCTAGATATTAGTGACACACAGTTTGGCTTCCGGAACGGAGTGGGTACAAGAGAAGCATTATTTGCTTTTAATATGCTTACTCAAAGATGCTTGGATATCAATCGGGACCTGCTTCATAGATTACAACAAAGCTTTTAATAGGGTCAAACATGACAGACTGATAGAGATTCTCAGAAGCAAAAATTTGGATGAAAGAGATTTAAGGTTGATATCAAATCTGTATTACAATCAGCGACCGGCAGTAAAGATTGGACAGGAAATGTCCGGAGATGTGGAAATACAAAGAGGAGTCAGACAAGGGTGTATATTGCCACCTTTACTATTTAACGCTTATTCTGAAGAGGTCATATTGGAAAGTCTTGAATATGAAACAGCAGGGATAAACGGAGTTTTAATCAACAATATTAGGTATACAGATGACACCGTAATAATAGCTGATAGTTTTGAAAGACCTAGAAAAAATAATGAATAAAATATTAAGAGTTAGTGGAGAATATGGACTCTCTCTTAACACGAAAAAGACCAAGTTCATGATAATTAGTAAAAACAACACCAATAATAATGAAACCCTAATGGTAGGAGGCCAGAACATAGAAAGAGTTAAGAAGTACACTTACGTGGGAACCCTAATAATAGAAAATAATGACTATACCGTCGAAATAAAAACCAGAATCGAGAAAGCACGTGCCAACTTTATTAGAATGAAAAAGGTTATCTGCAGCAAAGATCTAACGTTAGCCCTGAAAATACGACTGACTAAATGTTACGTATACAGTGTTCTATATTATGGAATGGAAGCATGGACACTGAATCGAGAGGCAATGAGAAGACTTAACTCTTTTGAAATGTGGACCTATAGAAGAATTCAGAAGATTTCGTGGGTGGATCGAGTTACGAACGCCGAAGTGTTGAGAAGAATGGGGAAAGGAAAGGAAGTCGAGATAACAGTAAAACAGAGAAAACTGCAATATTTCGGTCACATTATGCGGGGAGAAAAGTACAGCATCTTACGGCTCATAATCCAAGGCAAAATAAGTGGCAGAAGAGGCGTAGGACGACGGCGAATTTCATGGCTAAAAAACCTAAGGGAATGGTTTGGATGCAATTCAAAGCAACTACTTAGAGCAACTGCCTCAAAAATTAAAATTGCTATTATAATTGCCAAACTCCGCAATGGAGAAGGCACTTGAAGAAGAAGAAGAATTGTTAATAAACGTTTATACAGGTGAAAAAAGTAATTGAAGAAAATATATATAGAAAATTCGGTACTCTAAAGATAGCATGCGACTACTGAAAACTCAAAATTGTACAGTAAATTACTAATAACATTTATAATGGCAGCGCAGGTACACGCTGCATCTGACTTCGAATTTTGTCGCATTACCAATCATGCTGAGCAACTGCACCACACAAAAACCCTGAATAGAGACTTTATTTTGCATACCTTGCCAAAACTTTCCGCCGCCACTGTCCGGTGCCCCAAATACTGCCGATTTTGAAAGATAGCATTTTTGCAATGGAACAAGATTTTTTGTGCATATTTCGATTTGTTCTATAATAATACCACCTAATTATATGCTGGATAAGTATTTTAATCCAAATTAGATCCTCAACATTAAGAACAAACTCTCAATAAGAATATGAGCATATATTACTGTTGGATAAACAAACCCTGCCAATGTTTTCATAACCTCACATCTAGTTAGCTGCCTGCACTGGTGCTAATTGTTAATTGATGGGATGTAATGTAAGTATAATGTTTATTTATCCTATTAATTATTTATATTATTATACTACCCAAATATTTATGTATTCAAAATTAGAAGAATCTAAATCTCCAATAAGCATGGTTGTATTTCGCAGTAATAGGCGCGTGATATTAGATGTTTCCCCGTTATTTGAAACATAATAATATATTAATTTTCACAGGAATATCAGCAAAAATTAACTTATACTCTACATATTTATTTTGGTTAAACATTTTCTTTACATAATTAAATTAGAGCATTCAAACAGAGAGATTCTATCAAAAGATTGATTAAAAATAAGATTTCGCATAATGACAGACGAAAGTACTGAATCAACCACAGTAACATCACCGCCCTATTAGAGAATTTTTCTTTGTATACTTTCAGCGAGTCTCGACTCTTTCTTTGGCAAGATCCGTAAACTTATATAATATCGGTTATTTCTACATTAGCTCAATTTAAAAATTAAATTATCAATTTTAAAATTAAACGCTGGCATTACATTTCTGTAACTAATGACAATAGTTATCATTGTTAGCTTGTTATTATCTAAATTTCTATTGCTGTTGGCCAGCTGACCCTTAAACACGCTCCAAATTTCTTCGACCAGTTCGAAATTGAGACGAGTCTCAATACGCAATAAAACATTTAAATATAATTATCTCAGTATTGGCTGCTTGAAGCGACACCTACTAACTTTTTAGGGTAAGTAAAGTCAAGAAATAATAATTTTATTAGAAATTAGAAATTAAATATACCTAAGCCTATGTTCATTTAAACTGTAATCAAATCTTGATTTCTCATCCCAAAAAACAGCAAAGTACCAAAGTTACTGGAAACCACGCCATTTTTAAGATAAATATTAACAAAAAAATTTTTCTTCTTCTTCTTCTTCAAATGCATATCCACTAATGGATGTTTGCGATTACAGTTTCCATTTCTTCCCTACTTCTCGCGGTGTGTATCAGTGTCGGAATATCGTGCAACCCCGTCCACTGTCTGATATTACGGAGCCATCTTCTTTCTTCCAATTCCTCTTTTGCCCTCGATCTTGCCTTCAATCATCAACTGTAGGAATTGGTATCTCTCATTTTGCATGATGTACCCAAGATACGCCGTCTTTCTTTTCTTGATTATGTTGAATAGTTCACGTTCTTTCCCAATACGTGAGAGAACTTCTTCATTGGCCATTCTCACTGTCCATGATATCTTAAGGATTTTTGTGTATATCCACATCTCGAATGCCTCTAATTTATTGATAGCGCTTGTCTGTAATGTTCAACCCTCCACACCATAAAGAAGTATTGACCATACGTAACCTTTTATGAACCTCAGTCTTAATTTCAAGTTAAAATCCGAACACGTAAGCACTCGCCTGAGTTTTACAAAAGCCTATCGCGCCTGTTCAATGCGACATTTTGCTTCATTGTCAGAATTCCGTTCTTCGAATATCCATGTGCCCAAATATTTAAATTTGGTTACTCTTTCTATGGGTACTGCGTTGAATCTTATGTTGGCGTTTTGGAATAAATTGGGATTCCTTGAGATAATCATGAATTTTGTTTTCCTTGTATTGATGTTCAAGCCCATTGATTTACTGCGCTCTCCTATTATGTTGATGAGTTTTTGGAGGTCGTTTATATTGTCGGCGATTAGATCTGCGTCATCCGCATAAGGGATGTTATTAATTCATTAACTCTACTTCCCATTTCAATATCTTCGAAAGCCTCCTGGAAAATTGTTTCCGAATAAAGGTTAAACAGGAGAGGGGACAGCACACACCCTTGTCGCACTCCTCTTCGGATTTGTATCGGGCTGGATACATTATTGTCTGATATTATCTGCACGGTTTGACCTCAGTATAAGCTTTCAATGCATCGGATGTCTTTCTGATCTATGTCGAGTTTTCTAAGAAGCAGGATTAGTTTATGATGTTGTACACGATCGAATGCTTTTTCGTAATCTATGAAGCATAGGCACACATCTTTTCTCTGATCGTAACAGTTCTGAACAAGCACCTGTGTAGCGACTATCGCTTTTCTCGTACCTAGGCCCCGCCTAAACCCAAACTGTGAGTCGCTTATGTCTCTTTCGCATTTATTATATATTCTTTGATGTATTATTTTTAGAAATATTTTTAGTGTATGACTCATCAAACTAATGAGTCTATGATCTTCACATTTTCTTGCGTTGGTCTTCTTAGGCAAGGGAATGAAGGTAGAGCATAGCTTTTTTTGGGGTAGCAACCCATTTCGTAAATAATGTTAAATATTTTATGAAGCGCCGCGATGCCTCTTTCATCCAGAAGTTTCAATATCTCAGACGTTATCTCGTCTGGGCCAGTCGTCTTGTTGTTTTTTGAATTTTGTATAGCTTTTTCTATCTCTTCTTTGGTGATTGATGGGCCCGTTAAACAGTCGCTCCTAGTACCCACTTCCAGAGGTCTGTCGTCATAGAAGAGTGCTTCTACATACTTTTCCCACACATTATTTTTTTCTGTTTTTAAAGAAATATATCTTTGACACCCTGTAGTTCAGAAATTATCAACTTTTGGACTAAAGTAAATTGATTCTCATATTTTAACCTCAAGAATTTGCCCTAAACCTTTTTAGAGACCTGTATACAACAAGCTCTACAACGTGTCTAAATATTATATTTCTGCCTATATTCAGATTTTCATATCGCACTATCGATATTTCCGAATGTAAAATATCGACGAAAACTATCGATATTTAAAGAAAAAATATCGATATTTTATCAACATCCCTTCGACTCGATTCGACAATCTTTCTGGTCGACCTGTTATCAGAAATTCTAGCAATTCACAATATACACGTAATCATCGTAAAATAAGATATCTGACACAAAAAATTGAAAAAATATGAATCGCCCAACCTTAAAAATGTAAAAAAGTCGCCGTAATAATTTTATGAGTACTGCTTAAGACCAAAACCATTAATTGACATTATGAAAACACTTTAGTGCTCTTTGTCGGTTTCCCTCTGGCGGCACAAGACATAAGTGGAGATTTTATTGGACATATTTTACTATACAAAAACTAGTTTTATTGCCAATTAATTTAGTTTTGCTGTTTTTGTCGTAATAAAATCTATTCCTTATTTCGTAACATGCCTTTCGGTTTCACGTCTTCAACACAATTTATTAATTTTATTAAGATGTGCGTTATTAATAAAATTACAGTCATCTTAAATTATTCCTCGAGCAAAGTTTGATACGGGCTCGGATCCAAAGGGGGAGGGGCGGTGTGGGCGACCCCCCCCCACACAAAGCTTCGAGTTCAGGAAAATAGACTCGATTTTGTCTCTTATACTATAGTTTATTCAAGACCTAGAGAGATTAATAAATCATTTTTTACCCTTTTTTTTTGTTCGCAAATTATCTGTGTTCTAGTCAGGTGTCTGGCAAAATCTGTTGGACACATATATTTTTCATAGGAACGGATTAGAAATTTTATAATCAAAAGTACTGGTCGATAATAATGGATTATTTGGGTTGGATAACAATAGATTTTTGAATGTGTGAAGTGTTAAAAAGGATTTTAATTCTTGTCTTAGGCGTCGGAAGGAGGTTTATTATCACTAAGTATTTATGGCATAGAATATTATTTCGGTAATAAACTTAAAATAAAAAGTTTTTACAATATTATTTTGTTTCTTATAATTTCTTAATAATTCACATACATTAGAAAATATAGATAATTTTGACATATTTAACACAAACCACAACTGTATTTTAATTATTCTTAATTTTGGCAAAGAAACAGTTTTAGGCACATTCAGACTAAAACGTAGTCTTTTATCTTCTTCTGTTGGTGCCTATCCTCTGTGGATGTTGGCAATCACATTAGCCCATATGACCTTATTGACAGCTGTTCTAAATAAATGTACCGTCGTCATTCCTGTCCATTGTCTGATATTCCTCAGCCATGATCTTCGTCGGCGACCCTCAGTTCTTTTACCCTCTATCTTACCTTGCAAAATTAACTGAATTAGTTGGTATTTCTCATTGCGCATTACATGCCCTAAGTATGATATCTTTCTGATTTTCACATTGCGCATAATTTCTGGATCTTTTTTCATACGTTGCATCACGGTGTTATTTGTGACATGATGGATGTATGAAATTCTGAGCATGCGGCGGTAACACCACATTTCGAAGGCTTCCAGTCGTTTAGATGTTGTTTCTGTCAAAGTCCAGGCTTCCACTCCATATAGAAGAGTTGAAAATACATAACATCTCAAGACTCGTGTTCTTATATCAATGTTCAGGTGCATATTGCACAAGATCTTTCTGAGGCGATTGAAGACAGCTCTCGCCTTCTCTATGCGGCATCTAATCTCCTGTGAGTGGTCCCATTCTCTGTTCAGACTGCATCCTAGATACATAACTTTGTCAACAGTTTCCAAAGTTTCATTATTTGCTCTAAATTGGTGGTGTATTTCGTCATTTTTGCTTACTATAAGGATTTTTGTCTTTTTACAGTTTAATTTCATGCCGTATCTTTCACAGGCTTCCACTACGCGGTCTATTAATGTTTGCAGATCCTCTGCATTATCGGCCAACAGAACTGTGTCGTCTGCATATCTTAAGTTGTTAATGCTTTCACCATTAATTCATATAGTTACAGAAAATTTAAATAATCAATTGTGTTTACGCTGCCAAACTTTACGTATCTAATTCGTAATCCAAGTCAGTGAAGCTATCTTCGCTCAAATTAATTATAATTGGTTCCTCTATCTCACCGATCATGAGATCGAGTTTCCACATTTTCTTTTATACTTTTATTATATGGATTTTTCCCAATTTCCTGGAGTAACTTTATTCAAAAAAATATTTCAAAAGTTCAGTTAAATTACTAATTTTGTAAGTTGTGTTATTTGTAACAACTCTACCTTTTACTTGAGAGAGATATTTCCTTCTCCAAAGGACACTTTCCGGACGATCTATAAGAGCAAATTTCCTATCTGGTTTTTGTCCAGCAAAAAGTAAGTTCTCAGAGCCCAGTTCTTTTAATTTCAGGAAAATTCCGATCTTCACTTATTTTAGTTAGAATTTTGTCGACGATTGGGATCTGCTTCTCATGATAAAATGTATGTACAACTCCTTTTATTGCAGTTTACATCTCTTCTTCCAAAGAAGTTTTTCATCTGCCTGTGATCGAATGTGGCTGGGGAGTACTAACAATTCCATTCATTTTTTTCTCCTTCAGTATTCAGTAGATAGTAGATTTTCCAACTCCTGTCAAATTAGAACACATCTCAATAGAGCTTTTAACATTATTATCTAGATATTGATATCTTAAAGCATCATAAATATTTATCGTAATAAGTTTTTCGCTGAGGAAAAAATATCCTGGTTTAACCATTTTGGAATAAATATAGATGTGGAAGCCATATCTTGTTAGTATCTCACTAATCGCAAATAATATATAAAAACAAGCACAAACAAGATAAATCACTAAGGTCACACTGTAAGGTGTATTATGCTCACTGACAGAAATTCAATTGAACTATCAGAAATTTTATTGTAGCTGTAAATTTATAAAAGTTATAATAATTAGATTTACGGCAGTTCTCAGTTACCTGCGGCACTGGAGCAGGTACATTGGAGGTTTCGGTAACAGTTTTATTACTCACTGTAGTTTTTGTATAGAGTATAGGAATGTGTATGCTTGCGATCCACCTCCCCTTCCCAAGAGCTTTGAATTCCGGAAACTAGAACCGATTCTACCTCTTATACTAGGAATGTGTATACTGCTCACATCCTACCCCTCTATCGGCAACTTGTTTTTTCTTGTGATCGCCCCCCCCCTCTCCAAGAGCTTGTCATACTGTACTTTTATGATTTCACCGCCCCCGCCTCCCAAAAGAGGTAGGCTGGATCCGCCTCTGGTTGGATATGCATACAAAAGATACTACTTTCAGGGGTGATAGATCCCAATGAATAGATGAATAAATATGGAATAAAAAGCTTGATATGGAGTACCAGCATCTCTCTAGAACAGCTTTTCACAAGCGGTAGTTCTCGAACCCCCAGGTGTCCGCGAAAAATATTGTAGTGGCAAAATTTAAAATCCAACATCGCAACAGGCAATATTCTGTAACGCTACTAACAATGAGAGTACTTCTCGAACGAGCCGGCAACTTCTAATTCGGCGAACCAAAACTTTTCCCGCATACGCATGAAAGAACGAGAATAACGTCTGCCGATATAAAAACGTCGCAATCACATATAAGGAAGAGTAGAGCCGTACTGAATCGTAAGATGAGCTTAAGAAGATCGGGTGAAGTAGTAGTTCAAAACATATCGTCATTCATCACCATTATCATAACATACCTAACCTACAAATAACTATATTTACCTGTAACAAGTAAGATTTGTATATACATATAAATAGTCAAATTCTCGACACAATATACTACAATACCCAGATATTCTGATTTGTACTTAATTCACTTTACTACAACAAATACAAAAAATGTCACGAAAACACTTAAAAAATTACAAAAAAATACTCTGAGACAGGGAATAACCTTCCGTCGCTATTCGGGAATATCGGGGGCACTAAACACATAGAATAGTTTATTCTATCATATGAAAAAAGCACATTCATCAATATGTCAAGAAATGGTACAATTTCTCCATCTATTATATTACTTACATAAATAAAAACATACATCCTCAAAATGAAGTTGGAATATTTTAAAACATACATATATAACTTACAATAATTATAATGCCTTATTATTTTGTTATATACATAAAATATTTCAGTACAAGGTTTAGATTTTAGCTAGAATCGGCTATTGGCTCTATAATTTATAAGCTCTGTTTGAATTATTTTTTCAAATTGCCAACGACTTTTTTCCAATTGCTAATTTACACAATGTCCATATTCTTGCATAACTTCATCCACCTTATATTTAACCGATGTTTCCACCCAGCTCAAATGTTTTTTTTTGTTCTGCAGCCTCTCTATGATTTATTATTTTGTATGTCTGAAGATTGAGGACAGACGTTAAAAAGCCTTATTCATTATTAATACTGGTTTTGGAAGTAAATTGAGATTAGTTATGTCCGTACTCATTTTATGAAATTGTCATGATTCATGTTGTCATGGCAATCCTCACTTTGAAATCGTCAAATTAAAAATTCATTAATATGTTAACAAAAGCAAAATATTACGAAATAAGTTAGACAAATGTGAATTTCTTTTGTTGGTATATTTTTTTTATTCACACCCCAGTAATGACCTTGTTCACTTATTTTATTTCAAATAACATTTTCATCATTTTGTCGAAAAAATTAATCCTGCATATCCGTTGACAAACCCATTTCGTATCAATATTTTCTTAAAAAATGAAAAAAAAAAGATAAGGAAAAGAAGGTCATTATTTTTTAATAATTAGAGAATAAATTGCCGGACCTTAAAAATGTTAATTATTCACTCCCACCCTACAATAAGAAAGTTAACGCACACAGACAGAAACAATAAATTAGAGAAATAGTAAGGTACATTTTCTTCACAATTTTACTTTCACAGTATAAGAAATGACTAAACTAACTCCCATCGGTAGACCCAGACCGGATTATTCCCTTCTGCTTCAGATATTATTTGTGCCCATATGAAGTGACTCAACTTTGATAACTTACTTGATTTAGACACCATTTATGACTAATTGAACTAACTAAATAGATTTTCGAAGTTCGGTCCTGTCGATGGTCACCTGATCATTTTGTAGTGCGCATGCCGACATCTGATCTACGATGTTTACATTTTAATGTCGTAAATTTGCCGTTTTTGGGATGAAACTTTGCGGATCTATAAATATTTTATCTATGGCACTAAAAGATTTAACTGAATGTTCATATACGATAATTGTAAAATTCTAATAGGAGCTTGTTGCGATATTGCCGAACTTAACACCATATGTCTAAGAAAGGGTAAATTTTAAAGGTTGAAGAATCAAACCATTTTCACAATACCCTTCTCATATTAAGAATAAATTTGTCTAAAATTAGTAGGTAGCTGAAAACTCATCATTATTCGCCATATATGTCAAACACAATTTGGCATCATAGATTGGATTTTCACACACTGTTGTGAGTTATCGAAATGTAAGTAAATTAGGTCCATCGATAAAATGTCGTTTTATTTTCCTGCTGTCTTTAAAATAAGCAGAAATTCCGCATTAGAATATTGATTGGGATAATTTATATTTCAAGGTATAATAACGTCAATAGTATTCTCCTGTATTGTTTTGTTAAGATTGAATACTAGAAACTTTCCACAGTTATAATTTTTTAAAGAATAAATTTGTGGGGCATCAACTTCCATCATGCTCCGGTAGACCTGGACAAAAACAAGTTTATTTGGTCGGTGGGTTGCGGCTTTTTTGTTGTTTTGCAGACAATATTGTATTTTATTTTTACTTTTCATTCTTTTAGTTGTTGTATTTTTAATTTTTAATAAGAATTACTCCAAATTAATGTTAACAAAAAGATGGTTTTAAACGTTATTTTTTCAGTTATTTATGCATCGAAAATAACATGATAAGTTGAACAACTAGAAATTCCACGAAGACTATTATTAATACGAAATTTATTAGCATATTTATATAGTGTAATTTGAACAGGATAATATGGTATTGCCTAATGAGTCCCAATAAGAACGAAATAGCGCTGTCGTTATTTTCCGGAACCGGAGCTTCTCCATTGTCTTGGAGTTCTCTACACTGACAGATTTTCTATTTTTGTTTTTAAAATTATATGGACATTAACTTTTCTTCTTATTATATCGGCTTGAAAATGCAATTCTTGCGACCCTATTTCTTCATGAAATGAAGAGCTTTTCAATTCCGTATCTATTAAGCAGCTTTGCATATACCAACCTTCTCAGAACTGTTTGTTGACCAAACTATAATTTCTGCTATTTCAGGAAGAATTCTAAGTATTGACTTCCAAGGATCTTTTGTAGAAATTCTTTCGATTCGTACGTCGATCTATATTGTTGTTTTTCTCGATCTTCCAGATGTTGGTAGATTCTCTAAATATCTCCTTTCATTGTAACAGGAATGCTGTTTATTGGGGACAAGTAAGACAATTGACGTTACAGGTCACTTAATAGAAAATTTTATATCACCATTGTTTAGTCGATCATAAAGAAAACATTTCAATGTACTTAAAATGTAAACTTGATACTTGCCGTGAGGAGTACACTAAAAATAACAGCAAGAGTGTGACTCAAAAAGTAAAGATATTTATCCAGTATACAATGATTATTCAGTCATAATTTCTAAAGTTAAAGACGCATACCTAATTATAAAATCAAGGCTATTTTAGTATTTAAAATATAAATTTATTTAAACAAGAAACACGTCTTTTTTCGAATTATTCATGTTCAGTCAGTTTGTGAGCAGCTTGTTATTAAAAGTTATTCCTGCTGGGCGTCGTTTATACCTAATAATTATAAACTACTTAGAAATACATCTGACAGCTCTCTTGTGTGAAGTCGGTTAGTTTTTTTTATAGGGATATTCTTGCAAAATAAGATATTTTTAGATCGTGTTCTAATATGGTTTGATATGGTATAAGCTCAAGAAATTCGCTGTGAACTGACCACCACAATTATGCTACATAACCTTACTAGACTTTTTTCTGTGGGGTTTTGTTAAATGTTTGGTTTATACCAATAAATCGCAAATATCAAATGACCAAAATAAACATTGTTTTTTAGTTCCAAAATACGAAACATGTTAAAAAATCATTAGTTGTGTTTTTATTTTAAAGTAAATTTGGCAAGCTTTTATCGGAATACGCTTGGTTACCAGTAAGAAAATCTGGTGGTAAATATTAAAATTTAAGCTCCAAGTGCACTTGAAAGAAGAAGGAGATCCTTTAATCAACTTTTATGCATTTTTTAGGTATGTGAGGTGATCACTTCAGAACGGTGTCACCTACTTAAATAAAAATGTTGGTTATATATATATATATATATATATATATATATATATATATATTTTGGTCAAGATTCGATCAGTACAATCTAAGCTATAAAACTGGTGACAAAAATGTCCAATTTCCTGAAAAAATAAAATATTGCCGATCCAATACGAAGTAATACAAATTTTACATTTCTCGATTTTGTCCAAAATTGCCACTAGAGGATTCTGGGGGTGTTAATTACGTTTTAATTATTTTAAAAAAATGTTATTTGGTAGATCCAAAATACCGTGTTCCATTTCTTGTATTTTTTTAATTTTTCCCAAATTTGTTAGCTTTCGATGTCGTAGATGACGAAGAAGTTACCCAAGTCGGAATAAAATATGATAAGCTAATAAATTAACATTTATTTAATTCTGCCAGGACTCTATTAGTCCCAACCAACTAATTTCAAAATGGCAGACACAATATGACGCTTAAAAAGCATGGAAACCTGTAAATTGTTAAAAAGTTATAATTTAAATACTTCCAAAATACCCATTGTCAAAAATACAAGAAGTTAAACATATATAAAAAATAACACTATAAAGAGATTCAAATGTAATTAATTTTTATATGTTACAGAAAATTTAAATAATAAATTGGGTTTACGCTGGTAAACATTACGTATCTAATTCATAATGAAAGTCAGTGAAGCTATCTTCGCTCAAATTAATTATAATCGGTTCCTCTATCTCACCAATCATGAGATCGAGTTTCCACATTTTCTTTTATACTTTTATTATATGGATTTTTCCCAATTTCCTGGAGTAACTTTATTTAAAAAAATCTTTCAAAAGTTCAGTAAAATTAGTAATTTTGTAAGTTGTGTTATTTGTAACAACTCCACCTTTTACTTGAGAGAGATATTTCCTTCTCCAACGGACACTATCTGGTTTTCCCGGCAAAAATAAAGTTCTTTGAGCAATTTCCAGAGCTCAGTTCTTTTAATTTCAAGTAAATCCCGATCTTCATTGATTTTAGTTAGAATTTTGTCGACGGTTGGGATCTGCTTCTCATAATTAAATGTATGTATAACTCCTTTTATTGCAGTTTACATAACTTCTTGCAACGAGGTTTTTCTTCTGCCTGTGATCGAATGTGGCTTGGGAGTACTAACAATTCGTCATTTTTTTTCTCCTTCAATATTCCGTACATAGTAGATTTTCCAACTCCAACATCTCAACAGAGCTTTTAACATTATTATCTAGATAGTGATATCTTAAGGCATCATAAACATTCATCGTAATAAGTTTTTCGTTGAGGAAAAAATGCCCTGGTTTACGATTTTGAAATGAATATAAATGTGGAAGCACAAGCACAAACGAGATAAATTATTAAGGACACACTGTAAGGTGTATTTTGCTCACTGACAGAAATTAAAATTTTATGGTTGCACTAAATTTATAAAATCTTATAAAATTTAAATATAATTAGATTTACGGCAGTCCTCAGTTATCTGCGGTACTGAAGCAGGTACGTTGGAGATTTCGGGAACAGTTTTATAACTCTTTCTAGTTCTTGAATAGAGTATACGAATGTATATGCTAGCGATCTCCTCTCCCTTACCAAGAGCTTTGAGTTCAGGAAAATAGAACCGATTCTGCCTTTAATATTAGGAATGTGTATGCTGCTGGCACTCCCCCCCTTGACAACTTCTTTTTCTTGCGATAGCCACACCCCAAGAGCTTTAAGATCAGGAAAATAGACCCGATTCTGTCTCCTATACTAGGAATGTGTAGGCCACTCGCATCCTCCCCCCTGTCGACAACTAATTGTTTCTTGAGATCGCCCCCACCTCTCCAAAAGCTTCAAATTCCAGAAAAAAAGGCCCGACCCTGCCTTTTACACTAGAAATGGGAATGTTGCTGGTGTCTCCCCCCCCCCCTTCCCGCTGACAACTTGCTTTCGTTTGCCATAATGTACTTTTGTGATATCACCCACCCCCACCCCCCAAAGAGGGAGGCTGGATCCGCCCCTGTATGATTTAATGAGTCTGTAGTCTCTATAAAATATTAAAATTTCATTAAGTTTTACAAGTTGGTTCAAAACTTGGAGTCGATAAGGTTAATCGCTGGGTACCCTTCAAGGGCTCTGTGTCTCCGTTAAGGGGCACTTTAGGAATTCTTTTTCTATGACAAAGTAGAGTTATTTCGACCTCCCCTGTATGTTCCCGAGAAATTAAGAGGTATTTACCGTACACCCTGTATAAACAATTAATTTAGCCACAAACATATTCCATTTTTTTGAGAATTTCAAGATGGTGTAACTCCATAAGTAACGTTCACAATAACCATTTTAATTAAATCTTCTTAACCTGAAATAGATTTTTTATCAAAATTCAAAACCGTATTTTTAACATGACATAAATATTACGCGTGGAAGGACACCCAACCAAAAGCGAACACACAAATGAATTAATGGTATTTGTAAATTAGCGCCCGCAACATATCATCAACTTTTAATTAAAAAGTAATACAGCTTGCATTCCAAACAACATGAGCTAATTCGTCTTAAGAATATGTTGATTTGCCGCTATGCACTTATTAGTCTTAATTTTATGTATGGTTTGTTCAATATAAATTCCTTCTTGTTGCATGAGTGTAAAACATTTAACAATCCTAATGGCACCTTAACATGCTAGAAATTAAAATTGAAAAATTGTTTTAAGATATCGTATGCTTGGACTCAAATAATGATCTAAGGGGTAAATTACGAAAACATTATCAGTAATTAATCATATACTGTCTCTCTTGTTAAATAATTCATAATATGCTAATAATAAATAATATTATCATGAAATTTTTCTTTAATAATGTTAAATTTATGATGATTTAAGTACTATTTACTACTACCACTACAGACTATTGACTACATACTTAAGAAAGAAACCAAGACGTTAAAGTATTCCCGTTTTTTCATTCGTTCAAGTGACCTTCAAATATGACAAAATCACAAATAGTGAGCCATAGGTAAATATAGGGACGTGTTAATTTGTTATTGCAAAAAGGCCAAAAAATCCTCAAAATCGGCTTTCTTTTCATGTCAATTATTTATTGCAAAATTACCTTTTTTTTGCACTTTTTTGCTTTTAAAGGAAAGCCCTCGTCTTTCTGAATAAAATGATACTTTATAATATTAAATTGGATAATTTGTTGCTGAGATATTGCTAAATGTATATCCCAAAACGCAAAATGTTGATTGCTATAACTTTGTTTTGAGTGAATATTTTAACCTCCACAAGGGTTGAATCTCTTCTTGAAGGCCTAAACTTTCATATTTTGTTACGGGAAAATGAAAAAATTAATTTTCAATCCCTTAAAAATTGCTTTAAAAAAGGTTTTTTTTTTGTATAGAAATAGAACTCCCGCGTGCGTTAGATAACTGAACTTGCAGCTTCAAATCAACAGCGCTTGGATAAATTCGCTGTATTTCAGCAACAAATGGACCAATTTCGGTGTTTTTTTTAAATCTGGTGTAGCTTAAAAAGTTATGAATACGGCGCAGACGCTGTTTTAGAGGGATATTTAAGGGGTTAAAAATTAATATTTTCATTTCACCCTAACAAGATATGAAAATTTAGGCCTTCATGAAGAGATTGAGCCTTTGTGGAGATCAAAATGTTCACCCCAAAAAAAAGTTATAACAATCAACATTTTGCATCTTTGGTTAAACAAATAGCAATATCTCAGAAACAAATTATGTGGTATACTATTATAAAATATAATTTTGTTCAAAATGACGAGGGCTTCCCTTTAAAATCAAAATATTGCGAAAGAAGTTAATTTTGCAATAAATAATTGATATGCAGGAAAGGGGCAGATTTTGAGGGTTTTTTGGAATTTTTGCAATAAACTGACAAAAAATTATCGCACAAAAGCTCAAATTGTAGGTTTTAAAAATCTCTACAACCTTTACTTGAAACTTTTTTTTCCAAAATGCGTTTTTTGACTTGTAAATTGAAAAAACCTGTTTTAACCAATTTTGACCCCCCCCCCTCTTGGCTCCAAAATATTTTTGCTGTTACATTTTATGTAGGATTTGTTTTTACGTTGCCCTGAACACCCCTGGATAGATCTCATCCATCTCGGAATTTACATTAAAAACAGCAGTAATTTTTACTTATCGCTTGGACTAAAAGAGCTACCAAATTAAGGAAGTGTTTTTGAGATTAAGGTAGATTTGTCAGTTTTTTCGAAATTTACCAGAAAACTGTATTTTTCTTGTGGAAAAGTTGTCGCCAATGAAATTCTCTATCCAAAATGGTACTTCGTGAAGTCTAAAAAAGTCATTTTTCAAAAAAAAATACACCTTAAAACAAAATAAAAAAAAGCAAAAATTTTTTTTTAGTTTTTCCCCATAACTTTTTTCTAAGAGAAGTTAGGGTTAGGCAAAAGAAAGAAAGTCAACGTTACGCCCGTTAAAATTAGTCTGTACGATGATAAGTAACCAAGTTGTGGCGTTTCGAACTTTGCTACTTTTTCAATATTAGCAAATTTTTGCTTTCTTCTCAAATTTTATCCCATCTTTTTTGTAAATTAAATTAGGTATAGACGGTGCTTTTTTCAAAAAAAACCTGACATTATTCCCGTTAAAATGATCCCCAGCCAAAGTCTTACGATGAATAATAACCGAGAAATGGCCTCTCAAAATTTTCAACTTTTTGACCCGCACATTATGTAATATTACATTTTTGCGTTTTTCTTTATTCAATGAACACATTATTTAAGAAAATTTAATGGTAAAAATAATTATATTTTGAAAAGACTATTAATATGGGGTACCAAATGAAAAATATCATTATCATTATTTTATATCGTTTTTTATATATCTGTATTCAGTTAAATTATTTTCAATAATTTTATCAATTTCTTTGTCAGTATCTTCAAAAATATCATCTGCAGTGACATCAGGTACATACGTATTCACAATTTAAACCCATACATTCTTTAGAGAACATGAAGCCATTGATTCCCATCTTCCTGTAACCACAATTCCCTCTGCATTCTTTGGTACATCCACAGGCTATTCTTTCAAGCAAAATTTGTGGTGTAGGAGATCTGAAACTGCACCTAAATGGCCAGTGAAGAAAATGCAGCTTAAGTGTCATATTGTAACCTAACGTCTTGTAAGATTGGATAAGTTTTTCAATTAGATCTTCGTTTTTCTCCGATTTCTTGTTACCTAGGAAGTTGCTACATACATTTTTGAAGGCAGTCTACGGCAGTGGCAGCTGGTGCATAAAAAAAGTAGGAGTTGCAATTCCAATGGTACATTAAAACATGATGGAGATGGCTCAAAGTCGTTTGAGATAATATTATTTCCAATTTCTATTAATTTTGATTCAAATGATAATATATTATTTGCGATAACAGGGTCAATTTGTCTTGTTTGAAACTTACCATATAACAAATCAACTTGAAGCATTATTTTGTAAAATAAGTTTAACTATGAAAGGAAAGGGATATGTATAAAATTAGTCACAAGCACCGGTGGATGAAAAAAAAATTGAGTTCGTATGAAACAAAGCATTGTATTTTAAACAACTCAACATAAAGAAGGGAGTAAATTTTAAAAATATAGCCGTCAAAACAAAACGCACCAATAATTTACTGTCTGGATTATTTATAAAGAAAATCCATACGCCGATCTTTGGCATTAGCAAACTTATTATTAACCCGCTGTTTGAAATTAGGTATGTTTTCGAAAAGATCCCTTTCTTTAGAAAGCATTATCAAAGCAAAAAGTTTTTCTTAGCTCGTAGTATTCCGTAAAACCTTTTTAATCCATTTGAGGGTAGAAAATCACCGTTCTGCTTCAACCGATGTCATCGGAATAGTAATTAAACTTTCTAAAAGTTTTAGAACTTCACTAAAAGTCCCACTTAGCTCGATATTTTTCGAAAGATAGTCATAAAGTACAAGAAGTCCCGAAATTGATCTAAATTCTTCAGTTTCATATATTCCGGTCAATTTTGTACGGAGTTTTTGTACGATAAAAAAGGGGTCAATTTTATTCTTATCCTTAGAGTTTTATTCAGTAAAATATGTACTACATTTGAAATACTGTTCCGAAAAAAGAGTCTGGCTGCTACCAAGTGACCTGTAAAGCTAAATCGTTCTTTTGCTAGACAACTAATTATATCACAAATTTCTTTTGCTTCCTGAGAAAAGTTCGCGGAATCATTGAGCTTATGTCGTTTTGAAGTAGATGGTATCTCCATCTCAACGTCGTTTGAGGTAATATTATTTCCAATTTCTGTTAATTTTGATTCAAATGATAATATATTATTTCCGATAACAGCGTCAATTTGTCTTGTTTGAAACTTACCAAATAACAAATCAACTTGAGGCATTATTTTGTAAAATAAGTTTAACTATGAAAGGAAAGGGATTTTTTCCATTAACGGTTCATTAAGGACGTTTCTCAAACCGGGCACAATGTTTTCACTTAACGACATAATATTGGTTTCTGGCTCTATTTTCCCATTCGCATAAAAAACAATAATATTTAGTCTAGCCACTCTGTAGTCCTGTAAGTAGTGTAATAACTTTTAGGTTGGCACAGATATTCCATTTGTGATTTTAGACTTGTCTTCAAAGAGTCAGTCGCCACTTGGAAAGCCAAGTTCGTTGATTTAACTTCAAATATCATGACAGTAAACTAAGTCATTTGCCATTGAGAAAAATACTGGCAGCAAACAGTGTCTTTCCTTCTGTCTGCAATTTAACAATTAAATTTTTTATTTCGATACTTATTTTCTCTGTTTCCTTTTAATATTTATAATTAAGAAACAACTTAAAGTAGGACAGTAAGTTTTTATACTAGCTCAAGAGATGTCAACAACACAAAAAAGAATTATTAAACATTTAAATTTTTCGAATTTTGGTTGACATATCTTGTACGCGTACCTGACGCGGTAGGAAAATTTATAAGTATTTATCTGTGTAGATAAAACTACATTTCTTAATTGTGTTGTAAAACATGTTAGATAATCAGTGTCTACGGATACTTTTTTCAATTCGTTAATTTCTATTGGGGTGTTTTTTATAGAGGTATAGAACTTTAAGTTGGCAACACTTTTTTAACTGGCGGCCATTTTGTCAGCTGTCAAGTGATTTATGTTTAGTTTGGTTTGGCATTTCAACATGAATAGACTGACGCCTGAACAACGCTCCCAAATGGTGCAAATTTATTTTGAAAATCGTGGTTCTGTTCGAAATACGTATCGCGCACTACGTCCATTTACGGTCAACATAATCGTCCATCAGAGCAATTAATTCGATTAACTATGGAACGTTTTTGCACCACGTTTACTCTAAATGATAATACGCATCTACAGAGACGTCGTACAGTGCGTACAGAAGAAGTCATTGCTGCTGTACAGCATAGCGTAGAGGAAGACCCGAATCAGTCTATCCGCCATCGTGCACAGGAATTGGATATGTGTCCATTCACTTTATGGAAGATTTTGCGGAAAGATCTTCGTTTGCGTGCTTACAAAATCCAACTCGTGCAAGAATTGAAGCCACACGATCACCTAGCAAGGCGTAGATTCGGTGAATGGGCCCAAAACAAGATTGCCGTTGATCCCGATTTTCATAAACGAATTTTGTTTAGCGATGAAGCTCACTTTTGTTTGAATGGATTACGTCAATAAACAAGACTGCCGTATTTGGAGTGATGATAGTCCTCAAGTGTATGTTGAGACACCGTTATATCCAGAAAAACTGACTGTTTGGTGTACTTTATGGGCTGGTGGAATCATTGGTCCGTACTTCTTTAAAAACGATGCTGGTCAGAACGTTACAGTCAATGGTGACCGCTATAGAGCCATGATTACTGACTTTTTCGTTCATCAATTGAACAACCATGATGTGCAGGAGCTGTGGTTTCAACAAGACGGCGCAACATGTCACACAGCTCGTGCCACAATTGATTTATTGAAGAAAACGTTTGATAACCGCATAGTTTCACGTTTCGGACCCGTGAATTGGCCTCCAAGATCGTGCGACTTAACGCCGCTAGACTATTTTCTGTGGGGATATGTGAAGTCGCTAGTCTACGCCGATAAGCCCGAAACGATTGATCACTTGGAGGACAACATTCGCCGCGTTATTGCCGATATACGGCCACAAATGTTGGAAAAAGTCATCGAAAATTGGACCTCCAGATTAGACTACGTCCGAGCCAGCCGTGGCGGTCATATGCCAGAAGTCATATTTAAATTATAATGCCAGAAGGTTATCTTTCGAATAAAGTAAATTTCATGTCAATTTAAAAAATTCATCTTTATTTTATTCCATTTAAAATTTCTATACCTCTATAAAAAACACCCTTTATAATGTCAATTAGGTATTAAATGCGATGTGAATGAACAATTTTATGAGTGACGCATAAGTCATTTTAGGCTTCTACGGTAAGTATATGAATTGCTTCCACAAAAATTGCTTTAACAAAAGAGCTATCTAGAGTATATTTCATTAAAAATTAACGACTAGTGTAATTCACATTCTATTATTCACCACTCAATTGTTATAAAAATAATCAAAACCAATTTAGGTAAATATAAATAAAATGTAAGTATAGCAAACACCGTAACAAGTAAATCTGAAATATCAACGGTCAATTACGTATTTTCAATATTTCAATTATTTAAATAATGGCACGTTCAAGTGTCGAATGTACGTATATTTCTTTTTAATCATTCTCTTGGATTTTTTCGCCACAAGAAAAAAAGTCTTTTATCGAACCAAAAGTCAAAAGTACATTACGAAAAACAGATCATCGTTTTTTATCATTTACGTCATCACTTTTTTGCCGTCCGTTATTTAATCCTCTAATAATAATTGACAAAATAACTGACAAAGCAAATTTCAAGTCACTATTTAAATTTTAATAATTTCGGCCCGCTACCAAAGGCTTTTTTTTCTAAATTATCTACACCAATTACTTTGGGATTATAAAACTACAAAAAAGCTCCGTCTGACCACAGCAACAACGTCAGAATATTGTTTTACAAGCTTTTTATCCCAATTCAAAACTCGCAACAATTCAAGTTGTGTATCATTGACTTCGAAATGAGATTAACTTAAACTGGCAATAAACATGACTAAAGCATTTTAAAAGGAGTCTCTTAGATGTGTTAGACTGTGGCCTTTAAAATGATGTAGTGAATGGAGATGGAACATTCCTTTCGAAACGGCAACTAGACTGCAAGGAATTCGAGCGTAAATAGCGGCAACGTTCAGAGCCGGATTCAAGAATGACTTTATCATATAAAGAAAAATACATTTATAAAAATAGTTCGTTCTGGTAGAAGATCAGAACCTAAATTAATGCACAAGAGCCATTTCAGTCTTATTTTTGGTCATTTGTACCCATTAAAATATATTTTATTCAAAATAGGTATATTAATATGATGGAATTAAATTCGAAACAAAACAGAGATCTAAGTGTTTTCTTGATCCACGTTAAACCGTTTGATATACTTCAAAATACTATATAATGAAATTGTAGATCGTAGAATGTTCTGCGACTAAATTGGTGAAAATATATTAAGGTTAATTCCAATGCTTCACCCCTGATCCATTTATAATTGGAAGTAAACAAAATCTGACCATTTTTTGCGCATAATTGCCTCTAATCTCGACACATTGCTATATATCTATGGATTTCTAGACAAAACATTGATCAACCTCTTCAAACTACTAATATTTGGTTATTAATTTTGGAAATTGGAGAAGACGCCACAATGCTGAATTGGCGACACTGTATGGCAGTGAAAACATAGTCCGTTGTATAAAAGCCAATAGAATAAGACGGACAGGCCATATGGTAAGATCAGGGGACCACAGATTATTGAAAACAGTATTCTTTGAGAGACCAGATGGTAGAAGATCAATAGGCCGTCCCAGGAAAAGATGGAAGGATGCCGTGGAAGCTGATTTGTATAGGATTGGAGTACAGCAGTGAGAAATGGAAGCACAAGACCGTAGGAGATGGAGGGCGATAGTGGATGCGGCTAAGACTCACCCAGAGTTGTAAGACCAGGAAAAAAGAAGATAGTCCCTGGGAACTAGACCGGGTGAAAAAGCTAAATATTGAAATAATTTAAATTCTGCTTCTGTAACAACATCATATCAATCATATCTTGATGGAACGTATATCCTTTTTCCCTACGCTTTTCTTATTACGTTCGTAACATCATTATATGCTCCTTTTGATAACATCTTGAATGAATGAATGAACGAAGAAGGGTTAGTGATACTAGATCATCGAAGCCTACCCACCATAGCTGAAGGTCCTGCGAGAGCGATCGCCTTTGCAAATCCAAGCACCCTTATTAGTTGAACTTGCCAAACTGCTTCCGATAACAAAATTGTATCTCCGAAATATCTCTGTCTCAGTCCGTTGAGTGCAGGGTACTCTCTGAGGACATGGTCAACAGTTTCATCCTCCTCCAAACACCATCAGCACGTCGGGTAGTCTTGAACACCGATTCTATGGAGATGGCCCTTGAGGTGACAATGTCCTGTCAACAATCCCACTACAATTCGCAGCTCTTTCCTTCCCAAGGAGAGAAGCTCTTAGTACGCCGTGCACTAGGTCCAGTTATATGTTCCTTAGCACACCTCGTTCCAGGAGTTCCCTTCCACGATTCAATAAATTTGCTTTCTAGCAACGATTTTAATTCCCTTTTGCCAATAGCAATTGGGACAGGTAGTATTGATTGGGGTCCATACGATTCAGTTGCCGAACCCAACTTTGCCAGACGGTATGCTTCCTCATTCCCGCGTATACCCAAGAGACCCGGGAGCCATACGACTTTGACTGTGGCGCCATTCCTTGTCATACCATTCAGTACTTCCTTGCACTCAGACACCAGTCTCGAAGTTACTATACTAAACTTCAGTGCCAATATCGCAGTCTTACTGTCTGAGCATATATTTATTACCCCATTGCTGTCTATATCTCTCTCACAGAGATCGGCACACTGTAAAATAGCATAAATTGCCGCTGTGCTCCTGTCGAATACTCCGGCTACAGCTCGTTCATATTGTCGAAATCCATCAGTATACAACAAGGATCCATTTTTTGGAAGATTTTGCTCTCTCTCCCAATCCTCTCTACTTGACAGAAATATCTCCAGGAAGAGGTTGAGTTTTAAGAACGGTGTCATGTAATCTATCCGCATGGGTTGATAACACTTTAAGCCATCATCCTGAAAACGAAGACCAAAACTTCTCGAGCAGTGGGTGAGGAGTTACGAGGTTTCACTTCCGTTCCATAAAACATTCAGTTTCAGGGTCACAATAGCTAAGGGATCTGTATTTTATCCATCATCATAAATTTGTCAAAAAAGTATCTTCTGTTTTCTCTAAATCTAGCTAAAATATACTTTAAAATAGCTTTTGCGATATCGTTAACATTCGAAATACCATCTTGTGAATAACTATTTTGGATTTAAGTCTTCTGTAAAAATGTTAGAAATTACACGATACAATAAGAGAATTTCTTCAAATAAGTATCTCACCTTCAGTCGTCTGTCTTACAGAACATGTTTTTTTAGTCTTTACAGTTATTGGAGATCCACCTACATGTGTGTCTTCTCAGGAAGTTCTACCACACTTAAATTTATAGCCACCCAATGCATTACTCAATTCCTAAGTTTTCTTTAATTTCATTTTGATCGTATTTTTCAGTGTTCTTTGCTTGAATTTGAATGTCCATTAAGTGGTCGAAACTAGTATGGAGAGAGAATCAGAGTGGAGGTACAGAGAAAAAACTATCTACCCTTTCTTTACGGGTTTAAACAAATAGGCAAACCACTAACCGAGAGGTAACCCGAGATTCACATATAGCCCTTGAAAAATATCAGTTATTTACGAATTTCACCACATCCAAACATCCAGATTATGTTGATTTATTATTACAAAAGTTGCTATCCAAATTTCAATGAGTTCCTATAAATATTTTTACATAAAACCGGGAATTAAAACACCGACTAACACTAGGCAATATGTGGGCAAGTATCTAAAATTTCTTTTGTAACCCTAATTGAGATCTGCAACGAAATGGTGACAGGATCATGCAACATAAAAAACAAACCTACTCAAAAATGGAAATGTTAAAATTTGGTATCGCAGAACATCCCGGAGACCATCATCACTTTGTACAGTAGTGCGAAGTGAAAGTGAACCATAGAGACTGAAAAATTTTCAGCTCAACACTGCCAATACAAAAATCTGTCATGCGTGTGAGCACACTGAAGAAAAATGGTTTAATTAACCAACATACTATTCATTTCAATAGTTATTTTCTGTTGAATAGAAGTAATAGATCTTAGATTTTCAATAGAACAACAAAAAATGTTAAATGATACTATTTGAATGAAATATAGAAAATATCGTTTTAACCAGAAAGATCATTTCACATAAACCAAAAAAAGTTTCGAAACAAGATTTTCAATGTTAAATGAACAAATTAAATTTAACAGAATTAACACGTTAGCACAAAATAAGGAAAAAAATTATTCCAAATAACTTCTTTGTTTGACTTTAACAATTAAAAATTAACAATTTGAAGACTGTTGTGTTAAGATATTCTTTGGTTCTTGTAACTATTAATTCCTAACCGTAAAACTACACCATCAAAATGTAAAAATTTTTGGTAAAAAAAGAGATTAAAGTAATATGTTGATATTTATTCTATCTTAGTGATAGATAATGTATCAGGTGAAATTATTTCAAATAATTAATTTTCTCTTTTTATTCTTATCTGACCATTTCTTTCTCTATATTCGTATAAAAACCAAATGTTATATTTTTAGTTATTAAGCCTTTTTGAACTCTAATTGCAAGTCTTTTACTTCTAAAAAAAAACGATGATTTGAAGTAAACATATTGTTAGTTCTTCGAAATTAGTATGAATCCTTGAATAATAACTTACATACCTAGGTGAATTTCTATATTTGCCATTGTATAGATTTATTTTCCTGTCTTTGGTTTAGGTTTAAGTGTTAGTGATTTTTTTTTACTAAAACTAATATTTTCTGTGTTTCTATTACTTGCGTAAAACAAGTAAATCAATTTTTTTTTTAAGTTATCTGGAAGCAAACTTATAAATAATAAGCGACGTTGTCTTGACTAAATGCTTGACATATCAGCCCACAGTCCCATCTATTAAAGATAACATCATGGCAAAAGGTTGGCAATACCATGTAGGCGTCCACTAAGAAAGCATTTTTCAAAATTTGCACTCCAAAAGGGTGAAAAAGGGTAAATTGAAATTTAATAAATTTATCAATATCTCTTGATGAAATAGAGATATAGACTCGTAGCAATATCTAAAACCTAGTTTTTTGATTTCTTAATATACGCATTTTAAAATGGGAAAAAGGTGTAAGACAATTGCTCATTAAAAAGTAATATTCTCTGCGATATGAATAAGATTTTTGACTTCACACATTGATGAGGTAAAAAGCACAAATATTGGGTACCCAATGGGACACAACACCGTTCAGATTATATGCTTTGCAGACGATGTTGCCTTGACAGCAGATAGCGAGGACAACTTACAAAGAATGCTTTTCCATCTAAATCGAACAGCCAAACAGTATAATATGAAGATATCTGTGGAGAAAACCAAAGCAATGGTAATAGCAAAAGAACCGGTAAGGTGCAAACTAATGGTTGATGACAAACATATCGAATAGGTTGGGAAGTTTAAATACCTGGGAGCACATATAACAAGTAACAGAACAGTAACGGAAGAAGTACGCACACAAGCCAACAAAGCGGCCATGATATCGGGCCAACTAAGAGACATAATCTGGAACAATAAACATATGACGGTTGAGAGCAAAGCAAGAAGTTACAAGGTCTGTGTAAGACCGATACTGACCTACGGCGCAGAAACAAGAAATAAAACAACAAAGACAAAACAAATGATGAGAACCACAGAAATGAAAACGCTGAGAATGATCACGGGAACAAATTTAAGAGATAGAATAAGAAACGCAAAAATACGCGAGGACAGCGGAGTGGGAGATGTTGTAAAGTGGGTTCGAAACCGTCGTAGGCAGTGGAGAGATCATGTGGAACGAATGGATGATGACAGACTAGCAAAAATCGTGATGAGAGAGAAATCAAACACCAAACGGCCGCCTGGACGGCCCCCCAAAAGATGGAGAGACAGCTGGATTTCGACCTCAAACGAGGATCGATGAGGCATTGTGTAGATAACAGAACTTGGTTCTACCTAGAAGAAGAAGAAGAAGAAGAAGAAGAAGAAGAAGAAGAAGAAGAAGAAGAAGAAGAAGAAGACATATTTTGCACACGATTATCCAAAAAGTAATTTCAACATTTTTGGAAATTCTTTTTTTATAAGGCTAAAAATTATTAAAAAGTGTTTTTACTATTTTGCCAGATAACGCTAAAAATATTGCACCGATATTTTTCATACTTCATTAGCATACAGCGACAATTTGCAAAAATAGTATAAAATAATCTCACATTTATCATCATAAATAAAAGCAGAATGCCAGCGAAAATAAAAAAAAAATTAATTATTTCAGCGTAATACATTAGTCTCTCAAAATTGTTCCTCACTACCCCTTCTTCTCCCCTTTTTAATTTTCTTAGGTAACTGAGCACTGAATCGGCTCGGCTCCGTCCGTTCCGTCCGCTTCAGTCAGAACGCCGATGGCCCCCGCTCACTGGCTCCGCACAATTCAGACTAAACAGTGATTAAAACTGCTTTAACCATTACAGTTTCTAGAGCTGTTATTTTTGACGAAAAGTGAATAAAATGAGTAGTTCTTCCGACTCTGAGGAGGATATTGTTGTGGCTGCTCTAGCCTATGTTGAAACTGAAGTGGAGGAAAAGCGGAGAAGAAGATATTGGGTTCATGATATTTACCTTAAAAGAAAAGTTCACGAGGAATTTTATCATTTATTTCCAGAGTTGATGACCGACAATGAAAAGTTTTTCAAATATTTTGGAATGTCTGGTATAAAATTTTATGAAAGTTTAAATATGTTGCCGCTCAGGAAACAAAACACTAACCTTCGAAAATCGATTCCACCAGAGGAACGATTAGCAGTTGCTTTAAAGTAAGTGTATTATTTAGTCGAATTAATTAAATTTGACGTCTATATCACATATTTTTGTGACATAACTAATGTTTTTTGACTGTGACGTGAACGCCTAGACAATTTACTTCAAGTTTATTAGGCAGCAACTATGTATAGAGAATATTATTATTATTATATATTCTGTATGCTCTCACGTCTTCTATCAATTTTTCGTCCGACATAATAACAATACAAACACTACGTCTATACCACAGATTATACTACTTCTTTCTATTTTTAAAATAGTCGAAGGCTTTCAGACCTTTCGGTAATTTTTGCCCTCTTGAGAATGGTCGAAAACGCCGATGCTGAAAGCGCGGAAGCATTCTGGCCGGTCGAAACCAGTGAGCGGACTCTCTAACAGCGTAAAGGCACATACGAATACCTCCGGGGAGCATAAGGACTTATTATTTTTACTGACCAAATTCATTAGGTACTATCTCGTTTGATTGCACTACCTAGAATGGCTAATTTTACCACTCAACAGATATAGAATTTTCACTGGCACTATAACTGTTTTCAGAAAAATCCTCTGATTTAAAACTACTTGGCCGCTTTATTGACGAAAGTAATGACAAGCATGGGATGAATAAGATGTGAACCAAACAATATCGTCGACACATAAAGGGGTCGATATCCGTGGTGGTATCACACTTAAGTTTTCTGTTAAAGTTTTAGATTCCTCTGATACTCCGGAATTATTCGTAGAAGAAAATCAGGATGACAGAAAAGTATATGATAATATATTGAAGTAAAAATGATTATGAAATGTAAGATATTTACTGCGACAAAGAAATTGAAATCGAGTGGGTTTGATGTGATTAAAGATTCCTGTGAAAAAAATGTAAAAGATTCAAAATTAATGTAGGAAAGACTAAATCGGGTTGGATATATTTTCTCCACAATATTTCTGCAGAAAATCTAGCAGGGATTTTAAAAGTATTGCCTTTATTTTGAATACATGACGTCCTTGATGGACTACTAAATAGCGCAAGACATCTGAATTATGAAATCGGTTACTATTTATTAATATTTTATCCAAAAATCTCTTTCTTCTACAAAAATTTGCCGATAATACAGTTCATGATTTATGCGATTTATCAACAATCTGAAAAAATATAATGGTGTATAACGAAGTGAATAATAGGGGTTAACTGTAGTCAAATAAAAATATAAATTTGCCGCGAAATGGTAGTTTCCATAATATAAATCTTCTTTATTTTTAAGGAATTTAATCAAAATATAATTAAATCACTGTCAGGTCACGTGACAACGAATACCAATTAAAATGCATGACGTCACTTGTTGGCAAACATCATCGCTATCAAAGACTACGTTGTTGAGTTAACATTATTTTATAGTGATTTCCATGCAATTTCTTCGAAATTTGTTTACTACTCCTTTTGAAAACAGTTCTAAGAAGTTTTCCCACGACGAAAAGTGGATTTATTATAACAAATAGTTCAAATTTGCCCAGAATTTATTGTTTTCTGGTAGTCAATTTCCTCGCAACTTTTGCTCTGCTGAATTTAGAAATGTGAAAACATCCGTGTAAGTAATGTAAGAAGAATTGTTATTTCCGCAACCGACAATGAATATATAATAGTAATCATACTTATTTATAAGCTGATAACTAAAATAAAACAAGTACTAAAATTGTTACCCAGCTTTGATTACTTTTTTTCTAACCTCAAAATTCAAATCCATATATAGAAACTTGAAAAATAATGATTTTTAATATAACAAAAATAAACAAATATTATCAAAACTCACATCAAAATGATCTTTGCAAAAATACATTTTAGATTATGTAGACACAAACGCCGGACTCCTGCAGGCTAGCTGAAGCAACATTTTCCTATTATTTCCCAAACGTGGAACGTGAATAAATAACTTTTCAGGTGTTTTAGTTGTAAAACTTGTACACCGAGGTACCGCACAATACTTATAAAACTTAAAACTCATCTTTTATTGCAAAAATCTTTATATCTCCTTGTCAGTTTACCAGTTTTTAGCAACATGTGACATCACAGAGGTCAAGTGAGAAGTATTGGCTTTTTGGAGCGAAATTTGAAACGAAATTTAAAATATATGAGTTTTCAAGTATTATTTGTATTAAAAAACAATATTAAATATGTTGCACTGGTACTTATGCATGGTTTTCAACATTTTCCGAAAAATAGTGAACATTCCTACTGAAAAGTGAATTAATTCACGACCATATAATGAATTTCTAATAACTTATACTGTAATGGATTACTTTTATTTTATTGCATTATTGGTAAATTGAACCAGGTAATTATCTATATCTGATCTATCTGTACCGAGGCTATTAAAGTAAGGCTATTTCGCGGGAACGTAGTCACGAAAAGGTACGTAAAAATGGGGTTTAATAAAATTTCGTTGGCCTTGTTTCTTAAAATCTCCGGAGATCTTAAATGTGAGCGAACTCGCTACTAGTAACTGCTAATTATTACATAAATTCACATCACTTTTGTAGAAGAAATATACTTGCGCTGTCGGTGCAGTGCTTGAATTTATGACTTTGTGGACGCTTTCTTCCAAGTCTGATCAAACTCCACAACATAGTGATTTTTTTCAGGTGTCATGCCCTTTAGAAAGCGTAAACAACCTCTCGCGTGCATCTGTGTGCGTGTTGACTATGCTGTACACATATATACGGGACCACCAGCTTTACGTGCCTTTCAACGCACATCTGAAAGGTTTCACCAGGCAGAATACTTCACAGTAGTTTGCCATTGCCTTCAGTAAGGCGACAAGATGGTCCCGCTGAGATACGAATCTGAGTGCAAGGCTGATAAGCTCACCTTTACACCACGCTCGCCTCATAGTCTACACGCTTTAAATTAAACCAAAATATGTTGTAAAAACTGTAATCGCCTCACGATTCAAATTAAATTTCATTCCATTAATCATTAAAATCTTCGGAATTTTCCAAAAATAATGGGAGTATATCCAGAACAGCAGAAGTCATGTCGATGTTATTTACACTGATTTCCGTTAAGCTTTTGACCAAATCAACCATCACATACTCTTACAGAAATCTTCTGTCCTTTCCTTTGTCAAGTTAATGTTATTTACACTGATTTCCGTCAAGCTTTTGACCAAATCAACCATCACATACTCTTACAGAAAGCTTCTGACCTATTCGGTTTCTCTTAGGACCTTGTTTCCCTCTTAAAATCCTACTTATTTAATCGTCAGTTTGTGCAATTAGAAGAATATACATTTGCTAGGTTTATTCCAATGCTGGGTTTGAGTTTGAGACCGCTTCTCTTTAACATACTTATAAATGATTTTGTTTTCCAGTTGGACTGCCACAGACTGGCCTATGCCGGTGATTTAAAAATATTTCAATGCATTGACCCTGTTTGGTTTAATTACCATATTAATAGTTCTATCGTTAATAGATACTGTGACGGACCTGGGTGTCGTCTTCGATGCAAGTTTCTCCATGTTTAGAGAGGACAATATTTATCCTCAGTGGGATTTTAATCATGACCACATTCTCGCAAGATTTAGGGAACTGCCATTGGCTGTACGGCATAACTCCCAATCCGTATCATTCCTCTATAAGCTTCTGAATGCCAGGATTGATGCCCATTTCTGTTAGAGCAACTATCATTTCACGTTCCCTGTATTGGTGCCAGGCATCCACCAGTTTTCTCCACTCTCCTTGCTAGGTTAAACATTTTATTCCAATGTACCATCTACAAAATGTGCACCAATTCTAATCGTATTTCTACACTATGCGACATGCATTTTGATGGTCTACCAACTATTCTGAAACATCTGCTCGAGGTGTCTGGGTATCCTTTGTAGCTTGCTACTTTGGTATGTACATGGATAGTTTATAATAATCTTTATTGTCTAACAGATAATATCCATTTATAAGACAATATGACATACAACTTTGCTAAGATATTAAACAAAATTATAAGGAAAATAAAATTATTGATTAATTCATACAACTATTCACAAGAAGCAAACATTTTACATTTTTATTAGAAACTTTAACTTTAAAGCCTGTGTTAATCTCTTAGAGGGTAGGCTGTAAACATCGATGTCACTGCAAGTGTTGTTGAAGATCCTCATGGCTTGAAATAAAGGCGTTTTTATAAGAAAATTTGTTTCAGGGCTAGGTAATGAAAAAATAGGACAGGATCTGACAGGTCTCGGGGGTACATGAAAGTTAACTTGATACAATAAATCAGAACAGTCGATATAAGATCTGGATAGCTTGCTCAGAAACTGGGCTAACATGTAATGTCTGCGATTTATTAAAGATGGAACGCCAAATCGCCTCAGTAATTGCTCTTCATCTATACCCCTTTGAGGGAATAATCCGTCACTCTTAAATGATAGATATTTTAAAAATTTTCTTTGCACTCTCTCTAATTGACTAATGTACTTATCATAGATAGGATGCCATATGACCGCAGCGTATTCTAGCTTCGACCAAACATGACTAACATACAAAGTTTTTAAGGTCTGCAAATTGCTAAAATCATTAGAATTGCCCAATATGAACCCCAACATTTTGACCGCACTCCCACAAATCAAACTGATATGTTTCGTGAATGAAAGTTTAGGGTCAAAAGAGACTCCAAGGTCCTTAAAAGAATAACTTCGTTGAAGTATTTGACTGTTTGAGTATATTGAAAATCTAAAGAGTTGGTTTTATTGGTGAAAGTCATTACGGTGCACTTATCAACATCCAAGGGCAAATTATTCGCGTTACACCAATTCCAAACAATATCAATATCCCCCTGCAGCTCTAGGGCGTCGTTTAAATTATGAATCATCCGAAATAACTTTATATCATCTGCAAAGAGCAAAACGCTGCTCGAGACTCCAACCGTAATATCGTTAATGAAAAGTAAAAATATTAGTGGAGCCAGATTGCTCCCCTGCGGAGCCCCGCTTGTAGCTTTAAATTTATAGGATTGATAACCCCGGATTTCAACATATTGCATTCTGTTTTGTAGGTACGATTTAAGAAATAACAATAGGCTCTCGCTAAAACCCATAGCAGCAAGTTTGTTAAATAAAATATAGTGATCGACTCGATCAAATGCCTTTGAGAAGTCGGTATAGACCACGCCAACTTGATTGCGTTTATCCAATGAGAATATTGTATGTCTACAGCTTGTAAATCCGATATTGAAATGGATGCCGAATTGATTTTAAATGGGTTTTTAGTTTTAGATTAATTGTAGCTCTAATTAGTTTATTTACTTTATTAGTTTATATACTTTATCCTATTAGTTTGTTTATCTATTTTTGAACTTCCTGTAAGGGCCTGTTGGAAATAAATGGCTTTTTATTTATTTATTTATTATTTATATAGAAATGTCTATTCAAACTGGGTTAACTTACCCGAAAAAAAAACCCTAACGTAATCCAATGATTTTCAAATCTAAAAACAATTGCTCGAAACAACGGAGAGTGCGATCCTGATAAAAGTGGTAACAGGTAATTTTTAGACTTCAAAGGGGCCGCCAGCGCCCGAAGCGACGGTTCACACTAATTGGAGAGCCTAGATGGTCAAAGAAGCCGATGGAAGAAAATATTGAGTGTTTCTTGGCTAATTGAGTGACCAACAACTTATTTTATAATACCGTGTGGTGGTATCATGTAGGTAGGTGCGACATGCATGGGTTAAAAATATTTGGGACATTTTATTGCTTTATTTTTTGCTTTGCTATTCGGACGGTCCGAATAGCTTTTAGTTGTTTTGAAATTCTTGGGAGATTTTTTTTTCAAGCGGCTGGCGTATGATTACATAGATCATAAGGCGAATTTTTAATAACAATAATTATTATAAAATATTTTTTGCTAGTTAATTAGTTTCAAGATAGCGGATTTACTAAGGCAGATCAAATACACTACTGTTCAAAAGTTTGGAAACACTCGATTTTTAGTTGATACAAAAAATACATCAATAAACCTATAAATAAACATGTAGTTATAATGAACGAAATTACTAATTTCTTATCAATTGTCCTTTATTTTGAAAAAAAAACGACACACGTGTTTTATGACCACAAAGGTTCCTACAGGAGTGGATCCAAGGGGGGGGGGCGCTGGGGGCGTTTAAGCTTATATATAAAAAAATAAGTTCGTCCATATAATATTAAAAATTTTTTGGAGCTATCGGTCATTTTATTATTAATTAAAACCTTTTTTGGGACATTTGACGTTTCAGTTTATTTATTTCTTAAACCATCTACAGAATTACAATTAAACACTAAAAAGGGATTCAAATGTAACTAATTTTTATATGTTACAGAAAATTTAAATAATAAATTGTGTTTACGCTGCCAAACTTTGTCAGTGTCAGTGAAGCTATCTTCACTCAAATTAATTATAATTAGTTCCTCTACCTCACCGATCATGAGATCGAGTTTCCACATTTTCTTTTATTCTTTAATTATTCCCTAATTTTCTGCAGTAGCTTTATTCAAAAAAATCTTTCATAAGTTCAGCTAAATTACTAATTTTATAAGTTGTGTTATTTCCAGCAACTCTACCTTTTACTTGAGAGAGATATTTCCTTCTCCAACGGACATTTTCCGGACGATCTATGAGAACAGATTTCCTATTTGGTTTTTCCTAGCAAAAATTAAGATCTCTGAGCATTTTCCAGGCCTCAGTTCTTTTAATTTCAGGTAAATCCCGATATTCATTGATTTTAGTTAAAATTTTGTCAACGGTTGAAATCTGCTTCTCATAATAAAATGTATATACAACTCCTGTTATTGCAGTTTACATCTTTTCTTCCAACGAGGTTTTTCGTCTAACTGTGATCGAATGTGGCTTGGGAGTACTAACAATTTCAGTCGTTTTTTTCTTCAATATTCGGTACATAGTAGATTTTCCAACTCCTGTCATATTGGAACACGAATAAGTATATAAGTATAACCTCACTCTTTTGGGGTTTTTATTAAAAAAGGTTTATTGTTTTAAAAATATCAGTGTACTAGTGTATTGAATGTTTTAGTTTTGATTTTAATTTTTGACAAATTTTTTAAAAAATTTTTAATTGTATACGTTTTGTTCTGTGTGGAGGCTACGCTGGCGACTGCTCTCAAACTGGCAGGGTTAAGGTGTGCCCTTTGACGAGGTCTGAGCCCTAAGGATGGTCTAAGTTAGACCGAAAGCGCTTGGCCAATATTAATAAAACATACACTGAAATACAAAACCCGTCTATTTCTTGATATTGGAACACATCTCAACAGAGTTTTTAACATTATTATCTAGATATTGATATCTTAAGGCCTCCTAAACATTCATCGCAATAAGTTTTTCGTTGAGGAAAAAATGCCCTGGTTAACGATTTTGGAATAAATATAGAGGTGGAGGCCATATCTTTTGGGTATCTCACTAATCTCAAATAATATATAAAAACAAGCACAAACAAGTTAAAATACTAACGACACACTGTAAGGTCTACTTTTCCCACTGACAGAAATTAAATTGTACTATCAGAAATTTTATTGTTGCAGTAAATTTATAAAAGATTATAATATATAAATATAATTAAATATCATTAGATTTACGGCAAACTTCAGTTACCTGCGGCACTGGAGCAGGTACGTTGGAGGTTTCGGTAACAGTTTTATTACTCTCTCTAGTTCTTGAATAGAGTATATGAATGTGTATGCTTGCGATCGCTCCTTCCCTTCCCAAGAGCTTTGAGTTCAGGAAAATAGACCCGATTCTGTCTCTTATACTAGGAATATGTATGCTGCTCGCATCCTCCCCCCCCCCCTATCGGCAACTTGTGATCGCCCCCCACCTCTCCAAGAGCTTCATATTCAGAAAAATAAACCCGATCCTGCCTTTTTCACTAGAAATGGGAATGTTGCTGGTGTCTCTCCCTCCCTCGACAACTTGCTTTTGCTTGCCATACTGTACTTTTGTGATATCACTCCCCACTCCCCAAAGAGAGAGACTGGAGCCGCCCCTGGGTTGTTGATTTCTTAGAATTAGCGGTTTTAGTCATTGTTCTTATATTGAATAGAGTCTAATCTTTTAAATATGGGTATATAATTTCAAAACCTATTAGTTTAGAGTTCAGTATTACTTTACGTGTTTACGTGAGAGTTATAACAATTGATAGGTGCATAAAATGGCAAAAATGAAGCAGACTTCTTTTAAATAGTGGAGTTTTATCTGTATTTTGAACGAGTAAGGATATTCTATACAACAAATTGCAGAAAAAGTCGGCGTTTCATGTAAAGAAGTACATAATATACGAGAAGCAGCTACTGGAGGAAATTAATAATGAAAGAGATCTGGTCGTCCTAAATCTACAACAAAGCAGGAAGATAAGTTCGTTGTAATGTTATCGAAACGAAATCCATGTTTAACTGTGCCATAAGTTGCTACAACTTTAAATAGGCCAGTAGAATTAGCATCTGGAAAAAATTTCAGAATGGTAATAGTAATTATGTAGTATCTTATATCTCATTTTCTTTTTTGGGGAAAATTTTTTATCGACTATAATGTGAAAAAACTATTTTTTCGAATTCTAGGAAAAACTATTATTTTTCAGTAAAAAAGTTTAAAAATACCTACAAAATGAGCTAAAGCTCATCTAAATCGGATAATTTTTTTGTTAGTAATTGCAAAAAAACCTGCTAAAATGGTTGTTTTTTCAATTGTGAATAAATAATAGAAAACTATATTGCATTAACTTTATACTATGCTGAAAGGGGCCTCTTATTGCATACAAGTATGTAAAATTTCAAGTAAAAATATTCAATAATTTTTTGTACAGTGAATTTATTTATAACATTTTATGTTTTTTGTAATTGTTTATTCTCAGCGATCTAGAAATCATACAATGACCTGTAGGTGCGCAATTGATAGCTCGAGACTGATACTAACAATCACAAAAAAGAACTAAATTAATTGTTGATTTTATATTGGTGAAACAGATAAACAAAGTTGTGGTTGGTTTTTTCGTTATAAAGAAATAAAATAACTCTTCGACAATTGTTGATATCGCCATGCCAATAAGTGGACGTGATAGGTGAGATTTTGATGCATATTTTGAAAGAAAAATAAATTCTGTACGACCACTCGAAGCTGAGATTTTTACCCCGACATTATTTTTACTAATAATTGTCAAATGGAAAGAAATGTATTTAAATAAATTAAAGCTTGTATTGTATGACTTGGTATAACTTATTATAAAACCAAATAAAATAGGTGTGGTCTTCTACACCATAGACATCGCACACATTCTAAACGCTAACAAATCTACAAAGTCATTAAGCGCACCTTATTATATCAAACGGTTTTTTTTGAGATCTTTTTTGCGTAACATTCCAAAATATCTTTTACCATCTATTACCAATTTCAGATAAATACATATCCGTTTTCTGTTTGATAAATTGCCGATACTAATTAAAGTTTATTATATTTTTCGTAATATATTCATATTAGAACACCCAGATTTGCAAAATTGATTAGCAGAAGAACATAATTATGAAAATTAATTTAATCTATTTTCCTAATTCTCTTTATTATAATTTATGATAACTTTAATAAAATTAAATAGAATTTGACGTAATTTGCCGCATTTTTACAATTTATTAATTGCTGCTGACTTGTTTATTACTGTCATGTTTTTTTAACTTAAAAATTTAGTCTTTTTGAAAAGTTTTCTCTTACAAGTTTTTAATAACACAGAAATTAAAAAACTGATTTTTTTTATTATTACTACAGCTATTTGTTATGAGGTTAGTATAAAACTATTTTATTAAATTACTTTATTATTAACTATAATTTTTCACAATAAGGTTAGTATAAATCTATTTATTAAGTTATTATCAGGAACGTCAAAAATTTTCAATCTCTCCACGTTTCATATTTCCTCGTTCCTTTCTTTTAATAAAACAAAAATTTATAACTCCGTTCTCCTATCCCAATTATTTAAATATTTTCCACAGCTGCTTACTTACTGACTTATTTTGATTATTGATTTAATAAACTTCTTTTCACTTCTTCTAAAATGGACTTTCAATTTCCAGAAATTTTTTTATTTCCAAGTTCTATGATTCTCCCTTTTACTTTTTTGAAAAATTTTAATAAATGAGACCAGCAATATTTTTCTTCAATGCAGATTATTCTGCGCTATCTTCTTTTTAATTTATTTATTGAAATTGAATTGAAAACCTTTAGGTTAGTAAAAAAGACTAGCGAATTTTTCACTGTGCCCGATCAATAATCACTACTACTTTTACTTTCAAATTATCAACTGAAAATTGAGGTTATGTCAAATTTTTACGAAACAGACTGATGATGTTAACCGTACAAATGATGGACCTGTACTCGCTTAAAAAATGAATTTTAGCTTTTATAGTAAATGATCACGTGATATAAATTTTTGTTTTAATTTTTTTCTGATTGTGCAGCTACCTGACGTGAACTGGTAACTAAATGAAATTTTAAGCTGTGTTTCAAAGCTTATGAATGAAAATGAATTCTTAATTGTCAAAATATGATAAAATTTTGTTGTTTTATTGATATTATGAAATAAATACTCTATTTGATGACAATAAATTATGATTTATATAAATTTTGGACTTCTCCTGACATTTTGATATACTTAAACTTTACTTTTTGTAGATCTAAGAAAATTTTACCTATACATTTATTTTTTAATTATAACTTCCTGAAATTGAGAATTCTGGTTTAATTACCATTCTAATCCTATTTAACAAAGTTTTATCTATACTTAGGCACTCTTTAATCCTAGTTTCTTATCAAAATAAACTTATAATCTATATTTTCTTATACTATTATTGCACTTTTACAATGTTTCTTACAAAGTTTTAACAAATTCTGTTGTTATAATGCGTAGAAATTAATATGTTTGTTATATATGTAATTCTCCTTTCAGGCAGAGAATATGAAAAATATATGTACAAACAGTTTATTTCCTGCAAATATCGCTCTGGTCCTCTCTCCATACGCATTTCGATCACCTCATGATCTCGTCAGTGGAGCTGGTCCGATACAGCTATTATAAAAATAGGTGCTTTCTATTTGAAAAAATTGACTTTTGACGATTTTTAAATATAATTTTGATTCTTCTTTTTTGACCACTCTGTACTAATAATTTTCAAAATATCATAAAAAGACTACTAAAGTCGATATTCGTCTACAAGAAAATTAACCCGAATTAAATAATAAAGACTTCCTGATAGGAAAAATTTTTAGTTAAGTTTAGGTCCGCAAAACATCATTTTTGACATAGAAATTTAAATATGTCCAGAATGGAGAGATTTAAGTATAGAACATTATATATGAAATATGTCTAGAATTTTACGTAGAAATCAAAAATGCAATAATATATAGGACGTTCCCTTTAAAATAACCAAGTTAACATCTACTTCCAGTATAACTAGAGGTGTCGCCATCTTTGCAAAATATCATTTAAATTTTATATGATATTTTTGCAAATTCATTATTCGATAAATTTTTAATAACCTCAAAACCTTAATATTAAATTAACTGAATTTTTTCCGCAAACTGTGCATCCTTTATAACGATTTTCTGCCATCATCATTTAGAAATTCCAAACAAAAACTAGTTGAGCCCTTAACACAGCAGAAATCAATCTGAGAAACAAATCCACCTAACCCTAACCGAAAACGATCCGTCCTGCAATAATTATCGGACGATAAACCAGCAGGAAGGCAGAGGACTAAGAACGAGGCAGGATTTTCAATTCGACCTAACTTGTGTTGCCCCGTTTACGAGCCAGTGGTGGAGGTGTAAATATTTTTAAAAATGTTCGATTTTCTTTGTTAAAAAAGTTATTTATTTAGACTTCAATGGGTTAAATCTTCGAACATACCCCTGTAGAATTTACAAACGTCAGAATTAGGGCCCGGTTGTTTCAATGATGCAACGTAATAATATTTTTATTTATATTTGATGTGTTGATAAACAGTATATATTTCGTTTCTTGGTACACACATACCGATTTTATGCTATCCTTTTCTAATTGTATTATTTAAACGAGCATCATATGATAATCGGTACGTCAATTCTGAATACATAAAACTATGAATATATGGTTGCCTAAATTATTATTATTTTTATTTACAACATGTAAACAATATTTAACAATATTTACCAATAAAAATAAGTTTTTAAATTCTTTTTTTGTTAATATTAATTGTAAACTTCGCATTTATACTAATTTCTAACACTTAAAAACACTGAAAAGAGTCACGACAAGCAATTAAACTGAAAGAAAAGATAAGTAAACATGTTTATGTCTGTCAAACATCAAAAAATCCTCTCCCCTACCGACCATAAACAGCCTTCAAACAAATCTATTGTTGTTTAAATCTATATGGTATATTCAAAGGCTGATAAATACATTTTAGGAAAATAAAGTCTATATTAATAAGAATGTTACAAATTAGTTAATTTTAAATAACCAACAATGGGTGTTAAAATAATGGTGTCCTTAAAGGTATCAGACACACGTTGAAGCAACCATTTCCCACCGAAATAGGCATGTGAAGGTAAACTGTATGATATTATTTGGTTGTGAAGTCGGGTAGGGTCCATCGACTTCTACAGAACTTGGCGATACGTTTAAGGATACAAGAATGATAACTTTTCAATTTTTAAGCTGCTTGATTAGAAAAACAGGACCTCAATTAAAGGTCAAATAACCAATCTCTGGTAAAAGTCACTATTGCGACATGGCGACGATGCTGTGTGATGCTTTAACCAAATCATTGGTGGAGTGATATGTTCTGTCTAAATATTTCGTTAATGTATATTCCATAAATGTGGAGAAGATTTCTCACCCGAAAAAATCTCTGTAGATAATGGTGTTCATGGCATGGTAAGGGATTCCATAGGTGAGGCAGAGAAAGCTCTTTAGTCTGCTAAATCTTCATCCGCATGGGAGCGCCGAAGGATAAGATCGATCTTACTTACAGCCTGCAGGTCATTAGCTTGAGCTTGAAATTTACTTTGCTGTTTCGATTCAGCAGAAAATAAAGGAGCTATTAATGCAGTCTTGGTTTTATTCAATAAGTAATTGATGTTTAGAAGCCTCCTATCAAAGAGTAGTCTTTAGTAATTGCATCCAAGGAATGAGAGTGTTAGAGATAGATAGCCAATCATCCGGGATTGCAAAACTGGGCCTTGGGAATATCATTACCTGAGTTTTCGCAGAATTCAGCTTTGTCTTCAACCGACAGTCCATGTTGCCAACGAATTAATGTGCCCTTGTGGTCTCGTGATAATTAATCAAGGTAAATAGTACAAGCAGCAGGAGCAAATAGAACATTTTATTTGTTGCCCTGACTAGAGATCTATGTCGAAGCCAAAATATGTGAGTGGAACTCCATTGTATGCGCAGTCCTTCAACCGTCACTAAAAGAGATCTTATTTAAATGTATGAATGGCATCAATCGAACCCAGAACTTTTATACCATCGATGTGGCAATTTCCTCTATGTTATAGTTGTTCTCCTCAACACATCGCAAGATTGACTATTTTGGTTTGTCTTTATTTTATGTCCCAGTTTAGTGTTGACTATCTCAATCTTTGTGTTATCTTGGTTTCATTGTTCATTGGTACTAAGTTTATCATCGTCTTAGTTTTGCTATAGTTTATTTCTAGGGCTACTTTTTGGTTTTCTTGCTGTAGCTCTCGTATCATTTTAGAACTTCTTTTAAGGCATCCGTCACCAGACCTATGCCATTATCCCATGTCAAATGCTTCTTTTTTCGTGAAGGTGTGTTGATTTGTGTTGTTGTGACATTTTCGTATAATGTTGGAGTATTTTTAATGAATCCGGGTATCTTAAAGAGCTTTTAGGATTAGGATACTCACAAACTAACTTAGGTTTGGATTATCACGCGTTATGACGGTAACAAGGTTGCCAAGTTGTAATCACTGTACCCCACTACGCGTCAGATATTTTCAAATTATTTTTATTTAAAAAATCTGTATTTTCTAAACAAAACGGTTAAAAACTTCCGGTTTTTTTCTAAAAAATTCATAATTTTTGGATATATATCCCATGTCAAACGCTTCTTTTTTGGTGAGGGTGTGTTGATTTCTGTTGTGACATTTTTGTATAATGTTGAAGTATATTTAATCGATGCTACTATCTCAAAGAGGTTTTAGGATTGATACTAGTTCAATGATGTCAAATACTTTCTGTAAGTCGACAAATATTAACACTAGGGGCTGGTTATATTCAATAGTCTTCTCGATCAAAAATTTTTTGCTAATGATCAGTGAGCGAACGACGATCACCTCCGAGCTCACTAAACCAATATACAGTGATTTTATTAAGTGTTTCATGATCATATAAAGAATTAAGTTTATAGATGCACACTTGTAGAGATAAATCCACGGATTTCACAAATTAAAATGAATGTCAGTCTGATTTTAGCTGTCAGACTAATAATTGTTGTTTTTGTTGTGATCTTGGTTCTTTCCCTGGATTAAATTTAATTTATATTACTTAACAACTAAGTAATATAGACCAAGCTATCAGTCAAATATGTCGGTGTAAAGGTAGACCACAAAATTATCTTAAATTGGCAGTCTAGAACTGGTAAACCAAAATCCATATAAGAGCCAATGCTTTAGGAGTATAATATATATATAGATATATATATATATATATATATATATATATATATATATATATATATATATATATATATATATATAAATCTGCCTGATATATATATATATATATATATATATATATATATATGAGAAAAAGCAACCCATATATACAATAATTGCGGAAAGCCAGCACTGATAAATCTTGAAAAGGTGGAAATCGCAGCTCTACATAATTTGACTAAAATCCATCATCCCATCAATCCACTACATAAATGATACAATCAATTATTGTATGCATTCACTAAACTTCTAGCCTCTTATTGCAAGACTTCCTGTTCTGTCAGTTGAACTGGAAAGAAAACCTGAACCTTGGTCAATGATAGAGGAACTATGTAAGACCAGGGACCGAAACCAAAGGCCATCCATAAACAATACTTACAGATCTCACCTTCGACCTTTAATATGTTTTTTTATTATTTTGTGAAGATTTGTAGAGGCTTGAAGATTAAATATATCTATGTAGTGTAGTATAGATTTAACTGTAGTTTAGTATAATGCCAAATTAAGTGAAATGTAGTTAATATTATTTGTTACTTATTTCAATAAAAGTCTCAAATATCTTACAAATTGTTATTTCTCAAATTTATTAGAAGTTGTGTTGATGAAAATAATTATGTAAGACTTAACTGTTTAAAAATAAGATACTCGGCTGTTATGGACATATAGACACAAGTATGTATGTTAAATTTGTAATCAGAAGTGGCTGTAGAAAAACATTTTTAAATAGCACGCTCATACTATTGAGATATGAACAGAATCTCTTATAATAATTTTATGTCTGTAACCTCAAATTTACTTGAAATTTGCGAAACAGCTTCAACTTTTTAAAGATATTTTAGTTAATAAAATTTGTATAAAAAAATGGAATGGACTTCTAAAAGTGTGCTAAAAAATTTTTATATGACATCGAAATTTTTAAAGTCGGCGCCGAACTAATACCTGGCAAAATGCTATTCGCATAAACAGATTAAAAATACTTTATTTATAATTGCTTTTTTACCATAATTTGTATATATTAGTAGTTATTTATTTCATTTAGAAATAGTTTAGCGCCGACTTTCAATGTCATATAGAAATTTATAGTTATTTTTCACTTTTTAGCACACTTTTAGAAGTCCATTCCATTTTTTTTTTATAAAAAATTTATTTTTCGATTTTCAGTTTTGAATTCATTATGATATCCATATATTATTGAAATTAAGTACTAACGAGATTAGTGTATCTGGCAATGACTCCAGGGTGACAAAAAGGTACCCATTTTATCCAAAGTTGCAAATCACCCTAAAATGAACCACTAAAAATTCTTTGATTCGTTCTCCAAATATCAGTGAGATTGTGTCAAACAAATATTTAGTCTGTCATAGTGAATCCGCTATCTTAAATTTCAAATTAATTTTAGATTGGTAATATCGGCCCCAAAACCTTTCAATATGAATATTTAAAGAACCTTAAACGTAAATTTCGTTATCAGATATATTTTATATTGAGTTTGTATACGCCCCAAGAACCCTACAATATCAATTTTAGACAAAATGGGAAAATGTAAAATTTTAAGTCCCTCATATTGCATTTTATCAATCTAATAGTTGTAAAAAAATTAACTTCATATTAGTAATACACGACCCCGAAAACCTGCTAATACCAAATCTGAAAAAATGCGAATACGGTAAAATTTTCAACCCACCATATTCGATCCGCCATATTAAATTTCAAAAAAGTAATTTTAATGTCTTAATTTAATTTAAATTTCAACCCTTCAAAGCCCCCTAGTACCAAGGATAAAATCCGGAAATTTAAAATTTCTAGACCGTCATATTACATCTGACATATTAGATTTTCATAAAATAATTTTATATTCGCTATTTACATCCTCAAAGACGATTCAGTCCCGTCTTTGAACAAAATCGAAAAATGTAAAATTTTTAGTCCGCTATATTGGATTAGCCATATGGAATTTTTGACAAATACTTTTAAATTCATAACTTACATCCTCAGGAACCCCCTATATCAGTTTTGGAGAAAATCGAAAAATGTGAAATTTTTAGGACGCCATATTAAATCTGCCTGACTGAGTTTTTCAAAAAATATTTTAAGTTTGTAATAAACACTAACAAAAATCCCCAATACTGATTTTAGACAAAATCGAGGGATATAAAATCTTTAATCCGTCATCTTGGATCCGCTATATTTATTTTTTTTAAATAACTTCAGATTGGTAATGTGCGATCCCAAAAACTTCCCCATATCAATTTTGAGAGAAATCGGAAAAAATTATTTTTAATCCGCCATTTTGGATACGCCATATAGAATTTTTTAAAAATAATTGCAGATTCGTTATGTGCGACCCCGAAAACTTCCCCGTACCAATTTTGGAGAAAATCGGACAAAATTAAATTTTTTTGTCCGCCATATTGAATTTTTTTTAAAATAATTTCAGATTCGGTGTGTACAACCTCGAAAATTCCCAAATACAAATTTTGGAGAAAATCAGACAAAAATAATTTTTTTGGATGCCATATTGTTAGCGCCATCTTGGATTTTACTACACCAATTTCGTCCAAAAAAATATGGAACCACCGCAGCAACTTCCTGAATATAACGTAAAAAAATTTCATTCAAATTGGTGCCACCGTTCCGGAGTAATCGGTGTACATACATAAAAAAACATACATAGTCGACGAATTGAGAACCTCCTTCTTTTATAAGTCGGTTAAAAATTAGAATGTAATAAAAATAACGGGGTACCACCTAATTAACATTTCAACTGTTTTTTTTTTCAAATTAAAACGTTTTGTTGAAATGATTCATCAACATATTGCTTATTTAATGACGAGTTATTTTTAATAACTAAAAATGTAATACCATTTTTTAATCTATTTATTTTTACGACCGACCAATACTATTAGTATACATACTAATTGGATCAGTTGGATGAGTTCATAACGTAACACTCTCATTTTATCTCTTTTTACTATCCGTTTCGTTCAACCACTTATGTCGATAAAAATTCGGAAAATTTTGCGAAGTGCATTTACACGTGTCAGTGAAGACATAACCGATTATATTTAGTCGGTATAATTTTCTTCGGGCGACAGCGTATTAACTGATGTTATAAGTGAACTTTCCCCAATATGGCGGATAACATGTTTCGAACATTTTCAGTATATCACACGATCAGAACAGCTACTTTATATGTGCGTGTATAAATCACGTGAAAAGTTTACGAGTTATTTTCATTTTTTTTTTTGATCGGCAAGATATTTTTAGGTTGCTGCAAACAACACAAATAGCGTTCGTATGTCAAAACGTATACCGTATAAAGAAAGTTTCAAACTGTATAATGCATATATGAGATGGCACTTAGCAACGCCAGTGTTGCCAGTTCCAGAAATATGAACGGCCATTATAGAAAAAAAAACCTCAAAAATTTGTTATTAATATTAACAGCTAACATACCCATAAAATCGGTACCATTTTGTTGATTTACGACCTTCATTCAATTTTTAATTTGACACCTCCGCCACTTGAAAGCGTCGGGGAATTTACAACGTCACAAGAGTTTTCTCGCGCCCGTGCGCGGGAGGAATGCTCATTTTCTCATCAGAAATAAATCGGGTGGAAAATAGCCAGCGGGTGCGACCGTATTTATTACAACGCTGTCAACCCCGCAGAGTTATTGTTAGCAGCCCCGCGCTTTAACACTCGTTGTCTTTGTCGGTTTCGTTTGGTGACTTTTAGCATACATGGACCTCCCATGAAACCGTAACCAATACGATTTTCGGATTACGGCGAGCTGAAAAAGATCAAATTGTAACCGGTTTGGATCTTTTAGCGCCTTTATTATCGATTGTAACCGAAAAAGGTTTATCTGTTACATCATTTTATGTATTTTAATCAGGGGATTAAAACTTGTTATTCCTCATTTTAATATGCTCCCATAGGCGAACACAGATAACAAACAAAACATTTATTTTCAATAGTATTACAGGGACCAATGGAGTTTCTGTAAACAAGGTTTTTTCGTGTATTTTGACGTGTCGAAGACAGATAAAATATTTATAGATCCGCAAAGCTTAATTCCATAAACGGCAAATTTACGTCAATAAAATGTAAACATCCTAGAACAGATGTCGGCATGCGCACTACAAAATGATCAGGTGACCATCGACAGGACCGATCTTCGAAAATCTATTTAGTTAGTTCAATTAGTCATAAATGGTGTCTCAATCAAGCAAGTTATCAAAGTTGCAACAATGGTTGCAATCTTTAGTAAAAAAGTCGGTGTCATGTAACTTTCTTGTTCTGGGAGTCACATCATAGGGACACAAATAATATCTGAAGCAGAAGGGAATAATCCGGTCTGTGTCTACCGATGGGAGTTAGTTTAGTCATTTCTTATACTGTGAAAGTAAAATTGTGAAGAAAATGCATCTTACTATTTCTCTAATCTATTGTTTCCGTCTCTGTGCGTTAACTTTCTTGTTGTAGGGTGGGAGTGAATAATTAACATTTTTAAGGTCCGGCAATTTATTCTCTAATTATTAAAAAATAATGACCTTCTTTTCCTTATCTTTTTTTTTCATTTTTTAAGAAAATATTGATACGAAATGGGTTTGTCAACGGATATGCAGGATTTAAAAATAATTTTATATAATAATATTTTTCTGCCATAATGGTGAACGGAGCATATATTTTCTTATCGTATTAATTTCGACAAAATAATGAAAATGTTATTTCAAATAAAATAAGTGAACAAGGTCATTGCTGGAGGTGAATAAAAAAATATACCAACAAAAGAAACTCACATTTTTCTAACTTATTTCGTAATATTTTGCTTTTGTTAACATATTAATGAATTTTTAATTTAACGATTTCAAAGTGGGGATTGCCATGACCACATGAATCATGACAATTTCATAAAATGAGTATGGACATAACTAATCTGAATTTACTTCCAAAACCAGTATTAATAATAAACAACGCTTTTTAACGTCATGTCCTCAATCTTCAGACAAAAAATAATAAATCATAGAATGGCTGCAGAACAAAAAAAAACATTTGAGCTGGGTGGGAACATCGGTTAAATATAAGGTGGATGAAGTTATGCAAGAATATGGACATTGTGCAAATTTGCAACTGGAAAAAAGTCGTTGATAATTTGAAAAAATAAACAGAGCTTAGAAATTATAGAGCCAATAGCCGATTCTGGCTAAAATATAAACCTTGTACTGAAATATTTTATATATATAACAAAATAACAATGCATTATAATTATTGTAAGTTATATATATATATATATATATATATATATATATATATATATATAACTTACAATAAAGCAACACTATTTTTTACCCTATAGAGAAAAAGGAAAATAAAACAAATAAAATATGTACACATTCCATTATGACTAAAATGTGGTCGAACTTGCATTGTCTTTATTTTTATTTTTATTATTTATAAAAAAATAAAGACAATGCAAGTCCGACCACATTTTAGTCATTCTTCAACATTGTCTACAACCTTCAAACATTCCCTTATATTAAATAAAAACACAAAAACAAATGAAATAAATCACTTAAAACGCTATAAATCCGTTTAAATCGCACGCAACTCACAAAACAAAAATAAACACAAAAATGGCGTTGAGCCGCTACCGTGCTGTTTACGGATGGCGCTACGAAACAACCAATCGATAATAGGAAGTCGCTTATGCGCATGCCCTTATCTGATCAACGTCCAAAAATATGACTGGCGCCCGATATGCAGAAACGCATTTTTTTGCCCATGGTTTGTCATTTTTTGGCTTTAGCAGCCGACAATAGTTGGGGTACATAGTAGAGGTCAGTGGTCGAACACGAATTTTTTCAGATAAAACTGATTTACGTGAAATTTGTACAGTACCCAAGGATTGTAAATTATATAGTGCCGAGGTGTGCTTTTATCTTGGGGGTGGATGCCACCCCTTCTGTTGTGGGGAGTGAAAATTGTAATATTAAAAGTTAACAAGGGTCGATAAGGCAAGAAATTTTAAGCAAAATGTTCTATAAAGTTTTTTTGAAGAGTTAATACTATATAAAATGTCCATTTTTCATCAAAAAATTCATGTTTTTGAACGATTTTTCACGAATAATTTCGTCATTAAAGGTTGAAGCATTGCAGTAATTTAAAAATTGCATTACAAACTCTCAAACAATTATAATTTATAACAAATTATCCATTAAAACATTTTAAACTGTTGAAAATTAAATTTTTATTCACTTTTATTCTTTTTTGACTTAAGGGGATGATTTATAAGGATTGAAATGATGTCACGCATCATAAATTATATTTCAAAACATGAAACAATATTTATTCTATATATTTCAATACAATTCCAATCTGTAATTGGTTTGAACTTAGAGTTTTTTAAGGTTTTCACCCACTAAAAATAAAAGATACACTTCAAGACCATATAACTTTGAATCTAGAGGATAAAATAAGCTTAATTACAAATTTTCAGAAAAATCGGTCTGTAATTCGGTATATATAGCGCAAACAAACCAATTTATAAAAATAGAGTCAATGAACATAAGTTTAAGAAAAAAAATAAAATAGCCCTAACCCATTACATGACGGAAACTACGCATACATTTAACTTTGAAGAAACCAAAATTTTAAAAACCGAAAATCATTATAAAATCGAGAATTCTATGAGATGATAGAAATCCAAAAAAATAAAAACGCTATAGACTCAAAAACTGACAGGAGACAATTAAGTAAAATATATTTCAAAACAAACTGTTTATAATTTTAGCAAACAGCCTCCCATTTGTCACCTTTAAATATATTATACTTATCTTTTTATACAGAAAAGTAAAAACATCGTTGAAAAAAGTTGACCTTCCCACGTACAACTTCAGTATAATTTATAATTTTAAAGCTTTTGCGTTGTACCATCCCTGTTTGTTTTATTATTTTGATTTTGTGACAGTTCAAATTAAGGTAGGATTAGTTTTTAATTAATATGTATAATAGCAGGGTGTCAAACGTAACATTTCTTTGCAGCATTTTTTCCTTATTTTGTCTTTTCTTGGATTTAGGTTCTTTATTTAACAACAAATGCAAAACGATTGACATTTCGCCTTTTATTTAAGGCATTTTCAAAATAGAATTAAAACATTCACACAAGAAACATATCTACAATTTTAAAAAACAAACAAGACACTTTAAAACAGTCTTTAAATTTTTAAAAAATATTTAATTTTACCGGTACACACCTTGACATTTTGTTACTCTATTACTAATGAAATTCAATTTTTACAACGTCTATTGAGGATACATGGAATGCGAGTGTGTTTTATTTTTTATATATTTTTTATATTTTACAATACACAAAAAAAAAGAACACAGTTTGAATGAATTGCTACAGAACACAATTCATCCTATTACACCACCATCGAGATGATGGCCTACTTGTACCACCATATCGAGAAGAAAGTCAAACTTACCCTCCCCGCCACAGTGATACGGCAGAGGTACATGTTTCATCTCTACTAGACTCATCAGAGACTTTCTTCTCGATATGGTGGTACAGGTAGGCCATCATCTCGATGGTGGTGTAATAGGATGAATTGTGTTCTGTAGCAATTCATTCAAACTGTGCAACCTATAACACGGAAAGGATATGATCGACCGAAGTTTGCAATTACTGTTCGCATTTTACTTATATATATATATATATATATATATATATATATATATATATATATATATATATATATATATATATATGAAATACATTCTGATCCCACCGAGAAATTAAAATAAACTATAAATATACTTAAAGTGTTTAGATTGTCTTTTTCAAATTATGCTACTGCGTTAATGAAATACACCATTAACACCTTAAAATTGTCAACACCAGTCAAATGACAAACATTTACGCTCGTGTTAAGGCTGTTTATCTAACCAAAGCTTTTATTTATCCACTTTTAATAAACAGGATTGGACCAGAGAAATTTTTAATGTAAATATAGAATATCTTTTATACACATTAGTAACCCAGGCAGACAAAATCTTTAACCAGAAATCAAATTATAACTTTTCGAAGCCTTTTGACGCTCTAAATCCAATTTAACTTAAAACGGAAAAAACAGCATTTTAGGCCCAATTTAAGGTTACTTTTTAACGGTAGGTGACGTTCGTTCACAAAACTCAATATAACATCTTAAATTACTATTCTTTCCCTTCAGAATAGTTCTTTAATGGACCCGATATATATATATATATATATATATATATATATATATATATATATATATATATATATATATATATTTGTTTGTTTTTCTTGGAATTATGGTCCGTTAAAAATGAAATCAAAATATAATGGTGGTGTTATACTTTCTATATTTTACATTTTTTAAAAGATTAACGCGTCGGTAATTTTTTTACCTTATACGCCATATATATATATATATATATATATATATATATATATATATATATATATATATATGTATATATATATATATATATATATATATATATATATAATATAATTTGTTCAAATCCGGACCTGACTAACTGCTCCCCAAAACAATTTATATATCATCGCATAGGGGGAATTGCCTACTTCCCTAGAGGCCTAAGAGACGGAGATACGGAAACGACTAGCGCCGCCTTTCTTGTTCCATGAACGACTTCAAGAACTCATGGGTATTCAACTGTCAACAGGCTATTATGGCGTTCAACCGTTTCTGTTGTAACTTGATATAATAGTGAAAAGTAAAGATTTAACTATGTGTTTATTTTCGGTTGAAATTGGGTAGTTTGTTGGTTTCATTTGTTAGGTTTGTTGAATGAAATATGGTTCCGAAAATGACTGCTTGGAATATGATGTTCTAAAATGATTACGGGAAATGATATTCTTAAATAAATTAAATTAAATTTTATTGGATTATGTAAATATATATATATATATATATATATATATATATATATATATATATATATATATATAAACATTTTCTTTTATTTTGTCTTTTCTTGGGTTTAGGTTCTTTATTTAACAAAAAATCAAAACAATTTGACGTTTCGCCTTTTATTTAAGGCATCTTCAAAAATTTTTTGTTTCTTTATTTGTTGATCTTCCTAAAAATATATTCTATATAATTAAAAACATTCATACACAAATAAATTTACATTTTTAAAAAAGAAACAAACTACTCAAATTTTTTAAAAATTATTTAATTTTACCAGTACATACCCTGACATTTTCTTTATTTATTAATAACGAATTGAAACCTTTAGCATCGTCTATTTAGATACATGGGATACATGGAATGAGGGTGTGTTTTATTTCTTATATTTTACAATACACCAAAAAAAAAGCGAAAGAAAGTATACATTAAATTTTATGTTTAAGAGGATATTCAATTTTTGATGTTTATTAACAGGATCGAATACTTAATATTTTTGGTTAAATTAGGCTGATGTAATTGTGGCTCAAATTTCCTATATCGGTTCTGTCGGTAACAGTGTTTTTATCTTTTTTAATGTCTATCATTTCCTTTATCTGCAATTTTTGATAATTCATTTTTTTGGCTTTAATTATGGTACTGTTATAATCGGAGGTATGTTTTTCATCCTGTGTGTGTTTATTTAACTCTGTTGAGGCGTTTTTCGTATATTTATGGCCATTCAATCCATTCTTTAGCAATTGGCTTGTCATGCCTGTATATATTTTTGGAACAATTTGAGCAAGGGATCGAATATATTACTTTTGACTTATTTATGAGAGGAGTTTTACTTTTTAAATTAGTAAATAATAATGTTTTTTTAAAATTTGTGGTATTTTTTCTGACAACTCACTAGTGTAAGGTAATGCTACATATTTTTGCTGTTTATCTTATGTTTCTTGTTATTAGGTTATTATAAAATCTATATGTTCGTTTATTAATTATTTCGGTGATAGTTTTTACATTGAAATTATTATTTATTAGTGTATTTTTCCCTTTTTGCAATATTCTTGGTCGGAATTCGGAAAACGTTATGAGGATTAGAGGAGTTAAAGATTTCAGAGGTTTTCTCCTTACCAAGGCCTACAAATTTAAACAGACTGTATCCCCAATAATCCTAGTTTGGAATATTATAAAAACTGCAAATATTTGGAATATATATCCTTATACAAAGTCACCCTTATTTTTAATGCTAAATAAGATAACATGATAAAAGTAGACTGTTTATGTTTAAAAAATTGACTTTTAACGATTTTTTTCAAGTTAATTTTTAATGTTATTTTTTAAACACAATGTATTAATTTATTATTAAAATAACAATACATTCAACTAAAGTAAATCCTCTTTTAGAAGAAAACCAACCATAATTAAATAATAGAGGCTTTAATATAGGAGAAATTGATAGCTATGTTGATGCCTGCAAACTTAGGTATAGCATATTATATATGAAATATGTATATATATATATATATATATATATATATATATATATATATATATATATATGGGACGATAGACTTCATATGAAACAAAGCTTTGCCCAAAGTTCACGCCAACGGATTTGAATCACTAAGCCCTCAAAAGATTTGTTAAGAATCTCTCTTTCGAAGGGGCTCTTTCGAAAAATTTAATGTGGCGGCTAAAAATGAGCGTAAAAGCGTACATTGGAAAAAATAATGGTTGTTAAACAAGAATTTTGATATCGATTCCATTAGATATAGACTCAAAATATTTCTATTTGACTTACTATTGCAGATACCATGGTGTATTTGCGAGATCCAAGATGGACGATCCAATATGACGGTCAAAAGAGTCAAAAGTCGCTAAATTTTACAGGAAATCCATGCTATTGATAGTGCAAGAAATAAATTTCATTCTACGTGACCAACTACTGGATTTGCAAAGCCTCGGGCGGTTTTAATATGGCGCCCATAAACTACGTATTAGAAGAAAAAGAGATGCTATTTTTTCTGTGTTTTTTATGCTAAAATTATTTTTGTTATTATGTATGTAAAATAAATATATTTTAGTAAAGTAATTTTTGTAATTTTCCTTTGCATTTTCGTCCTCATCGATACGATATCTCTAGTTTGACTGTTAATTATTGTTAAAGAGAACTCTGATTTTCTAGCTTCTTTAATAAATTTCCGGTTTATTTGTATGACTATTTTAACTGCATGATTTTGAATAAATGGCATTATACTAAGACGATACCATACTAAATAAGAAGGAAACATGACGAAACATGAACTAGAATCAAGTAATCACAAAAACAAGAAGGACAGTATACTAAACATTATATCTCTCCATTTTAACGAACGAAGCCGAAAACTGAGTGTTAAATGAAAAATTGGTGCCAAAACTTCAGATCACTGAAATATTTGAGTAAAGTTTTAAGAATAAAAAGAATAGAAAAAAAAGAGAAATGCGGATATCATAAAGGAACATAAAAAATCGTTCACAGGAATATTGAACAGAAAGAAATTAAAATGGGTTCAACATCTGATTAGAATGGATGATAAGTGATGAAATAAAGTGCTATAGAAAGTTACAAAGGCAGAGAAAAATCGTTGGTATCAAGAAAAACTAGCATAACTAAAATACTGAAAAGTAACGGGAAAACTTAAAGTCTGTTAAATGGATAATCTTCAGTAATTTAATAAAAATATTTCAATATAAATATTTGCTGCAAAAATTTGTCAATGTAAAATTCAATTTTTAAATTAACCTGGTTTCCTTTAAATATTGTTAATCCAGTATTTTATTAATGTTTTTATACTTCAGTGGTCTCCAAGTCATGTGTGATCAACGTATGTTAACGCACCGTTACACGATACATGTCATGTTCATTCATTAAACTTAACTGATGATGTGCAGGTTAAAGCATAATGTTTACAGAAGCTACTTAATAGCAGTTGTTTTACTTACGTAATCACTTTGATTACGATAGATTAGTTTTGTTTGAATGGAATATCGAAACGTAACGTTATGTGCGTGAAAGCTTGGTTTTGAATTCTATAAAACCGAGGCTAAAAATAATAAGTATCTATTTGTTACGGATAAACTGAAAGACAAAACAAATTAATAACATGAATTTTGCTATTGTTTGATGCTTTTTACGCTTTATTTAATAATAAAATTAAATGTTTAAAGTTAAACATAGTTACGTGAAATTTTGTACGTATTAATTTAATCGGAATTAGTGCATTTTATTGCTCAAAAATTGGTATTTAATTATCTGCAATTTTAATTTATTTGGGATGAAATTTCAATAATATTATGAGGGAAGTTTTGAAAAGCCTTAGTTTTCCTAACTAATTGAGAAATCGAATAATTTTCCCAACACTTACAGTTATTAAAAAAAATTACAACAAAACGGATATTCTTCATTTAATTACTTTTAAATAGTAATAATACAATATCGAGCGCGGATATGTGGAAAAAAACACCGGATAACTTGTTCTTCAAGTATTCTGTATACAGTGTGTCCCACGACGAACTGCAGAGATCGATTTCTTGGAAACTAGAAAATTGTTAAAATTTGGCAATTTTCCAAAGTCGATGGGGGCAATCCGAATAAAATATTTTCAAGATGGTGGCACTTGCGGTTATACCGGAAGTGAATACCTTCTTGCTTATTTCAAATAACATATAGGAATTTTATTTTTGAATTTACGCAAAATTATAGACATATTTCATATATAATATGCTATACCTAAGTTTGCAGGCATCAACATAGCTATCAATTTCTCCTATATTAAAGCCTCTATTATTTAATTATGGTTTAGCATAAAAAACACAGAAAAAATAGCATCTCTTTTTCTTCTAATACGTAGTTTATGGGCGCCATATTAAAACCGCCCGAGGCTTTGCAAATCCAGTAGTTGGTCACGTAGAATGAAATTTATTTCTTGCACTATCAATAGCATGGATTTCCTGTAAAATTTAGCGACTTTTGACTCTTTTGACCGTCATATTGGATCGTCCATCTTGGATCTCGCAAATACACCATGGTATCTGCAATAGTAAGTCAAATAGAAATATTTTGAGTCTATATCTAATGGAATCGATATCAAAATTCTTGTTTAACAACCATTATTTTTTCCAATGTACGCTTTTACGCTCATTTTTAGCCGCCACATTAAATTTTTCGAAAGAGCCCCTTCGAAAGAGAGATTCTTAACAAATCTTTTGAGGGCTTAGTGATTCAAATCCGTTGGCGTGAACTTTGGGCAAAGCTTTGTTTCATATGAAGTCTATCGTCCCATATATATATATATATATATATATATATATATATATATATATATATATATATATGCTTTATTGTTTATCCGGGAGTTCATCCGTTCGTCATTGTTTCCTGTTGAAGGATCTTGCAGACGTTTCGCCAAGGTCGCACTTGGCATTTTCAATGCTTACTGATGGAAGTTTGGACGACCTAAACTCCATTCATCATAAAATTAAATTTACACTAGAAGTAGAAAAAAACAATCAACTGCCCTTTCTGGACATACTCATCACAAAAACAGCACAGGGACGTCTCGAACACAGTCTACAGAAAGTCAACCCACACAGATAGATATCTAAATGCGGAGTCTCACCATCACCCATCCCAGATACAAGCTGTGGCGAACACATTGATATCCAGGTCAATCAACGTAACCGACGCTGCAAATAAACAACAGGATATGGAGACAATCACAAATGCTTTGCGACAAAACGGGTACAAATCACACACAATTAAAAAGGCTATGAAACAACACAAAAAAACCAGCGAAACACAGGAGCCCACCGACAACACCGCAAAAACCACACTGCCATATTTAAAAGGGGTCACAGATAGAATCGGAGGGATTCTAAGAAAAAACAATATCCGAACAGCTTACAAACCTCATCAAACCATAAGATCGACACTTAAAAACCCCAAGAACAAAATTAAGTTAGAGAATCCAGGGGTCTACAGTATATCCTGCGGGTCCTGCCGCAAATCATATATAGGACAGACAAACAGAAGAATATCAGCTAGACTCAAAGAACACAAGCTATCTATTAAGAACAAACAAACCACGTCGGCACTATTTCAACACCACATCCAAACAGGACATAAAGTTGATTTTGAGTCATGCAAAGATATAGCCAATGTTAGTAACCTCAGAACAAGACTTGTTCGGGAAGCAATAGAAATCGAAAAAAGTGGCGAACTAAATAAAAGAGACGACGCTCTAAATTTGCTAGTCACATGGAAATCCATTATCAAACGAACAGAAAATACCACATTAACATCGGTAAAATAAGTACAACCGGCAACGTCGGCAAGCACACGCGGCACGAAGGAGGAGTCACCACCGAACAATCTTCGGTACAACCTACGATCACGAACGATCACGAAAAGTATAAAAAGCCTGCGCAATCTAAGGAACCTCAGTTCACTTTCCAAACTTCGATCAGTAAACATTGAAAATGCCAAGTGCGACCTTGGCGAAACGTCTGCAAGATCCTTCAACAGGAAACAATGACAAACGGATGAACTCCCGGATAAACAATAAAGCACATTTATCCATCCGTGACACACTTCAAACAAACATATATATATATATATATATATATATATATATATATATATATATATATATATATATATAAATATATAATAAATTCGTTACTTAGTAAGTAGCTACATGTTTTTAAGGTTGCTGAGTCGAAACTATTATCAAATTTTTGAAATTCAAAATAGTGCAATACATATAATAGCTAGATACCCAAAACTAAACCCTCCTCAATTTTGATTATTCTTCATGTGACCAGTAAATACCTTGCTTTTAATTTGGTTTTTATATTTGTCTTTTTCTAGTTTGACAGGCGTTTTTCAATTTACAAGAAATACGAAACTAACAACTGACTACTAACAAATAAAACTAAAAAATTGCACTAGAAATTATCTAAGAGTTTCTGGTTTATTGAAACCGTCATAATAAGGGACGTGACAAAAACAAAACTATGGGAAATGCTGCTTGAAAATACCATCTCTTTAATTTCATGTAATAAAAATTGAACCTTTCATTTATAGTTATTTTATGTTGAAAAATAACAATATTAAGAGCATTCCCTCACCGGAATTTCAATTTATAGAGAAAAGGACAATAATATGAAAAATTTTCAGAAAGAAAACGGCATGCAAATTTCTCAAAATGAAAATGGAAATCAACCATTATTTATTCAATTGAGAAATTCTTTTATTACAAGAAGAGAACAAGTGTAACTAAATATCTTATTAAAAATGTCCTCTCAGCGTATCTACCATAATGGCATATGATCTGTTCTCTTCCCCACATTTTAGGACGTACTTAAAGGGCGTGTGTTTTCCTTATCACAGTCCTAATCAATGACCCTAAAGTGGTAAAGTGTCGACTTAAGCCTTTAGGCGGGTTCTATTTATGTAATAACATAACAGTTGTCTGTTTATGTAGAGACAGAAAACAGGTCCCCTAATTGGCGGCCATGTTTATTGCTAAGTTTTTAAGGGTTAATTTAAACCTTTTTTGGACAAATAATATATATATATATATATATATATATATATATATATATATATATATATATATATATATAATTTATTTTAATATAATATTAATTTTACAAATTTTCTTATAAACATATATCACAGTAATTGTTTTACATACCTATTACATTGATATTTTTAAGTTAATATTTACAATTAATAAAAATAAACAGATATATATCTATATATATATATATATATATATATATATATATATATATATATATATATATATATATATATAGTCTTAAAATTAAAATAAAACGATACACAGGTTAAAACAGTGAAAATTATAAAATAGTACATACTCTAAAATTAGCTTTGTGCGTGTGTTCAGGAATCTTAGTTATTTTATTTTTGGGCAATTAAATTATTCAATTATTCCAATTAGGGACTTATGTGACATTATAATGTAATTTAAAATTACACTTCAATTTATGTCGCTTTTATCATAAACACTCTTATTTTCAATATATTTTTTTATTATATTTTTTCTTAACTTTTGCTGCGCACAAGTCGCATAGCCAATCCAAGCGAATTGGTCATATACAGTCAACTCACGCTCTAAGTAGGGCCGAGTACGGTATCGTTCCTCCGGTCGATATTCGTGGCAGGATAAGCAATTAATTTTAGAGACAATTTCTGCGAATCTTCAAGTGCGGGAAGAAACTAAAGGTGATTTGAGTAGCCTTGCGAACACCAGCAAGAGGGTACCCTCAGGATCAAGATTGTGCCCTATTGACCGTACGGAAAGGTAAGCGATTTGTGCAAGTTTTTCATTTTCCCTTTTTTCTACAAATTCAAAAATACAGTCCGCGACATTTTTCATATTTTCCGCTTCAGCGTGTGTTAAAACTAAATTCAATTATTACTCTTTGATTTACATGAGTTTATACGACATCGTTCCTAACATCATTCCATTATTTCTAATATTTAATATAGTGTCGCTTCAGGTATGTCATATTAAAAAATCAAATTATAGTAAATTTGACTTAGGTTTTTGACATCTTGTTTATCCTTTACAGCATTTTTTTCTCTTTTTATATGTATCATTTCTTTGATGACCAGTTTGTGATATTTTCTGACTGTATCTAAAATGTGGGTGTTTTTAAAATCGAATTCATGCTTAGTTGTTTGCTCATGTTTATGTAAAGATGTCGATGCGTTTTTAGTATACTTGTGTCTATTAATTATATTTTCAATATATTGTGTCGTCACGCCATTGTATTTCTTAGGACAGTTTAGGTATGGAATTACATATATTACGTTAGATATTTTTTTGGTAGGAACTTTGCTTTTTAATTTCGTATAAAGTGGTCCTAGTATATTGTTCGCCCTGTGGCATACCGTTATGATATGCTTACCTAAAATATTTATCTTTTCTGATAGTTGGTTTATATAGGGTAATGCAATGAGGGTGTTTTGTGTTGTGGTATTGTTAATTCTGTTTTTTTTTTGATTGTGTTATTATGTAAAAAGGTTCTTTTTTTAATTATTTTTTTATAAGGTGTTTGGGAAAATGGTTCATTATTAGGGTTCCTTCTACTTTTTTAGCAATTCTGGGCGAAATTCGGATGAAGATAATTTTATCGGTCGATCAACTAAACCGATTATGATACTATTTTTCTGTTTATTTGGATGTTGAGAGTTAAAATTTAAATAACGGCCTGACCAAGTATCTTTTGTGTACCATTTTGTATGAAGACTGTTATCCGTCTTCTTTCTGTGTATAGTTAAATCTAAAAAATTTATTTTCTGTGCCACTTCAATTTCAGATGTAAATTTCAGTTTTGGGTGGAAATCATTAAAGAACTGCAATAAGCTATCTATTTTGTTATCGGGTACAGCAGCCAGTTATCCACATAGCGTTTAAAAAATATTATATTAAAATCCAATTTTTTCAATACTTCTTTTTCTACATATTCTATAACTATTTGTGCTATTGTTGAGGAAATTGGTGAACCCATAGCACAACGGTCTATTTGTTGGTACAGACTATCTTTGAACTGGAAATAATTATTGTTTATTGTGAGTTTTACAGATTCTATAAATTCATTGAGTGTTAATGTTGTGTGTTCCTTTAAATCGTCCCATTTTTTTTCTAAAACTTTGAGAATGATGTCGTTAGGTATATTTGTATACAAAGAAACTACATCTAGTGAAACTAATTTATAATTTGCTGGTATTTGAATTAAATCAATGAATTGTTTAAATGTGAAATAGTCCCTCACATAGTGATTATTTTTTCCTGTGATATTTGTTAGGCACTTTGATAAGTAAGTTTTTTAATGAAATAATAATCTTTTTTCCTATTTTTTTTGCTGTTATAAAAAGTAATATATCCATATCAATTGCAGACCAGGTTCTAATAACTGAATTTATTTTTAACATTCGAACAAAGCTACTTTCAGGGTATGTACTCTTTTATAGTTTTCAATATTTTAACCTGTTGTATCATTTTATTTTAGTTTTAAACTGTTGTAAAATATGTTTTATTAATTTTAATTAACTTAGAAATATAATTGTACTAGTTCTGTAAGATAATTTCTGTGATACATATTTTATTGAAAAGAAAATTTGTAATTTTGTAGATTTGACATGAATATAAAATAACTTTGAAGAAGCTCACGTCAGAAAAATTGTCGTTTTTTGATTTTCAAATAAAAAACCTATACCCAAGAAAGAATTCCAGAAGAATATATATATATATATATATATATATATATATATATATATATATATATATATATATATATATATATATATGTGTCCTTTGCACAGCCAGATGCATGTCGGTACCCTGATGAGTCTAGTGAGAGACGAAACATGTATCTCTGCCGTATCACTGTGGCGGGGAGGGTAAGCTTTGACTTTCTTCTCGGTGCGGTGGTACAGGCCACCATCTCGATGGTGGTGGAATAGGATGAACTGTGTTTTATTACAGTTTATTCTAACTGTGCAACCTCTAACACAGAAAGGATATGATGGAGCGAAGTTTGCATTCACTGTTTCACATTTTACTTCACTTATATACGGAGTTGCATATAGTTGTACGTTTGCTGAATGTGATTTCAGCACTACAACAGCATAATGTGGATATAACCACTGCTAATGCATCTCACACGGACGAATCCGTGAAAGCCGTATAAACATATATATATATATATATATATATATATATATATATACATATATATATATATATATATATATATATATATATATATATATATATATATATATATTGACATACATAAAACGACTGTTACAATCATTATGAATTAATTTCAAAGAAATGAAGATATTTTTTCTCTGCTATATTGTTTTATGCATTGATAAACAAAATTATCGAAAATTTTCTGTTTTAGTTCCCGAAAATTATTTTAAATTAGACCGTAAATCTTATATGCTCAAATGTTATTCATGTAGGAAGTAGATAAACTTAATGTTTATACGCAATTGAAATTATTGAAGTGGACGCCATTCTAATTCCTATTTAATAATAATCTTCTACAAAGTTAGGTATATAGATATATTGATATACTATCAGCACATGTCGCGCTTCGCCTCTACAATTTTTGTGCATGCACTATGTTTCTCAACAATTGCTTTAAAATCTTCTATTGGCGGAAATGATCTACCGTTACTTAGGAATTACAGGAGTCAACTCAACTGCGAAAGTGACTTGCCACAGGGTCGTCAGAGATTTCAAAACTTCCCCGATTTTACTTTTCTCCAAATTTCTAAAATTAAAAATAAATATTGCACTACAAAGTTTAAGTTCAAAACATATATATATATATATATATATATATATATATATATATATATATATATATATATATATATATATATATATATATATATATATATGTATCTAATCTTCACTGTACTATTATCTAATGGTATTGGTTTTCATAAATTTTCTACACTACAAAGTTTAAGTTCAAAACATATATATATATATATATATATATATATATATATATATATATGTATCTAATCTTCACTGTACTATTATCTAATGGTATTGGTTTTCATAAATTTTCAAGTTTATAAAAATAATGCTCATAAAAATTGCAAAATACCACTTTTTATATCAATAAACCTAAGGTATTGTAAACAATAAGTTTTCAGTTCTTCACTCATATACGGATTTTCCTTCCGGTCATTAATTCCGGAGAATCCGAAGCAATACGTCTAAATCACCAATTACCACGGGAAAACGATCTTCTTTTGTTAAGAGGCCATTTTGTTGCGTCAAACTACAAAAATCCACTTTCACAGTTCGAGTGTTTTATTACTCGACAAAGTAGTTGCGAACGAAGGAAATTTATTTTAGGGCTCTGGATAAATGGTTCAGTTTTATCTCGTTTGAACGTTTGATAATGTAGTATTTTTAAAACTTACTGGCCTTTGTTGCGTTTATTTATTTTAATAAATTTATTTTAATACGACGAAAGTAAAAAGGTCAAAATATTAATACTATTCATCTAAAAATAAATAATAATTTCCTAGCACCTTCGCCATATGCACTAGTTGCCAGCACCACCGTTGGGGACGATACTAAGAAAGTAACGTCACAGCCATTTTGACTAATTAGTACGTAAATAATGTTTCTAATTTTTCGTGTTTTGTGCTGCGTGGACAACAGAAAAGACGCTTGAGGGTGAGTCCACACTACAAGAAAAATTTGAGCGTAGGCGTGTTACGCGCTTTTGTGTTAAAAATGTATCGTCCACACGGGACATTTCGTTACGCGGTTATAAGGGGTGTGTTTTTTTTTGTCTTAATCTAACTTTTATCAGGATTTTAATCTAGAAAAAAAATTACAAAATGTAAAGAGAATAGAGTTATATTCTTTATTTAAAAAACAGGAAAGTCGTCACTACTGCTCTGTATTTGAGGAAAACATTGGAGAAAGGCTTGGACATACTAATAATTTAATTCAAGAAATATGAGAAAATAATCCTGATTTTTTAAACATATTTTCCTGTTACTATTGGTGAATTTGAAGAGTTCTTCGTTGTTGTTGGGTGAATAATTAGGAAACAAAATATAGAAATTCCGAGTCTGTAAACAGGCGCTTCTGAAATTATTCAGGTTATTTGTGTGGTAATATGGGGCTCTTTAAAACAAGTTTTATTTCCAAAGTTTACCACTTCTACCTGGTAAAGAACTGCCAAGGAGTTCAAATATAACAGTGTAATTTTAACAATCGTTTTAATAATTACAATTTTAGAAGAATACATTATGTATGATACTAACTAGATTTCTGTTATTAAATTTCCATCAATGTTAATTTTTACTTTTTAATTGTTTATAATATAAAGTTTGCTAAGGGTAGGGTTACCAGACGACAGGAATTTTCCTAACATGACTGAAATTTTAGCCCCCTTTAGGGAAACAGGAAAAAACGGCAATTGTCAATATTTTTTTGAAATTAAAAGAGAAAAATATAAATAATAAATAAATATTTATTAATCATTCTAGTACGAAAAAATAAATCAATTAAACGTTAACAAAATAAGTGAATTGGTAATTTAGTAAATTAATAAATTTAGTTTCGTACTTTGTATTCCTTGAGGTTTCTTTTGGAAATTGCTGGTCTTTTATAACCATTTCATGATATTCTTCACATGATATGTTCTTTAAGTTAAAATGTGTCTAGAGTAGAACCTTAACAGAAGATATTGTTGTAAACCAACTATTACTACAAATTATTCATAATTAAATTATTATATATAAATATTTTTAAGTTACTCTTATGGATTAATAGATAATTATAGTCTAATATTTAATACTTACTTAAGAAGTTATATCTTAAGTAAATTTATATTCTAAAAGGCTCAAACAAAAGCATGCCTTAATCTCCATAACTCTAAAATTTTATTTTTACATTAGCTTTGTTCATATTGTCATCGTCTCATAAATACAAACTTTTTCATTTCAGTAATCTTGTAAATAAATAGTTATGTTATATTTGTTAGTGCGCCTATGGTTGTAAAATAATAATTTAGATACAGAAATAGAATATAGCTAAGACATGAACATAGAGACGAGGGGAACAAAAATTAAAAAATTACAATAGTGACATTAAATAAGTAAGTGCGAAAAAAAAACTGTTGTGACCTCATGAATTAGTGAACATTTTAATAAAATATTAAAAGTAATATTAGGAGATTTATTTGAATTCATCGAAACCAGTGATAAACCAAAAGCAGAACCGGCAAAGTTATAACATTGGTGGCAGCGAAAAGCAAAGCTTATAACAATATACTTTAATTTACTGTATAACACTGAAATTGAACTTTCCTCGAATAAAAACTGCCACTGGTGTCCTGAAATATTTTTTTTTCTGCTAGCTATCCCGTCCGCTATTACTTAAAATCAAACATTGTCACAAATAAATGCTCATCAATTTCCGAATGGATCTGATCGATTTAATTCCATACTCTTAGTAAAAATTTTTATTACACTGTTGCTAACCATTGTATGTCGGTACACCATTTTCATATAACACCATATAATTTTCAGACATAAAAGTGTCTGTTTACAAAGGACTAATAGAGACGCTCGATATATTATTAGGGAAATTTAAAGGATATTACGTTTGTTGCTGTCAGAATAAATAACATGCTGAATGAGAAGTAAAATAAGAGTCTTTCTTTAGTTCGAATGGGCCGCGGTAGTAATATTATCCAATTACAAAAGATTGGAGAAAGCGGGGAATCATTAAAAGGCTTTAAGTAATATTTATGTTGTTTATATTTATATGGGTATTAAGTAATTTAATTTGTAGTGTGTGGGTTTTTCAGATACTGGTATGGTCTTTTGTAGCCAATCTAACTGTTTACCGAGCTTCGATTAATTTGTTGTTGGGTTTTAGACCCGAATAAAATTACAGACCCCAATAATGTACTTTTTTGTGTATATTTTCATAGCGACACGCTCCGATTTTGTACGGGTACCATCTCTAAATCTAAAAATATGTAATAATAACGGAAGACCTGGAGACTCTTTGTTTACCAAAAGAGGAAGCTAACAATACGCTAGAGTCGATAGATATTTGCCAACTGTTTCGGGAATAAATAAGGAAAACATGTTTATCAGCTTTATACCTTATTTAACTCTAATTTCCATTCGATAACTTTATTATTATAGTGATATATTTCATATTGTGTTTAGAATCAATTTATTACTATAATGTTAATATCTTTAAAATATTATGCCATATAATTATTGCATTGTTCCCGAGAATTTAAGGTTTCTAAATAGTATGATAAACTATTAAATCTGGCAACTCCACAAATCCCTTTTACACTATCGTACGATCAAGGACGTATTAAGTAAATGGGTGAAAAATAACATTTCTATTTGTAATGTTAACTCGCTTTCCTACATTTTGTGATTATAAAAAGTTAAATAATCCATAAGTAATTATAAAAAATAAGTAGAATGCCACTACGTTTCGCTAATATCTCAACTGACATTTTCAAGTGATGCTTCCTCGACTGTCGCTTGGCTTGGGTTGTTTTTTTTTTCATTGATGCTGAATTTACTGTTATCATTTTTCAGACAAATCTCGGTTTTTCTGCCTACTATTTGAGTGAAATTCTTCCTTTTTTCCTCTCTTATGGCAGTTTTCCTGAAATTATTTTGGATAATTCCGTAGATTTTATTTATATCATGCTTAGGTTAAGTTATACGTCACCTCCAGTTTTTGACTCGATAGGCTATTTTACTCCACTAAAGGAATATTCTTTTAATCAGCTTGCATAAATTTCTGTTTTATAAGTTTAGGGAGGAAATTAGAGCAGGTAAATTATTTTGTGTCGGTAATGGACTGCTTTATCGATTAAGGGCCCCTTCTTTATTGATTAATGTACAAAAATCTTGGATAGTTGTACCAAATTTCGTTTAGTAGTACCAAAAATAAATTTATATTGGATGGAGCAATTTTTCTGACCTTATGCTACAGTAAAATAATGTCTATTGTATCTTATTCATTTAATACCTACATTAGTTTTCGGGAGGTACAATGATCATGCTTAGGTTTAAATTGTACATCACCTCCTGTTTTTGACTCGATAGGCTATTTTACATCGCTAAAAGAATATTCTTTTAATCAGCTTTATGTTGTAGGTTGCATAAATTTCTGTTTTGTAAATTCTGGGAGAACATTAGAGCAGGTAACTTATTCTGTGTCGGTAATAGGATGCTTTATCGACTAAGGGTCCCTTCTTTTTTGATTAATGTACAAAGATCTCCGATAGTTGGACTAAATTTCTTTTAAATGTACCAAAAATAAATTTTAATTGGACAAAGTAATTTTTCTGACCTTATTTTACAGTAAAATAATGGTTGTTGTGTCTTATTCATTTGGTATCTACATTAGTTTTCGGGAGTTACACCCATCAACTTGTTTTTTTCTTATTAATAAGGTGACCTTGACAGATCCAATTGTACTCATGTTAATTTGTGCATAGTCCAATGCCTAAGTACAATTGTGGTCAATACAATTATCGCCATTTTTTTTTAAACAATTCTTCTACTTTGGAAGGAAAGTTATTTTTCTGGGGCCATTTTGTCTGAAAGAAGCCGTGAGGTGAGAGGCAACTTGTGTCCGACATATCTGATTTCATTGATGAGATTTTTAGCCGGTTGCCTTTAAGTCACTGTTCTGTTTTTTATTACCTTGCCTTTTGTCTTTGCTGTGATTATTGTTCAAGTTTGTTTAGTAACCACTTCTTCTCTGAAGGATTTATCTGACCTCACCACAAGTATCAGAGAAGTGATCTGAATTGTTTATATACTTTCGAGACATCTTACAATCTCAACTATTCGATTTGACTCACTAACTTCGACTAACTAACCCCTCCGCTTTGAAGCTGCTTATATACCCAAATATGGCTTCTTCATCTTTAGAGAATATTCGAGAATTTTCTATTCAATTCCATAATATTTGCAATAGTGGCATTTGTTATTTGTTTGTATACAGATGCGGTTCAGGACAGAGCAGACATAAAAGCGATATACATGGGTTTAAATGTTTTTATCTTCCTTATTTTATGCACTAGATGGTTGAAACTTCGTATATGGGGGGTCATTCCTGGAGATCCAACGCACGATGTTGCCAAATTGTGTAAAATTTTCTTACCTTGGGGAAACCATATATTTCGCAACGTCGCACCGCTCTATTGTTATAATAATACATATATACCACGTGCATTCTTACAGTTAGATTGTTAATATATAGGGAGACATGATATCACGTATTTATTCGATTTTATTTTAGATACATTTTGATTGTCGTCCAATCTAATTTAATATATTTAAGTTAACTAATTATTAATTTTAAATAAGGTAGACTTGCGATAAAGTATGAATCATGATTTAGCACAGGCCTGCGGAATTGGTTATTAGAAAATTAAATTTTGCCAATCTTGTTATTGATTATTTGAAGTGATTATTTTTTTTATTTTATGACACACAAGTGTAACATCTTGCTAGTTTGTTCAGTATAAATTACACTGCTTTTTTTGAGACGAGTGTCAAATTTAAGATTGCTATGAACACTTTCTAGTAACTACTAAATTTACTTTCATTTCAGTTGTTATTACATTACATCTTGAAAGCAACACTGGGCCTCCTCATATTCTAAAACTTTCTGTGGTTACAACTAATTTCCAGACCATTGTAATTTCACGTTAAATCCTGTTGTAAGTAAAATTAAAAGATATGTATCCAGTGTTTTTTTATTCTTTTTTTTTTTAATTTGATTTCTTAATTTATTTATTGGCTAAGTGGATACTGACACGATCAATGGCAGTTTGTAGTTGAGCTGGTATGGAACTGCAGGCGAATTAAATTACCCGGACCTCTTCTCACTAATCTATCAGAAATTTGCACACTAACTCAACTGCTTTTTCTACACGGCCACTTTTAATAAGCTCTATTTAAAATTATAATCTTCATTAATTTTAAATATAATTTTACACCCACTGCTTTTAAACAGACAAAGAGTGTAGCAGTCTATCTGTAGAGACTAAGCCATCCCGGAGTTACCATTTTAACAATATTAGGTTACAGTTGGCACCTTCAATTTAATCTCTCGTGGGAGCAACTTCAAGAAGTAATATTTTGCATTTGGTAGCAAATGTATTATTTAAAGCCTGCTCATTATTATTGCCATGACAAATGAGCTTGCTGACTAGGGTACTGTGAATTTTTCATAGAATGGAATTTTACATCATTACATAATCTACTTTATTAATTTGTTACCATTCAACCTAAGTAACCCAAGTTCATATAATATTATAACATTAGTAAATATATTTTCACATTATTTGTAAAATGTTTGAATTATATTAATATGGCCTCTAATGAGTTAATTCCGAAGAAATAATGAACAGAAGGCAATTTAACGAAAACCACAAAAACTCTTTCAGGCAAAACTTGTTGCGGGTTTTGTAACTAAAGAATGATTATTATTCATCAAAACAGAAAAATACAAATAACATAACCATTTCTCTCACGCTAGCCCTGATGATATTTAATATAGACGTTATTTTGGGCTAATCTAAGACAGGCGCTATTAGGTGGGCTTTTTTGTTACCACACAGGAAACAATTTGTTTTATTGTAAAGGCCTCACACCCTTTATATTAAATAAATTTCCTTTCCAACACTAATATCCTTTATCGGGGTGGTAATAATTACACCGCCACCTATCGAGGCTGCGGTTTATATTATATTTTATAATTTTCAGCAGATGTTGTTTTACACCCTTGGTCATTGATATATCAATCAACTGAATGGGAAGAATGACTTTAACCGGTCATTTTGGTACCTTGAAAACACTTTAAATTATAAATTGAAAAGAATTGAATGGAGCGTGGCAAATGGGTTCAAAATTAAATTTTGATTTCATTTTCGGGTTACCATATTTATTTAATGGTAAAATACGAGGATTGACCAAAAAATTTTCGAATATCAAACTATATTCAAGAACTAGAGAGAGTAATAAAATTGTCACCGAAACCTCCGACGTACTTGTGTGTCCTTAGTGATTTATTTTGTTTGCGCTTGTTTATATATATATATATATATATATATATATATATATATATATATATATATATATATATATATATAGATAAGTTTTTGTCCGTGAATAAAATAGAATCAAATATTGGCGAAGCGGACGTGAAAATATGTGTATATGTATACTTGATTTTACATTTTTCTGTTTTAATTCACCGTCGCGCCACCATATGGCGGTTATTTTACAAACTTTGTTAATCTGTGTGGTTCTTATGTTATGAAGTGGACCATCGAGATGTCGCCTTTGTCGTCTTGTTTGCTGTTTTTTGATTTTAAACTCAGGTTTATAGGATGCAAAGGCGAGATAATGGTTTGTACCGAATGCGGTGTTCTGATGAGTCCCATATTAGGACGAAACAGCGCTGTCGCCATCTGTCGGACCCGGTGTTTTTCCATATTTTTGGAATGCTCCGCACTTTTTAACACGAGAATCATGTAGATTGACAAATTTTCACGTCCGCTTCGCTAATATTTGATTATATTTTATTATATATATATATATATATATATATATATATATATATATATATATATATATATATATATTATTTGAGAGTAGTGAGATATCCAAAAGATATGGCTTCCACCTATATATTTATATAAATCGTTAAATCTGTGCATTTTGTCTCAACGAAAAACTTATTATGATGAATGTTTATAACGCCTTAAGACATCAATATCCGGATAATAATGTTAAAATCTCTGTTGAAATGTATTCCAAAATGACAGGAGTTGGAAAATCTACTGTTTACCGAATGCTGTTGATTTTATATCGTTTTCCTATCCTTCTAACTTTTTCTGAAATGCCTTTAACATTGGGGATGTTCAATACTGGTTTTCGTTCTTCATTCCTTGTCAATGTTGTCCTATTTCTGCGTTGTTCTAGAACTTTATCCACCAGATGTACTAGGTACGTGGAAAGCCTATACACCAACGTTCCAGTTAAGGGGTCACTAAAAATCATAAGAAAGAAACTTGAAGAAGACCAGACCTAAACAGAAAGAACATCTTTACCACCGCATTATGGACTTGTTGGAAAGTTGTTTGACTAATTCCTATTTTCAAGAAAAGGAAAAATTCTACATCCAGGATGATGGACTACCGATGAGATGTTCACTCTCACCAGTGGTCGCAAATATTTTCATAGAATGGTTCCAGACGTTTGCAATTGAATCCACAACTAAGAAACCAAACTTATGGCTCAGATACGTAGACGATACTTTTACTATTTGGAGTGGAAACGACAAAGAACTTCGAAACTTTCTTTTTCACCTCAACAATATCAGCCCAACTATTAAATTCATCATGGAGAAAGAAGCAGAAAATTATTTACCATTCTTAGATGTCTTGGTTGAAAGAAATGGCAGACAAATTCAAACTTCGGTTTACAGAAAAGCCACGCTCACAGGACAATACCTTAATTATTCATCTAATCACTCCAATAACACCAAACAAGAAATTAGAAGAAATCTCGTAGATAGAGCCTTAACTTTCTGCAACTGTAATGAGAGCTTGATGAAAGAGATAGATTACATTAAAAATGATCTGACAGCCAACGGATACCCAGTATATCTAGTGGATAAATTTCTTGAACAACGCAGAAATAGGACAATATCGACAACGAATGAAGAACGAAAACCAGTATTGAACATCCCCTATGTTAAAGGCTTTTCAGAAAAAGTTAGAAGGATAGGAAAACGATATAAAATCAACGTTGTTTACAATTCAAATAACTCTTTGAGGAGTCGGCTCACTAGGGTCAAACCAACAACTCAAAGAGACATGAAGAACTGTGTATATCAGATAGCACATGAATGTGGCAATTCCTACATTGGCGAAACAAAGAGACCTCTTGACGTAAGGATCAAAGAACATCAAAAATGCACAACTCGAGGAGAAACAGAAAAATCTGGTGCCGCCATGCCTGGACTCATGAACACCACATAAAATGGTCTGAAACTAAAATACTACACCGAGAAAACGGAAATTCAAAGAAGCCGCGGTTATACATTAGAACCCGAGTTGTTTTAGTAAACCATCTTTAGATATAAGAGAAGTGTGGAAACCACAAAAATGGGATTGCAGGCATAACTGCACCTATCTCAGTCACATTCCACTGCATTTCCTATTAGTATAATTAGTCATGTAGCTAAGGGATTTATTTAGTTTCACTTGAAAACGGCTAGAGATAACTACTAGCCGAATCGTCATGATATTCAAAAAAAAAAAAAAATTGTAAGTCCAACAGATATCTACTACTTCGCAACAATTTTCTCTTTTAAGTTTATTGCCGAAATAATATTCTATGCCATATATGCTTAGTGATAAAATAAACCTCCTTCCAACGCCTATGGCAATGATTAAAATCCTTTATAACACTTCACATTTCCAAATATCTATTATTATTCAACCCAAATAGTCCATTATTATAGACCGGTATTTTTGATTATAAAATTTCTAACTCATTCCTATAAAAAAATATATGTTTCATGTCAAAGACACCGGACTAAAGAGGTAGGTAATTTGCGAAGAAAAAAAGGGTCAAAAATGATTTATTACTCTCTCTAGTTCTTGAATAGACTATAGTGTAAAGTTAAACAATATATACGAATTAAATGGTACAATACAATGAAGTGTCAAAGAGTTTTTTTAACTACGGGTTTTGTATCGCCGCTTCTCTTTTTCCTGTCCCGAGCTTTTTCCCGGGAACCTATCGGGGGGAAGGTTTTTACACCTTAACCGGGTTTTGGAGATTGTTTTCTAAGAAAAAAAAGATAAAGATGCTTCATCTAAGAGAATCTGGATACTTCCATCATTCAATGCAATCAGGATTGTTGGTCACATGTGTGACCTTCTATAACAAAATTGTTACTTGTCAAATATATGACGGATATTTAAGTTTTAAAAATTTTTAGTAAGAAATAAAGAAATCTATCTGCCTTATTTTAATAGTTGTTTATATATATATATATATATATATATATATATATATATATATATATATATATATATATATATATATATATTCTCCTTTCAATCAGAGAAAAGGAAAGAATATATACAAAGAGTTTGTTTCCTGCAAATACAACTCTGGTCCTCTCTGCAAACGCGTTTCGACTACCTTATGATCTCGTCAGTAGACCTGACTATTCTTAGCCAATATACAAATTTCACGTGGTGCTCTGTTACGTTAATAAAGGGGAAAAGTCTGTGAAAGTTCCATTATCGTCACTGATACAATAAAACCATTTGTTTCCAAAATATCGTAGTGTTTTTTTAAGTTTTTACGATGAACTTATATTGCCCAGAGCACTACAGTAATAAGATAATGGATACGTTTAGGTGTATCTTTATCAGTTTAGCGGAAACATAAACTAATTTTATGGTATAACAAGTAGATTTACTTATTTCAATACAATGGTATACCGCATTAAAGGCAGATAAAAATAAATAATACTTGCAAAGCAATTTAGCACTTAAAATGAAAAAATAGTACAACAAAAGTCAATAAAAAGAGTTAAATAGTTAAGAACAATAGACCATAAAAATACAAACAAACTACCTCAGGAATGTGTAAAAACCATAATTAATTTTATGATGCTAATTTAGCATACGCATAAGATATGGAAAATAAAAATAGATTTGTAAAAAGCCTTAACCGATTCCTTTATTGAAAACATAGTTCATACATGTAGTAGTTAAAGCTCGTTAGTATGATTAGTGTCTCATTTAAGAAGCTTTAACACAAGGTTGAGCCGTAAAAGTAAATGGGGCAGAGATAATAATGAAAAACTTAACAGAAGTTCTATTAAATGGTATATAGATGGATCAAAAACAACAAAGGGATTTATAACACGGGCGGATCCAGCCTCTCTCTTTGGAGGGGGCGGTGATATCACAAAAGTATAGTATGGCAAGCGGAAGCAAGTTGTCGATAATGGGGGAGACTCCAGCAATATTCCCATTTCTAGAGTAAAAGGCAGGGTCGGGTCTATTTTTCTGAATTTGAAGCTCTTGGAGAGGGGGGGATGCCAGCAACATACACATTCCCAGTATAAGAGGCAGAATCGGGTCTATTGTCCTGATCTCAAAGCTCTTGGGGGGCGGCTATCGCAAGAAAAATAAATTGTCAACGCGGGGGGGGGGGTAATGCTAGCAGAAAACACGTTTCTAATATAAAAGGCAGAATCGGTTCTATTTTCCTGAACTCAGAACTCTTGTCAAGGGGGGGGGGCGGTCGCAAGCATACACATTCCTATACTCTATTCAAGAACTGGAGAGAGTAATAAAACTGTTACCGGAACCTCCAACGTACTTGTTCCAGTCCCGCAGGTAACTGAAGACTGCCGTAAAAATCTAATTATATTTAAATATTATAAGCTTTTATAAATTTACTGCAACAATAAAATTTCTGATAGTTCAGTTTAATTTTTGTCAGTGAGCAAAATACACCTTACAGTGTGCCCTTAGTGATTTATCTTGTTTGCGCTTGTTTTTATGTATTATTTGAGATTAGTAAGATACCCAAAAGATATGGCTTCCACCTCTATATTTATTCCAAAATCGTTAAACCTACCCATTCCTATGGAAAATATATGTATCTAACGGACTAAAGAACACAGGTAGTTTGCGAGGAAAAAAAAGGGTAAAAAATGATTTATTACTCTCTCTAGTCCTTGAATAAACTATAGTATAAGAGGCAAAATCGGGTCTATTTTCCTAAACTCAAAGCTCTTGGGGGGAGGGGGATCGCCCCCACCGCCCCTCCTTGGATCCGCGCCTGATCTGCAATAGGAGTGTGTGTGTGAATCAGGAACCAAGTGGAGATTTACGCTATTATAAAATCTGTCGTAGACAGGGACTCATCATCATGTCGGATAGTTCTCATGTAATTAGCCCCAAGATAGTTTAGAAATGTTTGGAGGAACTAAACGAACTAAACAAGAATAACACGGTTACACTCCTATGGGTGCCAGGACACACTGAAATAAATTAACAAGAAAGGGAGCTGAAATACCATTTCTTGGGCCTGAACCTTTTGCGGGTTCAACAACAGTACAAAACTAGAAGAACTAAAAAAATGAGAAGGAGAATAAAAGATGCAATTATACTAATCAACAAAATTTAACTTTTTGTCTATTAAATTGATCACAATGGCTATTTGTAATAAAATATTTTGCTTTGATTTCAAATTTGCATAGTTTTTTTACATTTTACCTAAAACATAGTACGAATTTAAGCAGGAATGTAAAGTACATGAAGCATATAAGTCCCACCTAACGAAAATATGCAACAAATGGTATATATTTCATGGTTTAAAAAAAAAATCTATTTTTTTTGTATAAAGTTTATTAACTTAAGGTTTCCCAAAATAAAAAAAAAATAGCCCAAAACGCAAATATTTTTTAAGATATTTAACTCCTTCTCTGGGCCTTAGTAAACCACTGTAGTGATAATAGGCCGGCGAAGTTAGTCTCATATTAGGTGATTTTGAAATTTATTGTTAGTTGTATCTTATATCTCATTATATTTTGTGAGAAAAATTTTGTATTTAACAATTAAGATGTGAAAAAAATAGTTTTTTCGAGTTTTAGCGCACTGAAAATACCTAGAAAATGAGTTAAGGCCCATCCGAATCGGATAATTTGTTCGTTAGTTATTGCAGTTATTGACTGTTTTTCAATTGTTTATAAACAATTGAAAAATATATGGTATTAACTCAGGGGCGGATCCAGCCTCTCTCCTTGGGGGGGGGGGGGGCGGTGATATCACAAAAGTACAATATGGCAAGCGAAAGCAAGTTGTCGACGGGGGAAGGCAACATTCCCATTTCTAGTGTAAAAGGCTATTTTTCTGAGTTTGAAGCTGTTGAAGAGGGGGGGGGGCGATCACAAGAAAAAAACAAGTTGCCGACAGGGAGGGAGGATGCGAGCAGCATACACATTCCTAGTGTAAGACACAGAATCGGGTCTATTTTCCTGAATTCAAAGCTCTCGGGGTGGGGGGGGGGGCTATCGCAAGAAAAACAAGTTGTCAACGGGAGGGAAGTGCTAGTAGCATACAAATTCCTAATATAAATGGAGAATCGGTTCTATTTTCCTGAACGCAAAGCTTTTGGGAAGGGGAGGGGCGATCGCAAGCATACACATTCCTATACTCTATCCAAGAACTAAAGAGTAATAAAACTGTTACCGAAACCTCTAACGTACCTGCTCCAATGCCACAGGTAACTGAGGACTGTCGTAAATCTAATTATATTTAAATATTATAAAAAACGAAAAACTTTTTACCATGAATCTTTTTAAGGCCTTCAGATATCAATATCTAGATAATAATGTTAAAAACTCTGTTGAGATGTGTTCCAACATGACAGGAGTTGGAAAATCTACTATGTACTGAACAATGAAGGAGAAAAAAACAGCTGGAATTGTTAGTACTCCCAAGCTACATTCGATCATGGGCAGGCGAAAAACCTCGTTGGAAGAAGAGAGGAAAACTGCAATAAAAGGAGTTGTACATACATTTTATTAGGAGAAGCAGATTCCAACTGTCGACAAAATTCTAACTAAAATCAATGAAGATCGGGATTAACTTGAAATTAAAAGAACTGAGCACTGCAAATTGCTCAGAGAATTTAATTTTCCTGGAAAAAAACAGATAGGAAATCTATTCTTATAGATCGTCTAGAAACTGTCCGTTGGAGAAGGAAATATCTTTCTCAAGTAAAAGGTAGAGATGCTAGAAATAACACAACTTATAAAATTAGTAATTCAATTGAACTTTTGAAATATTTTTTTGAATAAAGTTAATGCAGAAAATTGGGAAATATTCATATAATAAAAGAATAAAAGAAAATGTGAAAACTCGATCTCATGATCGGTGAGATAGAGGAACCAATTATAATTAATTTGAGCGAAGATACATACGTAATGTTTACTAACGTACATAATTTATTATTTAAATTTTCTTTAACATATAAAAATTAATTACATTTAAATCACTTTTTAGTGTTTAATTTTAATTCTTCAGATGGTTTCAGAAATAAATAAACTGAAATGTCAAATATCCTAAAAATGTTTTGAATTAATAATAAAATGACCAATAGCTCCAAAAAAATTTTAATACCATATGGACGAATTTATTTTTTTATATATGTATTATATTGTATTTTTGACAATGGGTATTTTGTAAGTATTTAAATTATAACTTAGAATTTTTTGAGAGAAATAGGCTACGTTTTAGTTGGAATATGCCTAAAACGGTTTCTAACCAAAATTAAAAATAATAAAAATACAGTTGTGATTTGTGTGAAATATGTCAAAATTTTCTATATTTTCTAATATATGTGAATTATTAAGAAATCATCAGAAATTAAATAATATTATAAAAATTTTTTATTTTAAGTTTATTGCCGAAATAATATTCTATGCCATAAATACTTAGTGATAAAATAAACCTTCTTCCGACGCCTATGACAAGGATTCAAATCCTTTTTAACACTTCACACATCCAAATATCTATTGTTATCCAACCCAAATAGTCCATTATTATAGATCGATATTTTTGATTATAAAATTTCTAACCCATTCCTATGAAAAATATATGTGTCTAACAGATTTTTCCAAAGATACCGGACTAAAGAACAAAGGTAGTTTGAGAAGAAAAAAAAAGGGTAAAAAATGATTTATTACTCTCTCTAGTTCTTGAATAAACTGTAGTATAAGTGACAGAATCGGGTCTATTTTCCTGAACTCAAAGCTCTTGGGGGGGGGGGGGGGGGCGATGTTGCATACAACAAATGTGCAAAATTTTAAGTAAAAATATTTAATTTTTTTTTGCAGAGTGAATTTGTTGAAATTTTTAATGTTTTTTATTGTTTATTCTCAGTGATCTAGAGGTCGTACAGCGGTCTGCCGTACGCAACTGAAAGTTCCAGACTGATACTAACAACAACGAAAAAAAACAAAATGAATTGTTGATCTTAAACTGTTGAAACAGACAAAACTGGGGTTCTTTTTTCATTATAAACAAATAGAATAACACTTCGACAATTATTGATATCGAAATGCCGATAAGCGGACGCGATAGCTGAGATTTTGAGGCACATTTTGAAAAAAAAATTATTTACGGCCGGTAGAAGCTGAAATAGAGTTTTTTTTTTCAAAAAATCGCTGCGGAGTTGTTTATTAACATTAAGGGATTATTTGAGTAGGAACTCATAGGGAGATGGTTAAACTATTGTATGAAGCGGTTTTCAACTTAATAATTTCAAAATTGTTACTGTAGCAATAGTTTAAAGTTGCACGTACTCCGAGAGTCAGAAAGTGAGTGCGCGGAAAAAAACGTGACTAGGACGCTTCAAATTCGAACAATGGATGATATGTATTTTGTAATCAAATTATTCTTGAATATAGCAATAAACAAATTCCTGCACTTTTATACATTTTATGCATAATTAAAATTTTACCGTACTTGCTTTTCAAATTGTGAAAAAATTGTTACAATGTTCAAGAGTATTAATTAGGAATATTAAAAATTAGATTGATTTTTAATGTACCATTAAAATTTACCGAGATAGAATACTTATTGCTAAAGATCGTCATGGCAATAAAATACTTCTTTATCTACGTTTGTCAACTCAACACACTCTTCATGGTACCATTTCTTACATTGAACACATTGTCGATTATCCGCTAGACATCGTTTTTTGCAAGCATAGCAATACCAAGAAGATTCAGGTGATACTTTGGTCTTATTTACCGTTACCTTTCTTGTAGTTTTTGCTTTGCTTTGTTTGATTTCTTTTTTTTTTTTGGCGTATTCATCCTTAAAAAGATCCTTGACAACCCTCTCTCTCTCTCTCTCTCTCTCTAGCATTACAACCCGGGGTGGGTCTTTGCTGACTTCACAATCTCCCTCCACTTGCTGCGATACATCATCAGTTCCTCCACGCGGTCGACGTTTAGGTTTTGTAAGTCTGCTGCAACGTTATCTCTCGACCTCATCCTTGGTCTTCCTAGCGGCCGCGTTCCTTCTGGGTTCTCTTCCCATACCAACTTGACGATACGTTGATCTTGTCTCATAACATGGCCGGCCCATCTTAATCTTTCTGCTTTTATTATTTTCACTATATCTGGCTGGTTGTATAGTTCCTCCAATTCCTTGTTTGTTCTCGTTCTATATTGCTGTGTGGTGTTGTCCCTGACCGGTCCGTATATCCCTCTAAGCATTCTTCTTGACAACCCTTTGACCTTTGTAATTGATAGACTTATTCTTTATTACATCATAGTTTAGAGTCGGCATGAGTTCTTGAATTGGAGACTTGAGTTCCTTAAGTTTGAGATTAGCCAGTGGAATGTCATCATCTAGATCAGATACTTCGTTTTCTCCTTTTTGAGTGTTGAAGGATTTATAAAATTTTTAATTTAAAAAATGTATATTTATGCAATTAAAGTTTATGTAATATTAATTTTATAATAATAAACGCGGTTGTAGAAAAATGGATAAAAATTGCAAAAAGTGATAAATTTGAAATGGATTGATTCTATGAGGTTCTGTAGACATTCCATCAAAATTTTGGTCTTCAGTATCTGTCGTCTTTTTCTCGAGTTATGAAATCATTTGAAAATGTATATTAAGATAATATTTGTGTATCCCCAGCCTCGTAATTCGGTTTGAAAAGCCTTAAGACAAAGTGATGAAATAAATAAAAAAATAAATTATAGAAAGCTAATATCTCTGTTTTTATGTAAAGTATATGATTTAATGTAGCGTGAGAGAAACAATTACACAATTTCTCTGACTGTCTTGTGTTGAATAATATTAATAATTGCTCCTGTTACTTAACCCACAAAATGTTTGCCTGGAAGAATTTTGTGGTTTTCTTTAAATTACCATCTATTATGAATATTATGTCTCAATAAAAACACGGTGGCACATTTCTGCTTTGGAATACTTATTATTGTATTGCAAATTTCAAAAATAAAAGTGTTTTTGGTTAGAGCTATTACGTGAAATGATTGTAGTATAGATCATTACCTTTTATAAAACGCGTGCTAATTACGTATTGGTAATATTATTACAAAATTATTTATATCGACAAATGCAATTACACTTGCTCAATTTTAAATGACTATCAAAAGTGATAGATTATATTTTCCAAACAAGTTTTATGGAATACCAAAGAAGGGTAGGTGTTTATATATCGAGAAATGGCAATACTGGCGTTGCTAGCTGCCATCTGACATATGTGTAAAGTTTGAAATTTTAGATGGTATACATGCTCAGAACGTTCTTATATAAAAGCTTATGTGTTGTTTACAGTAATATAAAAATTTCATCTCGGCCAAAAAAAATGGAACTAACATGAACATTTTCGTGCTGCTATTTTTACTTAAAAATAAATTAAAAAGTGGGATTATATCTGAAAATATCGAAAAAAATGATAAGAAAAAGTTTTTCTAAATGCAATTTTTAGCCATTATGCAAAATTTCAGCTGTATAAGTTAATTTAGATTTTTTGCCCATTTTTTGATAAATTGCACCACTGTTGCAAAATAAGACTTTACGCAACCTACATAGAACTTCTTAGTTTTGACAATGCTTCATCCCAGACATATTTGTTTAAAGTAGCACCACATTAAATGGGTGATTGTCTACAAAATCCAAATAGGCTTATTAAAATTGGGCCACATGTTATGCAAAGTTAATTTATTTTTGACCCTGTTTAAGGTAACTTCACAAAATAACTATTTTTGAAAACGTAATTTGTATGTAAAAGTTATACATATTATAATTAAGACAAAGAAATACACAGTGTAATCAGTAAAGTATGCAGTAGATGGAAAATAAATTTTTAATTAACTTTACAGGCACACAGAGATGTAATTTTAAATTTTAAGTTTTTGAATTATTTTTTATTTAATATTTTGAGATATAATCCCAATTTTGAACTTTTTTTGGAAAAAAATTTTAATTTGACAGATAATGCTAACCACGTGACTACTATTTTTTGTTTATTCTGCATCTCGATGGAATATGTATATATATATATATATATATATATATATATATATATATATATATATACATATATTTAGTTGGTGATTTTCTTGGGAATATGGTTCATTTTTATATTGAATCTACATATATAAAGTAGTCATAATTATTGTATATATATTTTATATTTCAGGACGTTTCGATTCTTTCGAAACTAAGGGTCTCTACAAAAATGTACATTTTTAATATTATTATATACGGAATAACAGGTTAAAAACTTACTATTAAGAACACAGATTTTTGTTTTAAATAAAAATTAATTACAACACAAAACAATTATAATCACACACTTTATTATATATTAACTTTTCAAAAGTATTTTTAAAAGTCCAGCTAGAAGAATGGACACTACATTTTTAACCCTATAACTGCCTTGACTTGACTAAACGGGGAACCCAGATGGTGTATGTTTTAGGTACTTTAAGTGGCGTAAAAAGTTTGGGTCTTTTAATTAAAGTGATATCTTTCTGAAAAAATATCGTGATTCAATTTAGAAAAATTGAAAGCGGAGAATTATTCTTATTTATTTTTTTATTTATTTTAGAAATTCCCTTATATTGGTTTATTTTAATATGTTGAAATAAATTTTACATCTGCCAAACTAGTCAGTATCTGCAAAATCATCTAAATGGACATAAACATGACAAAAAAAAATATTACAACGGTAATAGTTTAATTAAACATAATGTGAAAAAATTAACACAACAATAACGACAAGGCAAATACATATTTACTTTTATACTAAATTGAAACAAAAAAAAAATACCTATTAAATACTGAGATTAATTATTTCTTTTTAATAAGTGTTCGAATAAACGACCCTCTTGTGCAATGCACAAATTTAATCTTTTTTGCAGATTTTCTCGGACCCTGGACAAAATTAGTGGCGTTATTGTTCTACAGGTATCCCTAATCCTGTTTCGCATATCTTCTACTGTTGTTGGTGGATTAACATACACCTTATTTTTAATATAACCCCATAGGCAGAAATCTAATGGGGTGATGTCGCAAGACCTTGGTGGCCACTCAATGAAACCCCCACGTCCAATCCATTTTTGCGGATATCGTTGGTCCAAAAACGCACGAACTTTACGATGGTAATGCGGAGGCGCACCATCGTGCTGGAACCACATACTGTCGAGCTCATCCCTATCGAGACCTTGAAGCAGTTGGGGTAGTTCTTCTTGTAGAAAGTTCAGGTAACTATGGCCATTTAGTGGTTCATTAAAAAAGTGGGGCCCAATAATAATTATGATGAATACCACACCAAACATTTAATGACCAGTGGTTTTGATGTTGCACCTCTCTAATCCAAAATGGATTTTCTGTGGCATAATAATGCATGTTGCGTCTATTTACGGCACCGTTACTTCTAAAAGTAGCTTCATCACTAAACATTACCTTGCATAATAAATTTGGATTTAATTGAATCTCCGCATTTATTGTACGACAAAAGTTTACACGACTTTCAAAATCCTGTCCATGCAATTCTTGGTGTAATTCCATGTGATATGGATGATATCTATATTTCTTGGTAGTACGATTAGCGGTGGATTGTGATGTTTCACATAATGCTGCTAACTGACGGCTACCAATATAAGGATTTTCCTGAACATTTAACAATACTTGTAGTTCTTTTTCTTCATTAGTTACTGGTTTGTTGACCACTTTACGTTTTGGATAATCAACAGTACCAGAAGAATCAAATCTTTGCATTAAGTTTTGAAAAGTATGGGTATTAGGCTGGCGTCGATCAGGATACTTCATTTTGTAGATTCTTTGAGCAAGAAGGAAATTTTTTTGAGCCTCTCCTATTGTATAAATCATATCTATTAACTCATTCTTTGGAAAATTCATTTTACAATATAAGATGAATGCAAAAAAAACCAAACTACACTACATAAAAACCAAAAGAAGCGATTGCGGTTATAAATTTGACACACAGAAAAATGTTCTTTTACATTGTTTTTGCCATGGCTACTATGATAATGAAGACTATTTCTGTAAAAAAGTATGGAAAATAAGAAAAACTGAAATATCTCAAAAACTATTATAAATAGGTATAGGATATATTGAACAAAACTTTTAGGGTTTTTATTACTCTATTAAATAACATGAAAATATACAGGGTGTACCATTTAAAAAAAAAAGATATTTATTCATTTAAACTTGTTCAAATTTGAGCCGATGTGTTCAACACCCTGTAACTTTTATTGCAAATATTAGGTAAAAATTATGTTAACTTGTCCTTGGCCTTGCTAAATTCCAAATTTGAATATATTTGTCACAAAATTGAAAACGTTATTTAGGATTGAATTGATGCTTGAAAATGTGACTTTTTTTCTTTAAACTTAATTATCTCAGAAACTATAACGTTTTGTTATAATAAACTCTTAATAAAAAAGATTTAAAATTATAAGCTAAATCGAAAATACAATTCGTATATAGGGTGTTCTATTTAAAAAAATACAACTTTATGCTGTCCTAGTTTTTTGGCTCACCCTGTAGAGTCCTAAATATTTTTAAAATCTGCGTAAAAATAAACTGTATCAAACAATAAATATAGTTTCTTGGTTAATTTCACCGAAAAGGCACAAACCTACTTCATCCAATCGTTGACTCACCCTGTACAGCATCTGGGTTCCACATTCAGTCAAGGCAGTTATAGGGTTAAAAATGTAGTGTCCATTCTGCTAGTTGGACTTTTAAAAATACTTTTGAAAAGTTAATATATAATAGAGTGTGTGACTATAATTGGTTTGTGTAATTAATTTTTATTTAAAACAAAAATCTCTTTTCTTAATGGTAAGTTTTTAACCTGTTATTTCGTATATAATAATATTAAAAATGTACATTTTTGTAGAATCCGCTGAAATCCTCAGTTGAAAAAGATTCGAAAGAATCAAAACGTCCTGAAATATAAAATATATATACAATAAGTATGACTACTTTATATATGTAATTTTAATATAAAAATGAACGATATTCCCAAGAAAATAACCCACTAAAAACATATTTAATGGTTCAAGAAAAATCATATATATATATATATATATATATATATATATATATATATATATATATATATATATATTAGAAGAAGATAGTCTCGTGACTGAACTAGTTAAGAAAAAACCAATTAAACTGAAAGGTTTACATAGAGTTTTCTTAATCAGTGGTGATGTGATCGCCGCTCTTTCTCGTCTTCAATGATGGGGTTGACGTGGAATGATTAGTTGTATTCGTTTACCTCTGCCGGGTAAGCATCCTTTTTCCTAATCGATACGATAACCTCGAGTCGTAGTTTCGATTTTTTTATTTGCGCATTCGATATAACAACAAATGTTTGTCGCGACTTTACCTCCGTCTCGGAGTGTTTTCCAGCCTATGAGCAATATATTTTTTTTTCAGATTAAAACGGGCATTTTGCGCCACTGAATAACCTTGAACTGCCAGCAACTATGGCTAACGGTAGACCTTCAGTCCGGGGGATTTTTAGCCGGTGAGAGTCCGACACTATATTTCATACTTTGTGAAACTTTCCCCTCCAGGAAAAAAATTCTAAGGGTTGATAAAAACGTAAGGAAATAAATTTGACTTAAAAAAAAATATTTTGATATTCCCCATAATTTATTATTTTTTGAAATGTACACGTCAGTGGAATTGATTCCAATGACGCCGCACAACCCAGGACACTATATGCGATTGATGAGTCACTGAGAGAAATTATGAACTTTAGGTATAGATATTTGACAAAAAATATAGCATATAAAGTTATCTAGTAATTTTTTTACACGTATTTGTATAGAACTATTAATGAATTTACTAACTGTTTTTAAAAATATATTTTTTATATATTGTTACTTCTCGTCACGAGGAATCTATACAGAATAAGAAAAAATAACTTATTTGTTATAAGAAAATGAAATCAGCTCTTTTCTCTATTATTTTAAAGAAATGCGGGTACTTTTTACAACAAAAAAAGGGTGTAGTAACATCCGTCTAGGCTTTTTATTAGTGGAGAAATATATCTTGCAATATTGTTTTCTAATTTTAGCCAATGTTATCAGTGTACTTGCGGGTCTGGAGGCAAGCAAAATTATGAAACTTGAACCCTTTAAATTCCAAGACACTCCCAAAATTGTGGTATCTGTAAGATGAAACCATCTGTGGCCGTTATATATAGAATTCACATAACAGAGAAAATCGAAATTAATTCAGAAATTAATTTATTGAATCACTTGTACAAACAAATTAAAAAAAAATTAAAATGGAGATAAAAATGTTTCAGTTTGACTAGATTATTATCAGACATTTTTATTTTAATCGCGAATTCAGTTTGTATTACATACCGTTGGCAAATTACATTTCACTGTTAAATCTAAAGTCTCACTTAAATCTTGCACTATATATATTATTTATGTGGCTTTTCGGGAATGGAGGTAAATATATTTCACATTTCTAAATGAAAAATTTAATAAATTCCCCTATTTATATCCAGAATAAATGCAACACTTGATTTTCGCTTTTGACAAACATATCTTAATGATTTATCGCACTTAACATCGTTCCATCCAGTTCCGGCACTTGAGGAATACAGCATACTTAAACAGTTTTCATCTCCACCCCAATTGTCCGGGTAGTTGGCAAACCACTTGGTGTAGGCTAAAGGCTTGCCAGTATTGAGCCAGTAGAATCTATCTTTGTCTCCAATTTTATGAGCAAACATCCAGAAACCAGCATAATCATCTTCTAAAAAATAATAATACTGTTTTTAATAAATGAAAAATTTTCATTTTAATAAATATATTTTTGACGTGTGTTATTTTTATAATTCAAAAAGTACAATTATGGTAAAAAATATATATATTAAAAATTTATAACATTATTGGACCCTTTTTTATTATAAAAATTGTGTTGGTCCGCGATGAATTCCGAAACTATTTAAACGAATTAGAATTTAAATGAAATTTAGCACACTGTGTGTAATTTGGTCCAACTTAAAAGATATGGTAGTATTTATCGTAATTAGTAATCTCAATATTTTTTTATTGCAAATTATTTTTTAGGACAAACGGTTATAATTATCAAAGTTCCATAATTTTCTAACAGATGGCGGTGTAAGTTACTTATTTGGTATAACCCGTCAACAACTTTGTTATCTAGCTTGGATAAGCATCCAATAGATGGCGTCGTGTTTTGATTTTAAACTTCCCATTGATACTACGATTTATTTCACGCCCACGTGTATTTCTGATTTATAAAAACTACTTAACTGTGGAAAAACCAACGAGCCTGTTTGTGTTAGCAAAAGACAGATTAACCAGAAATAATTATTAAAAGATATAAAGATCAATGTTATCTACCTCATTTATAGAATTAAAAATATATATGTTTTCAGTTTAGAACTTCGTAAATTATTTATTTATTACAAATTAAGTTCTTATGTGAAATAAATAAAAAGAAAAATTTTATGTTAGTTTGTGCTTAATTTAAACTCTCCGCCATTTTTTAAGAATCACTTTCTTAACAATATTAAATATTTTAATATATAATAATTTAATATATATATATATATATATATATATATATATATATATATATATATATATATATATATAAACGATAGCGCTGTTGCATCCAATATAATCCAACATGGCAATTGTGTCGTGTATCTACTGTTTTTAACCTCGAAAAAATGGCAAATACGAAACAAATAGCCACGTTGCGACGAATTACACAATTACACAAGAGGAACATCCACTAACATTGTTATATAAAACCACCATGTGATGGCGCGACGGTAAATATAAATAGAAATACAATATGTCAAACTCGATGTACGAAGCAGGCTATCGAAAGTATAGAGATCTCATGATTGGGCATCGGCAACTAAACTAACCGCGAACTTTGGCAGTTTAAGTAGATATCGCACCTCCGATCTCGGTTTGGGAGAGCAGCGTGTTTTTTAAGCCAACAAATATAAAAAACTTGATAAATTAACGACCGTATAATTCTAAATAAAAATAATTTTTTTTTTGATTTGTGTACTTAAAAAACACGCAGCGCTCTGGAAGATTGGTGGCGGGATATGTGCTTAAACTGCGAAAGCCTGCGGTTAGTTTGTTTGCCGATGCCGAATGATGCAACTTTTGTTCTTTGGGTAGCATGCTTTATGTATCAAATTTAATATCTTACCGTCGCACCATACATTGTTAGTGAATTTTGCTTTTGTGTTGCTGTATGACCCGTAGAGATATCGTTATCTTATCTGCTGTTTTCCAGTTTAAAAATACGATTTCGAGATGATGGATTTATCGAATGCACTGGCGTCATTTTTCGGACTCGGACCTTTTCCATTGGTTTGTAGTGCCCCGCACTTCTTAATACGATAATAAAAATAACCTTGACTTTGTTCTTCAAGATCATTTGAAGGTCAACTTCAGAATTTTAAATAGCACCCCTCAATTTCGGCTCCGGAAATAAAAAGGGCGGGAAATTTTTCCATCGGGTATGACGTTGATCTCAAGATGAAGGTCAATTATCATGATCATTTCAATGTCAAAACAAAAGGATCGCATTATTTCGTGAAATGTTTCGTACAAAATTTATTAGATGACACAGGGGCCAAGTGGTAGTGATCTTGAAACGAACCTTGGCCGTGACCTTCAAGATCATTTGAAGATCTATTTCAAAATTTGAAAGAGAAAATCCCAATTTGGCCTCCGGAAATGGAAAGACAGATCAATTTCACAGTAATATCATCATCAGATATATCCCTGAGCTCAAGGGCAAGATAAAATTGGTGTAGAATAGTTGATGGCAAGCCTGTGAGTCCATACTTTCTTGAAGACAATTTGAACGGCGTGATATTTTGGAAAACTTCCTCTTTTGCTTCAAGACGTACCTTTAGATGAAAGACAACAAATATGGTTTCAATATGATGGATATTCAGCGCATTATTTCCAATTAGCTCGTCAAATGTTGGATCGCGAATTCAATGGACAGTGGATTGGTAAAGGAAGGCCACTAAATTACCCAATCGATAACCAGATTTTTATTTATGGGGTTATTTGAAGAGCCAAGTTTATAAAGATGTGCCAACTATGTCAGAGATGCTTGTGCCAAAATAACACATGAAATGCTCCGCAGTTGTGTGCAATCTTTTGAGGTGCGTGTCAGTAAGCGTACTGAAGTTGTACTAAATTAAATTCTTATGAAACCTTTAACATGATCATACAAGATGATGAGGGTTGAGAGGACCCATAGAAAACAAGCACCTGGACGGTGAGAGGTAAGGGGATGCACCGAAAACAAGCACCCGATAGTGAAAGGCAAGGGGAATTACCGAAAACAAGCACCTCAAAGAGATCAAAAACTACTACCTCCACGTCGTTTTTCCTGGATAGTGCTAAAAGTAGTTAATTGCACATAGTCTTACCAAGGACAGTTTTTGCTAACAATTCTGAACAAACGAATTTCTTTAAATAGCCCTGAAGATCAAGATCAAGGTAATATTATAGCAACTTTGCAAACTTACAACTTTAGTATGAAAAATTTTATAGAATAATAACGATGAAGATCTTCGTTTGCCTTTAAGATTACCTTAATATTAGACCTTAGTCTTGAGGTCAAGGTCATATCTGATGATGGAATTACTGTGAAATGAGCGGTCTTTTCATTTCCAGGAGTCAAATTGAGGGTTTTCTTTTCAATTTTTGCAATTAAGCATCAAATGACCTTGAAGATCAAAGTCAAGGTTAACTTTAAGGTCACTATCACTTAGTCTCCGTGCTATCCAACAACTTTTGTACGAAACATTTCACGAAATACTGCAATTTTTTGTTATAACCTGAAAACGGCCTTGATATTTGACCTTCATCTTAAGATCAAGATCACGTCCGATGGTAAAATTTACCGCCCTTTTCATTCCCGGAATCGAAATTAGGGGGTGCTATTTAAAATTCTACAGTTGACCTTCAAATGACACGGTCAAGGTCATTTTCAAGGTCTCTACTAGCCCCCCTGTCACTCCATAATTTTTGAATAAAACGTTTTTCGTAAAAATGTGTTCCCACCAAGACATTTATATATATATATATATATATATATATATATATATATATATATATATATATATATATATATATATATATATAAATGTCCTGTTGTAGGTTTAGAAGTGTATCAAGTTAAACTTATTATAGACTTAAATGATAAATAAATTATCATACGATCACACTTGCTCTTTCCTTCGCAATTTTACTTTTTTTAAGCTAAACTAACCTGGTTTAATTAGTGGTTTAAAAAATTTTTCCAATTGATTGTTTTGTCCCAGCGTCATCACACTGACAGGTTCCATTCCTAATTGTTTACAACTTATGAAGGCGGAAAAAAAGTCAGTTTTTTCTTCAGATGCCCAATAGGTTGTTTCCTCTTGTCTGTATCCCCAATTTAAGTTTAAGGTAGCATTGCCATCTGTATCGTCCCCTGACTCTCGTTTGTTTCTTTGCCATTTTGAATAATCCTAAAATAAAAAATGTATGTAACAATATGAATGGTAAAACCAAAAACGAAATTGATATATACTTTCGACACAAAAAAAACATCGTTACAGACGTCACCATGCTTAACCAGTTTTCGATTGGCAGTGACCATAGGCTTTTAAGGGCTTTTTTGAAACACAAAAACTAGATATGGAACAGCTCAAACATAACACAGACAAGTATAAAGAAAAAATAAAGGTATATATACCAAATATAAACAATCAGGAGAATAAAAACATCGATGGAATAGATAAGATATTGACGAACACGCTATAACAAACCGGGAAAGAAGTAGCACAAGCATCATCGAAAAAGGACAACTATATCTCTCAACAGACAAATGAATTAATGAATAAAAAAAGGATGCTGCTTAAGAAAGGTAAAATAAACACAGCATAATATACAGAGACTAACAAAACAATTAGAAAAAATATTAAGGAAGATAAGAAAAGGAATCAAGAAACGGAGATAGAAAGAGTAATTTAGCAAAACAAGAACATGAAATGCCTGAAACTACAACTAGGAAAAATACAGATAAATAGTATAAAAAAAACAACGAAGCGATAGAAACTGGCGACATGGAGCAAATTATACGAATAACGCAGGAATGTTACACAAATCTTTATAATACAAAGGAAAAACCATTACAAGAAATCCTTAATCGATTAAACACTAAAATAAAAAACATCAACTCTGACATTCAACCCGAAATTAGTAAGAATGAAATTGAAAAGGTCCTAAAAGAAATGAAAAATAACAAATTGCCGGAACAGAAATGGTGAAGAGTGATGGAAAAACAACAAGAAATGTTTTGTACATCCTTCTGAACAAAATACTTAGTACAAAACAGATACCAAACAGTTGAAACGAAGCAATGACCCTTCTACTAATTAAAAAAGGAGATCAAAATAATCTGAAAAACTACAGACCAATAACGCTACATAATATCATGTATAAACTGCTGACTAAAATACTAACAAATAGATTGACCCCCAAATGTCAGATTCCTCTATATATATATATATATATATATATATATATATATATATATATATATATATATATATATATATATGACAGCCTTGAACATTGGGCAGCTAAGAACTCGTTGCAAAATAGCAGGATCGACCATAAATACACAGATTTATTAACAAACATATATAACAATGCAGAGATTATGATCAAAATAACGGAAGAACACAGCACTAAACCAATAAAAATATGACGAGAGGTCAGGAAAGAGACACAGTGTCACTAAAACTATTTAACCAAGCTCCAGAGGATGGGACAATTATGGGATCAGCATAAAAGGAGAACTATTGAATCACCTAAGATACGCGAATGATATAGCCTTGATAACAGATAAGAAAGATGAATTGCAAAAATGATTGAAGAACTGGACAACGAAGCGTCAAAAATAGGAATAAAAACTAACTATGACAAAACGAAGTAATGATAAATTAAACTAAGAAAGATTATAACGGTCGCATCAAGGAAATTGGAGGAAGTATCAGAGTATATATATCTAGGTCAAATAACAAAATTAAATAAAGACAATCAAACTGAAGAAATAAAAAGAAGAATCAGACTATCCTGGGTATCATTTGGTAAACTCTCATACATCCTAAAAAGCAAGAAATATCCGCAGTATCTAAGAACCAGAGTGTTCAATCAAATCAATGCATACTATCTGTCTTAACATATGGATCTCAAACATAGACATTTATCAAAGAAAATATAGATAGAATTGCCAAAACACGGAGAGCAATGGAGAGACAAATGCTAGGTATCAGACATAGATAAAAAGAAGAACACATGGATATGAAACAAAACAAAAGTAAGCGATGTCTCGACACAAGTAGCCAAGTTTAAATGGAAATTCGCCCGTCATATTTTAAGACAGAAAAACAATAGATGGAACAAAATAATCATAGAATGGAGACCCTGGCAAGACAAATGAAGAAGAGGAAGACCACAAATGAGATGGACAGACGACTTAAAAAAGCCACCGGACAAAGATGGGTACAGACCGTTCAAAATAGAGAACAATGAAGAGAACAAGGGGAGGCCTATGTCCAAAGATAGATAATTGAGGCTCATTAGATAGAAAGATGTAACAACATGAATCCGGAAGTCCGAAAACTGTCTTTTAATCAATCAATAACAACATCGGTGACAATAAATTTGTCTAAAAAACATATTATATTTATTGATTAAGTATTAAGAACAAATACGTATATAAATATTAACAATATTATTTTTAGATATATTATTCCTGCTACCACTTCTACCACATAGCCTTAATCACTCTGTATACCTTCAATATCTTCTCATGTTCATGCGACAGGTTTTAAACAAGTATCGTCTAGTGGTTTTACCACGATTATTTCAATTTCGCAATATTTAACCTGAATATATTATATTTTTCCCTGAATACGAAAGTTTCTATCCGATCATAAAATAACAATTTGGTAAAGAATTATATATTTAAAGATTCTACAAGTTGCTTACACATTTTTAAAATATTTTATTTTATACAGGTTGTCCATTGTGTGGGGTTATCTATATTATCATTTGAGATTTCGTTACCACATACGAAGAAATACACCAAATTTCCTTGGTTGGTGAAGGTTCTTATTTTGGGTTTATTTACAACTATATATGTTTCAAAAAAGCTGCTCATTTTATTTTAAATAGAGCAAACTGTATTTTTTTCAATATTTGGATTTATTATCATTTTGAGTAACATAACTTAAACCTGCATTACTGCATGTTTAATTATTTAATTATCATAAGATATTACATAACGGAATTTCTGCAATTTATAACAATTGCTTTTACCTAAAAACCCTTGGTTTCCTCAACAAATAGCTTCAATTCATTACATTACAACTTCTTCAGACTAACTGCACAACCCGACAATGTTGCCTATCATTAGTCATTGTCCTGTCATTTGTGACAACTGGTACCTCTTTTCTGTTTCACTCGACTCCTTATTTTGATTTTAATCGATTTTTAGGGCTATTTTAAAAATATTGGTTTGTTTTTGTAAAACAAACTTAATTAAATTGTCTACAATGGTAAAATACTGGATAATTTGAAAGAATGAATAAATAAATGTGTAAAGTACCAGACTTTATTGCGACACATAAAATAATGTTTTTTCTTCACAGGAATTTTGCGGTCTCTATTTTATTCTAAAATCTTTTTGTAAAACGGACATCCTGTATTCATTAAAATTTGTTTATTTATAAAATCTAAAATATTTTTGAATAGTTAAAGTATAACGCAAGGCAAACAACAATTTAATATAATAAGTAGCTTCACTCTTTTTTATTTTGTCTAAAATTAATAATGTGACCTTTGGTTGACTTTCGACTGATACGAGCAATAATTTTATTGTGAAATAATTTACTTTTATTATTCTATCAAGTTATAAATATTATCACAAAGAGTATGAACTGGAATCACTGTTATCTTAAAGTTGGAAATTTTATAGTGCCGTTTTTTTTAAGTTGAAATCATATTTATAAGTACTTTAAAAACCACCAACTTTGTCCATTAAATTTAATTGACCATTACCTTAAATTTCAAAAAGTAACTGAAAACATATCAAATTTAATATATAATTACATTAAATTTAATGTAAAAATTATTAAATTTAATGCATTAACATTAAATGCATTTAAGAAACGATTTATGAAATTTGCTTCCAGCACTTTATTTTAAAATTAATGCGTAGTTCTTTTACAGTGTATTTATTAATGATATCTATGACTTTTCGAAAGGCAAACATAAGCCATTAAAAGCCAGTTTGTTATCAGTTGTCATTGTGCAACAACATCGTTTTTTTCTAGGTTCAGATATGTCGAACTTTGTACCAGGAAAAGACGTTTTATGGGGAAGTTTCATTTAAAGAAAACAGCTGCTGAAAGATATCGATTGTTGGTTGAAGTTTATGGTGTGAATGTTTTAAATCAAAAAACTTCTGAAGGACACTTTAAACGCTTCAAATAAGGACTAGTTATGAAACAATATAATGATCTTAAAGGGTTCCTGGTCTATCCTCGATAAAAGCAGCACATGACAGAAAAAGATAAAGAATATTATGGAATACCTATCTCCAATCAGGGGCAGATCCAGCCTCTCTCTTTTGGGGGGGAGGCGGTGATATCACAAAAGTACAGTATGGTAAGCGAAAGCAAGTTGTCGACGGGGGGGGGGGGGGGGATACCAGCGACATTCCCATTTCCAGTGTAAAAACCAGGGTCGGGTCTATTTTTCTGAATTTGAAGCTCTTGGAGAGGGGGGGGGGCGATCACAAGAAAACACAAGTTGCTAACAGAGGGGAGGAAGTGCCAGCAGCATACACATTCCTAATAAAAAAAGGCAGAATCGGTTTTATTTTCCTGAATTCAGAGCTCTTGGGGGGGGGGGGGGGAGCGGCAATCGCAAGCATATACATTCCTATACTCTATTCAAGAACTATAGAGAGTAATAAAACTGTCACCGAAACCTCCAACGTACCTGCTCCAATGCCGCAGGTAACAGAACCCAACCGCCGACAAAATTCTAACTAAAATCAATGAAGATTGGGATTTATCTGAAATTAAAAGAACCGAGCTCTGGAAATTGCTCAGAGAACTTAATTTTTGCTGGGATAATCCAGATAGAAAATCTGTTCTTATAGATCGTCCGGAAACTGTCCGTTGGAGAAGGAAAGATCTCTCAAGTAAAAGGCAGAGTTGCTAGAAATAACACAACATACAAAATTAGTAATTTAACTGAACTTTTGAAAGATTTTTTTTTGAATAAAGTTACTGCGGAAAATTGGGAAAAATCCATATAATAAAATAATAAAACAAAATGTAGAAATTCGATCTCATGATCAGTGAGATAGAGGAACCAGTTATAATTAATTTGAGCAAAGCTAGCTTCACTGACTTTGACTAGGAATTAGATACGTAATGTTTACCAGTGTAAACACAATTTATTATTTAAATTTTTGTTTTAGTTGTATTTTATTGTTTAATGTTGTTTATATATTTTTTATATATATTTTTATTTTAGTGTGTCCCACTCTTTAATTTTATATATATTTAATTCCAATTAGCCCTAATTTTTTTGTTATTTTATTATTGTATTTGTGTCTTTTTCTTAAGCGTGAAGAATTAACATATTTATTTAATTTTTTTGAGGCTATCGGATTTCCATATAATAAAGTAAATTAAATTAAGATGTCAGTGAAATAGAAATAAAAATAAGTAGGTCTAATTTTAATTGTAACATATAAAAATTAATTACATTTGAAACCATTTTTACAGTTTAATTGTAATTGTGCAGATGGTTTTAGAAATAAAAAAACTGAAACGTCAAATGTCTTAAAATGTTTTTAATTAATAATAAAATGACCGATAGCTCCAAAAATATTTTATTATTATATGGACGAATTTATTTTTTTATGTGTTTGATTTCTTGTATTTTTGACAAAAATTCAGTTGTGGTTTGTGTTAAATATGGCAAAATTATCTATATTTTGTAATGTATCTGAATTATTACGAAATCATAAGAAATAAAATAATATTATAAAAACTTTTTATTTTAAGTTTATCACCGAAATAATATTCTATGCCATAAATACTTAGTGATAAAATGAACCTCCTTTCGACGCCTATGACAAGGATTAAAATCCTTTTTAACACTTCACACTTCCAAATATCTATTGTTATCCAACCCAAATAGTCCATTATTATTGACTGGTATTTTTGATTATAAAATTACTAACCCATTCCTATGAAAAATATATGTGTCTAACAAATTTTGCCAAAGAACCCAGACTAAAGAACACAGGCAGTTTGCGAAGAAAAAAAAGAGTAAAGAATGATTTATTACTCTCTCTAGTTCTTTAATAAAGTATAGAATAAGAGGCAAAATCGGGTTTATTTCTCTGAACTCAAAGCTCTTGGGGGGGCGATCGCCCCCACCGCCCCCCCTTGGATTCCCTCTTGTGCCCAATACTCAGCGCCACAAAGTTAAAAGAAAGAAAAGGAGAAATATAACATTTAAAATATTTTTTGAATTGGTTTTATTAGATTTTTGGAACTGGCATAGAGACTTTTTCAAGGAGGCACAGTAAAAGAGTGCCATTTAGTTTGTAACTAAAAAATCATAAATATAGAAATTGCACATGATCTTGAATTGTAATAGATTTGTCTTTGTTGCTCTCATTACCTATCATACATACACATTTCAAAAAAAAAACAATTACGATATTGATAATTGAGGTACAAGGGTATAGAAGTCAAATTTATAATATTCTGTATATGGTGACGAGAGCCAAAAATACGTGTACTAAAAATAACCGTGTTTTATTTTGATCTAAACAGGTTTCCGTGTTGAGAACTTCTTCGATTCGATTATAATAATTTACCACAAAACTGAATACGTAATATTTTTACCATACGAACTAATTGGGGATACTAAAACAAAAAAATCTTAGTACTCAATGTTTTCAAATCTAAAAAAATATTGTTATGAACGAAAAGAATATCATCACTATCATAACCTTAAATTTTTAACAGTTAAATGTACTATTTGGATGAGGAAAATTATCGTTGCCTAAAAGAAATTTACCTCAAAAAAACGACTGTAAGTTCTCGAATGCCTCTCTGTCTTCTTGTCCAACAGAAATTTGTGTAAACACAGATATAACAACAACAAATGATATACACGATAAAACTAACCTATCCATTTTAGTATGTTTACGAACTTAAAAGAAAACAACAAATAACGTTAAACCGACTATAGAAGAATGTTATGGTCTCGCTTAAAGAAATCTTGATTTGCGCGGCAGAGGTTAACCGGTTTTTTTGTGACGTCATGTGTTAATAATAATGTATTTCACGTTGTTACGCCACATTAAGAAGTTAATTTGGTTGCGCTTTCACCATATTTGTATATTTGCTTTATTATTAAATATTAAACTGTGACACGCAGTAGATTTTGTTTTGTATATTTATTTTTTATTTCAAAAGATCATGTGTGAATAGTAGGATGATTATACAAACATATAAGGGTATATAGTCTAATCAAAATAGACAAAAAAAAAGTATTTTATTGTGTTAGCCGTTACTTGATAGAAATCCAGTATATAACACTAGTTTACAAAATTTAACTTTTTGTCTTTTGCCGTGAATTTTATGGTAAATAATATTCACTTATGAACCGTTTTTGTCAAATCTAACCTCAAAAATTTTTATACAGCTCGAGTTATTTTTTTTAATTTTTATCATTTATGCATTTCTATTTATCGATAACGTGCGTATTTTACTGTGTTAAGATTAGTATCTGAAGTTTTTGCGTCATGAGTAGTCCAAGGAGACGTTGTTTAAACAATCCAAATCATTTTTGCTATATATGCGGAGAATATGTGTTTAACAATTGTAGAAAAGTTATATCAGAGTTGGTGAAAAATACATATTTTGAGTATTTTGGGATTCTCTTAGATAAAAATTAAAAGTCTTGTGTTCCTAATTGTGTTTGTAAATCGTGTGTGGAATATTTAAGATTATGGAAAAGTGGTAAAAGAAGTGCCTTTAAATTTGGAACACCGACTATTTGGCGAAAACCACAAAATCATCTCGAAGACTCTTACTTTTTTAGCGTGAACGTAAACGGTCTAAACACTAAAAATCGAACTAAATGGTAGTACCCAAGTACTAGTTGTGTTCAGCGTCCAGTGCACCATTCACCTGACTTTTCAGTGCCTAAAAATATATCTGAACCCTTAGAACAAGACAAGGACCAAGCTCATCACAAAATGATGCTGATTTTGAAGGTATATCAAATGAACCAAAATGCTTTTCCCAAAATGAGTTAGATGATCTTGTAAGAGATTTAAATCTTTCTAAACAAGCCTCAGAATTGTTGGTTGGCATCAAGACTGAAAGAAAAAAATTTAATTTCCTCAAATACTAAAATAACTTTTTATCGTGAGAGAGATAAAGAATTACGGCGTTATTTTTCCGAAGAAAACGGTATTACCTTTTGTTCGGACATTAAAAACTTGTTGATAAAAGTGGGCTTGAAACAATACGAACCAAACGACTCGCGTTTATTCATTGACAGCTCAAAACGTAGCCTAAAATGTATTCTATTACATAATGGAAAGAAATACGCTGGGGTACCTATTGTCCACAGTATAAAGTTAAAGGAAGAATATTGTAACATCTCGCTAGTCTTAAATAAAATACAGTACAATGACCATATGTGGCAAATTTATGTTGATTTAAAAATGGTGAACATTCTTCTCGGTCAACAAAGTGGTTACACTAAGTTTCCCTGTTTTATATGTCTTTGGGACAGTAGAGCTACACAAGAACATTGGGTAAGAAGAAACTGGCCCTTGAGGAAAACTATGAACCCTGGAAAGCAAAATATAGTCCTAAATTCACTAGTAGCTCGTGACAAAATTATCCTTCCACCATTACATATAAAACTGAGCATTATGAAACAGTTTGTTAAATCATTAGATAAAGACGGGGACTGCTTTTCTTACATTTGCGAAAAATTTCCTCAGCTCACTATGAAAAAGATTAAAGCCCGTATTTTTGATGGCCCCCAAATTAGACAACTTACGAAAGATACTCAATTTAGAAATTCTATGACTGAGTTAGAACTATGGGCTTGGATAGCTTTCGTCTCTGTGATACAGAATTTTCACATAAATAAAAAATCAGAAAATTATATTGAACTTGTAGAAGACCTTATGTTACTATTAAAAAAATTAAGGTGCAATATGAGAATAAAAATCTACTTCCTCCATAGTCACCTAGACAGGTTCCCGGAAAATTTAGGAGTTTTGAGCGAAGAGAAGGGAGAGCATATGCATCAGGACTTACGCGTCATGGAAGAGCGCTATCAGGGTTTCTGGGATACAAATATGATGTCACTATTATTGGTCTCTGACTCGTCATTTTTCTAAGTCTACACATCAGAGAAAAGCTTTAAAACGAAGTTTTTTAGAACTCAATGATTAACTTGATTTTTAATAATTTTTTTCTTAGTAAATATACATGTTTTTTTCTGTTTTATACCTACATAGCTGAAACTCAGAGCTGATAAAAAAATTCTACTCATATATTTGAAATTAGCATATCATATGTAGTCAACAACAGCTAAAATTTCTTCGGGAACAGATGTACTGTAAACTACTGTAATAGTTAAATAATAAAACGTATTATAATTTCCACAATATTACATGAACCATAACAATTGTTTCAACACTGTGTCTTTTTCAGATGGTAGATAACAGGTTTTCCGCATTTTTATTGTAAATGATAAGTTTTATCGTAAATCTAGGACAAAGAAAAGTTATAGATCCTGTAAATCTCTACAAAAATTGTTCTTATACTTTTTTTGAAAGTTGGAGAAATTGTATTTTGTTGTATTACACATTCTTTCTCTTCTAGCTGGATTTATGATTGATACAGACTGGTAAACAAAATAATCCGCCTTTTTACAACTATATTTTTTATTACAGCCTTTGTTGCAATTACAAAAAATAGACTAAAATGTGGTTGTCGGACTTGCATTGTCTTTTTTTTTTATTTATTTTTTACTACGTTTCCATTAAGTTGAATCTCTAATCGTTATCAAGTATAAACTGAATGTTTTGTCTTAAGACTACGAGTTTATATAGGAACTGTATTCATTGAAGCGCAAAGTTTCGCTTCCCTGTACACACCTCAATGATTTGATGTTACAAAATAGAGGTTACCAAAGATTAGGTATCTCAACACTCGGTTTACTAAAGATTCTACTATTGTTTTTAATGTAAACTGCTTCTATAAATTTTCTTTTTTTCATGTTGGGTTCCATATATATTGCCGCAGCCTCAGACCATTTTATATGTTGTTGTTTTTCCCAGGCTTGTTCTGCAATCGATAGGTTTTATATTTAAATATAGAAAGAACTTTTCCTACTTCTAAAAAATAGTGAATATTATTTTAGAAATTTTTATCTTCTAGGTATCAATATAATATTGATTAAATTATATAAACTGAGTTTTAAACTTAAAAATCCTGTTACTTAATATTTTTTTTTTAAATAAATATTGAAATGATTCGTTTTTATTAATAATTCATTGTATAAAACCACAAATACGGAATAGAACGTGAACACTTTTAGTTTCTTAAATCTTTCCTTGACATTTTTCAAAAAGAAATGAATGTTTATATGAAATATCTTTCTTCCAAAATATCATGGAGGCTTTTATTTTAGACAATATACATTTACTTGTTGTTTATACTGAGTTGTCACTTTCTCATCCAATCTGGGTTTATATCCAACCAATACCGATGTGGATTCATTAGAAAAAGCAATGTTTTTAATAAAAATGGGATCTCGAAAACACATTTCTCATAATCTTCTTCATAAAGTTATTTACCCCCTAATTCACTAACATGGTTTAACTTCATATCATATCATATCAACTGGTCTAGATTGACAGTAGAGAATTTAAATTGACAAGGGTAACAATAAATCAAGCAAGTTTTGAACCTTTAAAATATAATTAAAACAAAATCATAAGAAAAACAAAACTGGTCATCTAGGAAATTTAATTTCTAAGGCAACTAGAATGCATTCCAAATTGGTGCTGGATATTAGTGACACACAGTTTGGCTTCCGGAACGGGGTGGGTACAAGAGAAGCATTATTTGCTTTAATGTGCTTACTTAAAGATGCTTGGATATCAATCAGGACCTCTATGTCTGCTTCATAGATTACAACAAAGCTTTTGATAGGGTCAAACATGACAAACTGATAGAGATTCTCAGAAGCAAAAATTTGGATGAAAGAGATTTAAGGTTGATATCAAATCTGTATTACAATCAGCGAGCGGCAGTAAAAATTGGGCAGGAAATATCCGGAGATGGGGAAATACAAAGGGGAGTCAGACAAGGGTGTATATTGTCACCTTGACTATTTAACGCCTATTCTGAAGAGGTCATATTGGAGAGTCTTGAATCTGAAACAGCAGGGATAAAAGTAAACGGAGTTTTAATCAACAATATTAGGTATGCAGATGACACTGTAATAATAGCTGATAGTTTGAAAGACCTAGAAAAAATAATGAATAAAATATTAAGAATTAGTAGAGAATATGGACTCTCTCTTAACATGAAAAAAACCAAGTTCATGATAATTAGTAAAAACAACACCAATAATAATGAAACCCTAATGGTAGGAGGCCAGCACATAGAATGAGTTAAGAAGTACACTTACTTGGGAACCCTAATAACAGAAAATAATGACTATTCCGTCGAAATAAAAACCAGAATCGAGAAAGCACGTGCCAACTTTATTAGAATGAAAAAGGTTATTTGCAGCAAAGATTTAATGTTAGCCCTGAGAATAGGACTGACTAAATGTTACGTATACAGTGTTCTATATTATGGAATGGAAGCATGGACCTGAATCAAAAGGCAATTAGAAGACTTAACTCTTTCGAAATGTGGACCTATAGAAGAATTCAGAGGATTTCGTGGGTGGATCGAGTTACGAACGCCGAGGTGTTGAGAAGAATGGGGAAAGAAAAGGAAGTCGAGATAAAAGTAAAACAGAGAAAACTGCAATATTTCGGACACATTATGCGGGGAGAAAAATACAGCATCTTACGGCTCATAATCCAAGGCAAAATAAGTGGCAGAAGAGGCGTAATACGACGACGAATTTCATGGCTAAAAAATCTAAACAAACAACTATTTAGAGCAACTGCCTCAAAAATTAAAATAGCTATTATGATTGCCAACCTCCGCAATGGAGAAGGCACTTGAAGAAGAAGGCAACTAGATCAGATCTAAGTCTTAAACCTTCTTAGTGAATCTGGCTATTAATGTTTTGCATTTTGAGACGATGGTATTTATTGGTACGAAATATGTTTAATACCGTTATTTTCACATTATCCAAATTTATTGCTATTTTTCTACAGTTAATCTGGTGATTGCCTTGGACACTTAATAATATATCTACTTTTTTGTCATCACTAGTCGTTGGTCGACTGCTTCTTCGGGCATCTTAAACATGGGTTCTCTGCACCTCAAGTAGTGTCATTTTCAGTTAAAATTAATTCAAGGAAACGGATCATAGAATCAGTTATATTGGTAAATAATCATTAGATTTCATTTCGAGTTTTAACTGCCGATAATTTAAAAACAGTTACATTTAGGTTTTGGGTCATATAATAAAAGAAAAGTTCAAAATTTTATAGGGTGTTTAAAAGTGTCCAAAAAATTGGAGGTCGCTATATAAAAAATCAAATTTATTTATTTATTATAGCACAACAAAGTCGACGTCTCCGAGCTATTTTTCACAAATCCAGTGTATTTTAAATAACGAATCTACTCCAGACTTTACATTGTCATTATATCAACCACGTAAAGTACATACTCTATAAGCTATACAATATATGAATATTACATTTATCACACACAAACATTTTTAATTCGAAATATAATCAATTGCATTGTGTGTCGTATACAAAAAATTTGCAGGAAAAACACTACAGAGGGCAGTCTTGTACTATATTGAGAACTGTTTGTCTATTTACACCAGAGGTACACTGTGGGAAAGGTATTTTAACCCACTTGCGTAGAGAATCCGCACATCGACCATATCCTATCCTAATTCCGTTAAAGTTGCACCATATTTTGCAAGGTAAATGAAATCCCGATGCTTTTTCAGTTAGGCTGAGTATATTACTGGCATGGTTTGATGCCTTATCTTCCCATTTCTTTCGTCACGATAAAGTAAATGAATCCAGTATCTTGCATGTTTGGTGTGCATCATATGTTGAATGAATGGACGGTTGTGAATTTTTTTGCTTTCCCTTATAACCACATGATTTTTGCGCAGGTGTGGTCGTGGAAAATCGCTAAAAACTGACAGTAAGTGGGAGTAACTACTTAAAAATATTTTTTAGAAAAGCATTCTTATTGTTTTAAAATAAACACATTTAAAGATAAACTTCACCATTTCATATTCAGCTTCATAAACAAGGTCATTAAGAGATTCCAGAAGAAGTGCAGGGAAAGATAGTGTGAATTCAGAAAACGTGAATGAGAGTAAAAAAGAATGAAGTTAGGATAGGAGAGTAAGAGAGGGGTGAAAATAGGTCTTAGAATGTATATGTTTTTTCCAAAGTATTAAAGAAAATTTCAATAAAATATTTTAATAGCCTTTAGACCATTTATCGACCCGATCCAAGATATAGTAAGATTTGGTTTTCTATTACTGTTATTACCTAAATTATTAGATATCATAATCTTTTTGAAAGATTAATAAAATAATAATTTCAAGTAAAATTTATAGCCAGTGTTGATTACGATTCTTTTTTTTTTTTTGATCAAAAATAACTTTAATACAGATTACAGAAAATCATCGCTTTGAGAGGCGAAAGACACCTTAATTTTAAAAATATATTTTTACTTGTTGAATGCAAAAGGAGTTCGCAACCCAATGCAAATAGTTGCAACCTGCTGTTCATTTTCTGATGTTACATATAATGTTATTTCTGTTATTGTTTATCCACGTGTGAATTTTCATTTCCTTCATCTGATATAAAGGGCAATTGAGCTGCATTGTCTATATAAGTATTAATTATAATATTATAATCTTGAAAAGATAGTTGTATATACAATAATTTTGATATAACGTATGAAATTGTATCAGTACTGTTATTATTTAAACACTAAATTAAAAGTGTATAAATATATTTTACACAAATTAGTAAATTTTCAAAACGATGACAATTTGTTTTCTTGGATTTTTTCTTTATTTAATTGACACATTTAGAAAGAGACCTTACGTTCTATACTGTTACAAATCGTATTCCTTCAAATGGAGAGAGACTGACATAAAGATTGTAATAAATTCTTTATTTAAAAAAAAACTTTTTTTGAAAAATTACTCGGACACGTCGGCTTTGATTTCTTTGATATGAATTTCTTATACAGGGTGTTTCCAAATAAGCGCAAAAAATTTTAAAAAGTTAGTCTTGAGCTAATTTTAAATATTATCATTTTTAGATTTTTAAATTTATATCATTTGTTTTTAAAGATAATTAAGTCAAATTTGAAACACACAACACTTTTATTTAAGTTACTCTTTTATTTCATACTAGCGACCCGCCCCGGCTTCGCACGGGTGCAATGCTGATACTAAATACACTACAGAAAAACTGTGACTATTTATTTTATTTTTACAACAATTATTACATCGGCCTCCGACGCGCTATTTATAGGCACGCTGCTGCCGCCCCGGTCGGCCAGTACCGCCGCAAGCACTACTTCCCGCAATTTTAAATCTGTAATATCTTCGAAAATATTCATTTAAATCTTGTGCTGTAAAGGACCATATAGATCTATATTAAATCAACAATGTATTTAAGCTATTTAATTGGATAAGGATTAATGCTGTATTGGTTAAAATCGCTTCAAAATTTGCCATTATTTGTCGTAAAAAGTAAATGACAAAAAAATGTTATTGTGGGATATCCATGAGAGATAGACATATACCATCGCGGAGTTTTCTGTAGACCTTTTCAATGTGTACAGATAATTAGTACATTATTTTGATAAATCTCGTAGGGTTCAGCCTGCGTTTGCAATGTAAGCGGAAAAAAATATGATAATTAACGACATCACATTAGAAACCTAAAAAATAACAGTATTTCTCCACTATTTAATGGATGTTATTATACATATAAACCTTCCTCTTGAATCACTCTATCTATTGAAAAAAACCGCATCAAAATCCGGTGCGTAGTTTTAAAGATTTAAGCATACAAAGGGACATAGGGACAGAGAAAGCGACTTTGTTTTATACTATGTAGTGATACCTAAGACAAGCCCTTCTTGACATATTTAACGACTCTTGAAATTGTAAACCAAAATTTAAGAGGCGGGCTTCCCCGTTTAAGCTAGATGTTTTAAATGGCATTGGCTTTGTAATAAAATCAATATAAAGTATTTTAAAGTAAAAATGATCTTAAAAAATTATAAGGGGTTGATAAAAATTTACATTTGATTTTTATTATCATTAAAGCCAAATAACTTTCTTATTTTAAATAGAACACCCTGTAAATAAGAATAGCAAGCGCGTCTCTTATACGGTGGTTAACAATTTCAAGAATTTATAATAGTATATTAACGGATCAAATAAATACAATCCATTTCAAAAATAAAAGTACAATCACTATCTAAAACAGAATCAGAATTAAGAAACTTACAAATCTAAGAATGCATTAAAGTGCTTCAAAAGACAAGTATTGACAATTAACAATATTAACTAGTTTTTCAAGAATTGCAATATTTTTAATTTAAAGACATTAACTGGCAAATGAAAAATACCAATGTCGGCAGAAACTGAATTCATTTCCCTACACATTCGAGAAATAGGGCTGTTAATGGCATAATTCGTTCGGTAATATATCACCTCAAACAAATCGTCCGCTCTAAAAGCTCTTGGAGGAACCGATAATCCAATAATATTGAGTAGTTCGGGAGAATCAATACAAGAGTTAACAATCTTATAAAGTAGAACGAAGTCAAGATATATGCGCCTCACACACAATGGTAGCAACCTCAAAGCATCGGCAGTATCATCATATACATACCGCTCTTGCTGCATTCCCTGTTTAAAGGCAATGAAACTTAAAAACTTTCTTTGTACTCTTTCCACTTTTTCTTTGTATATAATAAGGTGACCAAACTTGGAACGCATATTCCAAGACTGATCGAACTACTGAGCAGTATATCACTTTAAAACAGTCTACATTATTAAAATCTGCAAGCATTCTCTTCACAAACCCGAGCAACTTCAAACTTTTGTTCACAATATTATCAAGATGTGTGTCGAAGCGAAGGGCCCTATCAAATGTAACACCCAGATCCTTCACACAGTCAACACGATTAATCGTGTTATTATCAAGAAAGTAATCAAAAGTTATCCAATCCCTTTTACGATTAAAACTTGTAATGGAGCATTTATTAATATTGAGGTGCATAAAATTTAATTTACACCATTCAGGGAATCGAGTTAGATCCCGCTGAATGCCCCGACAACCCGAAATATCTTTAAATCATCTGCATAAAGAAGACATCTACTGAAAGTTATAATGTCCTCAATATCATTAATAAAGCAGTTATAAAGGAGCGGGGCGAGGTGAGCACCCTGATGAACACCAGAGGTAACATGTATATCAGATGATTCACAGTTGTTAATTTTTACTAGCTGTATTATATATATATATATATATATATATATATATATATATATATATATATATATATATATATATATATACAATTAGGGAAGGAATATTGAGTATGGGATCTGTGAATGAAATAAGGACTCGTTTTTCATTACTACTTAATATTTCGACATGTATCCATGTGTTCATCAGGAGTAAAACTACAAAATAATACAAAGAAATGGACAAGTTAACAAACTGAAACAAACAATATAAATGACGTTAACTAACAGATTAGAGATCCTCTCGAAAAGTCAACCCCAACATGCTCAACATGGCAGTAAAAATAAATATAAAATATCAATAAAAGAACGTCAAAAAAGCGATAATTTTTCCCCTTACTTAAAAAAAAAACGATTAAATTTAAATGATACACTACACTAGACATATAGATACAGACACTCAGTATTTTTTATTATACAATACTCAACTTAAATTTAAAATTGCGAAGTAGTAGATATCTGTTGAACTTCCATTGTCTTTATTTATTTTTTTTTATTTTTATTTTTTTTTTGTTGAATATCACGACGTTTCGGCTAGTAGTTATCTCTAGCCGTTTTCAAGTGAAACTGAAATAAGCACAGACAAACAAACATTAAATTTAACATATTACAGTAAATATTATTTAGCTGACTAATGTTTGATTTATAATTAATGGCATTTTCTAATTATTTTGGTGTTCTAGAATTCTGACATTATCATGTTTAAAATTATGTCTTGTTGTTGAGGGATGTTCCACAATGGCACACAGGTTTTTATCCATACGACAATCGCTTTTATGTTGTGTTATACGATGTCTAAGCCATTGTGTGGATTGTCCAATGGAACAGCCTTGACATCCGAAACAAGATATTTCATAGACAATATTGTCGTACAGGTAAAAACTCCTGTGCCGTTGTGAAACATCACTCAACAACAGGACACAATTCTGATTATGATAATGTCAAAAATTTAGAACACCAAAATAATTACAAGCACAGACTATTCCTCGAAATGTGTCATATATATATATATATATATATATATATATATATATATATATATATATATATATATATATATATATATATATATATATATCATTTTTCCTTTATTTTGTCATTTCTTGGGTTTAGGCTCTATATTTAATAAAAAACACAAAACAATTGACGTTTCGCACTTTATTTAAGGCATTGCCAAAACTTTTTCCTCCTAAAAATATTTTTATATAATTAACATTCACATATCTACAATTTAAAAAAAAAAACAAACAAAACATTTTAAAACAGTATTTAAATTTTTAAAACTTTTAAAATATTTAATTTTGCCGGTACACACCTTGACATTCTGTTATTCTATTACTAAATAGAATTTAATCTTTACAACGTTTACTGAGAATACATGGAATGCGAATGTGTTTTGTTTTTTTTTATATTTTTTTATATTTTACAATGCACAAAAAACAAATAAGGTATATGTTTAGTTTTATCTTTAAGAGGATATTTAATTTTTGATTCTTATTTGACAGGATTGAATACTTAATATTTTTGTTTAAATTAGGCTTGTGTAAATGTGGCTCCAATTTCCCATATCTGTTCTGTCGTTAACAGTATTTTTATCTTTTTTAATTATGGCCATTTAATCTGTTCTTCATCAATTGGCTCGTCGTGCCTATATATTTTTTCGGACAATTTGTGCAAGGGATCGAATATGTTACATTTGATTTATTCATGAGAGCAGTTTTACTTTTTAAATTTGTGAACAATGTATTTAATTTATTATGTGACTTGTGGCATACGATAATATCGTTTTTTAAAAATCTATTTTATTTTTTTTTACAGCTCACTAGTGTAAGGTAATGCTACATATTTTTGCTGTTTATGTTCTATGTTTTTGGTTTTTACGTTATTATAAAACTTATATGTTTGTTTATCAGTTATTTTGGTGATAGTCTTTTCGTTAAAATTATTATTTATTAGTGTCTTTTTTACTTTTTGCAGTATTTTTGGTCGGAATTCTGAAGATGTTAGGGAGATAGCACGATCAGACAGACTAATTATAACACTATTGTTTTGAGTTTTTGAATGATTAGAGAATCAGTTTAGATATCTACCTGACCAAGTTGGTTTGGTATACCATTCAGTTAAAATTTTATTTTTTCTGCGTATAAGTGTCATATCTAGAAAATTAATTTTATTATTATTTTCTATTTCGGACGTGCACTGTAATTTTTCGTTCAAACTGTTAAACTCTTGAAGAATTTCATTTATTTTATTTTGTGGTACGGTTGCTACGCAATCATCGACAAAACGTTTGAAAAATATTATATTAAAATTCAATTTTTCTAAAACTTTTTCCTCTAAATATTCCATTACTAACTGAGCAATGGTAGATGAAATTGGTAATCCCATAGCACATCCACACATATATAGGAAAAATGATATAGTCTATGGTTCAAGAAAATATATATATATATATATATATATATATATATATATATATATATATATATAGATGTGTATATGTGTGTGTATCACTTTATAAAAACGTTCACTCGTACTAGGCCTATTGATTTAATCAAACATCCAACATTATTAAAAAAGTAAAAACAGTAGCAATAATTAATCAAATAAAGATCTGGATTAACTTTTCTACTTGACGGACATTCTGACAGCCGACGGGAAACTTGCATGGATCCACCATATTACCTAAGTACACGTTCGGGAATTACCAAAAGATAAATGAGTATATTATTGTAATTTAACGTCTTTACTTGCGTGTGGCCGCTTGAAAGTTTCCTTGGGGGCATTGAAAATGAATCTAATTTAGCTTCCAAAATTGAGCGAGTATGTAGAGGTCAGCACCAAGGTGATAAAATTGCTTGTCTAAAATTTAGTGTTTTCAAAGAGCGGGATTTATAGCATATTTTTCGTTTTTAATACGCCTTATAACAAAATAAATATAGGCTATTTCTAATCAGTTTTAAATTAAATTTTATCAATAATACTTTTGGCAGAGTCTGGTTAACAAGTCGTCTCCTCAACCGTCTGATATTCTTTTTGCAAGACTGTGACTTTGTCTTCTTAAGAAAGTATTGCTGAGTATATTTGTTAAAACAAAATAATAACGATGTTACTCAAGATCTATATAATTTCGAGCACGTCTATTGAAATGCAGAAGTTAATTGTTGGCTGTGACGCTAAAGTGAAAGAAATGAGCAGAAAATGGGGTTATAATTTTCGGTTAAGAATTGAGGTTATTGTAAGATCTTATACACCTGCCAAAGAAATTTGGTGACCTTTAATTAAATTAAAATAAGCTTTTTATCTGAGGAATCACGCTTTGTTGATCAATTTTTTTTATTTGAATGTATTATGATATAGAAGAATGAGAAATAGAAGTTTAATAACTAAAATACGTTTTTGCCACAGCTAAATGAAATTTTGATGTCTTAAATAATTTTTAAAATTTGATCTTTAAATTGTTATTATGTTTATTGTACTGTAAATACATAAATTTAGTGAATACAGTGACAAATTTTTATTATCGATTTTTTAAAAAATTCTTTTATACGTGGCTAACTTTGTTGGTTGTATTGTTAAAGAGGATATATATATATATATATATATATATATATATATATATATATATATATATATATATATATAACCCTGTATATTGGTTAATCTTAGATTTTATCAACATGAGTTGGTAAATGTAAGGATTTATAAAAAGAAACGATTTTTTCGGGCTTTTACCATTAGAATTTAGTACATGCTAGGTTTTACCAGTGACGGCTGGTAAATAATGGTTTTGGGAACAAAACAATAAATATTTCAATTAACTATAAGTCAAACCTTACAAATTTTTATGTATCTATCATCTATATCATGAGTCCTCACCTATTTTAAATTATTCTAAAAAAGACAATTAATGAATTGTCATTATTAGGTAGTAAAAAAAACATTTTACTTGTTACAACACTGAGTGCTATTGTGGCATTTAGAATTACAAAGTAATCCTTATGACTTGCAAGCGCATTTCTTCGAAAAGCATTTTTTGAGACATTTACATTTTATGAATCCTTGTCTTCCAGCCAACGACAATTTTCTGACAACTTCTCGAACACTCACTTTATCTTTAACAACTTCTATCTTTATAAAATCTTCAAAGCATGAAGTAAACTCATCCTGTGTGTAATGCTGTTTTAGTACTTCAATCTTGGTTCCCAGTAAGTAAAACTCATAGTCCTTTACATCTACCATAACTGCCATAATGCTTCCCGGATCAGTTTTAGCTCTGTTAGTGTCAAGTACTTTCACTCTTACATTTTGGCCAACCTTCACATTTGGATGTTTATCAGCCAACGTGGTTTCATTTTTTCAGCTTGGTTTTTGAAATCTAATTTTGCTTTTTTTCTGATTGTCTGGACAGATTTTGTCTTTTTCGGTATTGGATCTTCTTAAGCTTGAGCTGTTTTTTCTGACTCTGAATCGCTACAATGGTATTATTGGTTATTTACTTCTCCTTCATCTTTTCAATTACCATCATTTCTGGTCTTGTGTTCCTCACATTGTCACTGTTTATGTCCTCTTCTGACTCATTTACAACAACGTTGTCTTCCTTATCCTGTTCAATTACATTTTCGACGTTAATATTTTGTTCCGTATTTTTTTGCGAATGCAACAAATTCTCTAAATCTTCTTCAGATCTTAATAGTCCAATCATATCTTTAGGAATTGGTGACCTCGCAATGCCCATTTTCATTGGACAATCAAACATTGTTTCGTAGGGGGAGCATTTAATTCCCTTGTGATATGCTCTATTTTTCATGGCCTGGATGAATTTCAAGCCCTCTGACGACTGTTTGGTTTTCATCCAAGTGCTGAGCATATTTTCGATGTCTTGATTGGCCCGCTCCACTGATCCTTGACTCTGGCTATATCTTGGCTTTCCATGTACGATTTTAACATGCAACCACATATTGCATAAATTTTCAATTACTTGGTTACAAAATACCCGAACATTATTGGATGAAAAGATTTTATGCAACTTCTTCTGTGCATTTAGTTCGAAGGATATGAAGGATCACAAATTTAACAAGATGGTCTTAGTAAACTAATATGAATTTATAACTTCCGTCAGGGTTGGTTTGTAGATCTATGAGATCTACTTGACAACGTGAGTTCATTTCACTATGAAGAAGAGGCTTGATAACAATGCCCTTTTTCAAAGTATTCTGTTTCTTTTGACAAGGTTGGCATAGCCTCAATAATGTCATGATAGCCTCAACTGTTATATTTTTATTCTTGCTGTTACATTCTTTAAGCATCCTTGTCCTTCCTCCGTATCCAAAAGCAACATGCGTTTCTTCGAGAACCGGCGCGCCATCACATGGCGGTTTTGTAGAATATTGTTGGTTTGTGTTGCTTTTCTGTCATTGAGTAATCCATAGAGATGTCGCCACTGTGTCTTATTTACTGCTTTTGAACCGTGAAATCTGTTTATAGATGCGAGATAATGGTTTGTAACGAACGCAATGGCCTGATGAGTCCCATGCTAGGACGAAACAATGTTGTCGTCATTTTTCGGATCCGGAGTTTTTCCACTATCTTGGAAATCTCCGCACTTTTTAACATGAGAGTGATATTTATCAACTGTCTTTATATCCGCTAGCCGAGAATTTCCTACCGAAGGGCGGTTGCCTAGTCAGAAAAGGAAATTTCTTAAAAAAATAAAACTCGAAAGCGCAATAATTAACAATATATATCAAAACATATACAAAGTAAGTCAAAAAGTACACACACAAAAAAAATATTTTATTTTAAAATTATTTTTTGTATATTTCATTTGAAAATTACATGTACGAAAACTTCTCTCTCTCTCTCTCTCTCTCTATATATATATATATATATATATATATATATATATATATATATATATATATATATATATATATATATATATATATATATATATATAAATTTATATATAATTTATTATCAAAGCAAACTTTATTGAGCTTCAAATTTTATTTTTTATCTTTCTGAGGTTTAGATTCTTTAAATAGTTGAAAAGAAAAATTGACGTTTTCCTTCAGTTTAAGGCATTTTCAATTTTTTTTGATTTTCCTTGTCATTTTGTAGATACATTTTATACTACCTCTTTTATCTATTTATAGCTTCGAAGAAATGAAGCAATAAAATTTTAAACATTTTCGAGTTTATGTACATTTTATTGATTCTATTTATCAATGATTGTTTATTTGAAAACATTTGTCTAGGAATACGATATTCTACATCTTACAAATTTTCAGTGGGGTAAAAAATCGTGCCGGCTATTGTGAAATCCGAATGTCGTTTCCTTGAAACCAGTCTTGAACAACTCGCGAAGAACTGTTGGAAAATAAAATGCACTGACATTTCCCACTACATTAAACCAAAAAACTCTAAAGTTATATCTTATGATAACCCAAATTTTTTTTGTAATTCGATCTCTTTTAGTACCTATTCTATTTTATTTCGCTAGAAATTTAGATTGCGTTAAAATCAAATATTAACAAATCATTTATTTTTCTATTAATTTAGAAACAAGCTTTTTGGTAAACTTATTGCCAAGCCTAAATTTTTTTGTGGTTTTCTTCTCTATACAAATCAACATAAACCCATTGATAACCATAATTTTCGAACATTATGTAAGCTTGAGTTGTTGTCAACTAGATAAACAATAAAACTCACAAAAAAAGACGTAAGTCATTGTAGCAAATTAAATTTATTTAAATTGTATTTTATAAGTCAATTTAATTAAGAATCGAATTCTTTTGGAGCGCTGAAGCAAAACCAAAACAATTGAATAAGGTAATAAAATCACAACCGATTAGGCGACCCGCTATAATCGAAAACACCCAATTGTATTATGGGTGTTTGCTCAAGGGGTGAGCATAATAGAGGGAGTGACAATATGTTGACTTAATATGTATTAATGATCCGAAATCGGGGTTGTTGGGTTTTAGGAATTTATCCAATAAAGTCTAATATGATTGTCCAAATGAGTAGGGCCTAAGTCAATAATATGAACTACTAGAAAATGAAATACACAGAATGAATCATGGAAAAAGTTGCAGTGTCTTGCAGCCGACAATTTAAGGATATTTATTCCATAAGAAAAAGTTCGAGTATATATACGAGGGCAATGCTGAAAATTCTTGGATAAAATAAAAGTACTATAGATGGAACAAAAATTGATTTTTGCCAGATCTACTCCAAAAGTTAATTTTTGTTATCAATGACATCTGTTCAGAGTTCTTTTTTGTCTGATACTTTTTTTAATGTCGCAGTGTACGTATGTTATTTATTGGCATTTAATTTTGTTTTATACCATGGATAAGGCTTTTTTTCCTTGTAAGTTTCTTTCGGAAATTCTTTCATCCAGAGTTTCACTTTCTGTTATTTTCAGACCTTGATATTTGTACTCTTTAGTATATTTGATTATTTGCTCATTCTCTGAAATAACACTCTGTGGTGTGTGTACATACATTCTGTTTCCTTTACATTAAATTCCGAGCTCCACTTTTCATTTCATCAATCAAGTCATTTGTCATATGACCCAAATTCTCGTGGTCCTTAACTATTATCATCTGGTTGTCTGCGAAATACATTTCATAGAGGGGAATTGTCGTTAAGAGAGATACCCATCCCGCTACATTTTCTCTTTCACATTTTCAGAGGTTGTTTTAAAAAGTTTAAGTGACGGGCAGCACCTCTGCTTCAGACCCTTCATAATTACAAATCCGTTTGTCTTTGCTTGGCTCCTTTTGATTTTTTTTTATTGTTATTGTTATATAATCTTTTCACAGACTGCATAGTTGAAGCCTTTACTTAGTACTTGTTTTTTGTCTTTTGAAAGCTAGTAATTGGAGATATTATGAACGTTCTTTGTTACATCTATCGGCTTAGTTTGGTGAGAAGTTTTTTTTTATTGTAGTTGGGCAAATTAATGCTTTTGCTTGTTAATTTTGTGCACATTCCACCATCCGTGAAAACTTGCGATACAAACATTTTTTCATGCTTCAAACTCACCTTTTCGGACTGGCGAAATTAAATTGTCATTCCTAGCATCATTCCGGAGTGATTTATCCAGAAAATAAAATTATTTCCCGCTACAGCATATGGAGAAAATTTTTGGACATAATTCGACTGAACCATATTCGTAAGTTTTTAACCGTAAGGTCCTTTTACTAAACTTCCATGGCTTCTTCTTCAAGTGCCATATCAGGTCCCCCTGACGTTGGCAATTACATTGACAAGTATTTCACGGTCCTGCGCTAGCTGGAACAGTTCCCCCGCGCTACGTATACATGTCCATTCACGAATATTCCTCAACCAGAAAGCCTGTCTCCTTCTTACCCCTTTACGTCCCTCTACTTTACCCATCATGATTAGCTGAAGAATTCTATATCGCTCCCCTCTGAATATATGTCCAATATATGAGATTTTTCTACACTTCACAGTGTTTAATAGTAGACGAGTTGTGTCGGCCCTATTGAGTACCATTTTGTTGGTCTGCCTAGCTGTCCAAGGTATTCTCAGCATTCGCCGGTGTAACCACATTTCGAGAGCCTCCAACCGATTAATCGTGGCAGCCTTAATTGTCCAGATCTTAATTGTCCCCATATAGTAACACTGGCCAGACGTATGATCTTATCATTCTCTGTCGTAGTTTTAGGTTGAGGTTATCATTGCAGAAAAGTAGTTTCATTTTTTGAAAAGTTTCTCTAGCAGTCTCTATTCTACACCTTATCTCTTTATCTGGGTTTAGATTTTCGGTGATATAACATCCAAGATATTTAAAATGAGTCACCCTGTCTATACTTTTTCCTTCTATTTGTATTAAAGCGTTAAGATGAGGTTGTCTACTAAAGACCATAAATTTTATCTTTTTGATATTTATGTTGAGCCCCATTTCTTGACCCTCAGTGTTAACACAGTATAATAGATGTTGCAGGTCTTGTAGTTTGTCGCTTAGGATAACAGTGTCGTCAGCATATAGTATTGTATTTATATATTCTCCATTGATTTGTACTCCCATTCGTTGTCCTTGAGTAGCCCGTTAAAGATTTTATCTGAATATATATTAAAAAGCAGTGGAGATAGTATGCAGCCCTGTCTGACGCCTCGCAGAATTTTATTTCTTCTGTGAGTTTTCCATTTAGCCTTACTGTTGCTTTCTGCCGCCAATATAGATTTTTAATAATTCTTACGTCTCTGCTGTCTACCCCTACGTTACTTAAAATGTTTATGAGTTTTCTGTGCTGTACTCTGTCGAAGGCCTTCTCGTAATCGACAAAACATACGAATACATCCTTGTGTTGGTCCCGGCATTTTTGCAGAAGTATATTTAGAGCGAATAAAGCCTCTCTAGTACCTAGGGCGTTTCTAATCCGAATTGGGTTTCATCTAAATCTGCTTTGTATTTAGATCTTATCTTACTGTGGATGATTCTGAGAAAGACCTTCAAAGTGTGGTTCATTAGACTTATTAGTCTGTACTCACTGCATCGCTTTGCTCGCTGTTTTTTGGGATTCGGACGAATACAAACCTCAGCGAATCTTCCGGTATATCTCCAGTCGCGTAAACGGTATTAAAGAGTTTGACCAAGATTCCTATATTTTCCTCATGGATCATTTGTAACAGCTCGGTTGGGACATTATCAGGCCCGATGGCTTTCCTGGTTTTTGCAGATCTTATGGCAGATAGAACTTCACTGTTTAGAATTTCCGGTCCCATGTCTATATTAGCGTCTATATTAGCGAGATCATCGGAGTTGTGTTCATTCGGTCTGTCATGTCTTCCATGGCTATACATAACTTTTTTCCACCAGTTCGTGTTACCTGTAAAGTTAACGAAACAAATATGCACAACGTGAAGATCTTCTTCTTCTTCTTCTTTAGGTGCCATGTCCGTATTCAGACGTTGGTGGTCATCATGTTTACAATTTCCTGAAATCTTTCTCTATCTGCTGCAGCGCGAAATAGTTCCTCCACCGTGCACTCTCACACCACTGCCTGATGTTACGTAGCCATGAAAGCTTCTTTCGGCCTATCCATCTTTTTCCTTCCACTTTTCCTTGTATTATAAGGCGAAGTAGATGGTATTTAGGTCCTCTAATTACGTGGCCGAAGTATTCTGTTTTCCACCTCTTTATAATGTTCAAGAGCAGTCGATCTGTATCCATCATTCTGAGAACATCCTCATTGGAAGTGTGCGAAACCCATGATATCTTTAGGATTCGACGATAGCACCACAATTCGAAAGCTTCCAGTTTGTTTAGCGTTGTGGTTTTTAGTGTCCATGTCTCGCAACGGTATAATAGAATAGACCATACATAGCATCTCAGGACCCTCTTACGAATATGCATTGACAGGTTCCTCTTGCATAGAACTGGTTTCCATGTCATAAAGGCCTTACGCGATATTTCGATCCTAGCTATTATCTCTTCATCTGAGTCCTCATTTACATTCAACCAACTGCCAAGGTATCTGAAATGGTTTACACGCTCTATCCTCTCTTCATCGAGCCAAAGTTGACATTTATCTACATTAATCTTTCCAACAGGCATCCACTTTGTTTTTGAGATGTTGATTTTAAGGCCTCTTCGGCAGCTCGCCTCATTGACTAGATTTACTAATGTTTGGAGATCCTCGATGCTTTCTGCAAGAATGGCCGTATCATCAGCAAATCTAATATTGTTGATTACTTCTCCACCCAGTCTTACTCCCTCTTTTCTGTTATCCAAAGCCTCCTTAAAAATTTCTTCAGAGTATACATTAAAAAGACAGGGTGACAAAACGCAACCCTGTCTTACTCCACGTTTGATATGTAGGCTTTGAATACGACTGTTTTCAATTTGGATAGAGGCTATTTGATTGTAATACAGATGTTTTAGCAGTCTTATATCGTAGTGGTCTAGACCTGCTGCTTGTAGACATTCAAAAAGTGTATCGTATTGTACTCGGTCGAATGCCTTTTCAAAGTCGATGAAACAGACGTAGATTCACAGCTCTTTTGTAGGAGAACGCGCATACAAAATAGTGCCTCTCTGGAAGATATACTATTTATTAATTATTTTTTAAATATTTCACTTTAAAATTCATAATGAATATTACTTAATGCGTTACTTTTCTTAACAACAAAATTACATACGTATCTTGGAAAAAATCTTGGCAATTTAAAAAGTGCTTTCAAGCATTCCACAAATTAATAAGCGGCATTGAAATGAGACACTTCCAACAAGAACCTCGTTTTTTACATCAAAACCAATTATCATGATCAAAATGCATCGCATGATAAACGAATCAAAAAATTCACCGAATTCCTTAAAAAATTAATAATAAAATGTAAGAACAAGGTATAAAACTTAAGTCGAGTTCACTGCTGTAGGTGAAGACAGACGCGGGGCAAGCAGTCGCACATAACGAGTCTTCGATTCTTCTTATTCTTCTCGCGTAGTTACTAACGAGTTGGTCCGGTGTCGGCTCGGAACCACAAAGGCGGCATATTAGTCACACCTGCCTGATACTACCAGAGAGCAAAGGAGCGCATTACACAGAGCTTTCTCGGACCAACCAAAAGGAATGATTGGCATTATCATTAATAATAATAATACGTCGTACCACTTGTCTTCATACGTTTGCATTTACTTGGAGAATGGCTAACTATGACCAGGGAAAATATGATTTTTGTGCCTGGTGAGACCACCCAGTGGTGGAGCAACTTTATTAAATCTTTAGTTATAGGTAATAATTAATATTTGCAATGATATCTCATATTTATGGAATCACGCTGGAGTTTTACGCTGAAATTAAATATTTGTAAGACCGATTCCATTCAAAATCATGCTTTTCTCCGTGAAATATATTATTCTATAGTCTATTCGAGAACTAGAGAGAGTAATAAATCATTTTTGATTATTTTTTTCTTCGCAAACTATTCTTAGTCCGGTGTTATTGGCAAAATCTGTTAGACACATGCATTTTTCATAGGAATGGGTTAGAAATTTTATAATCAAAAATACCGGTCTATAATAATGGACTATTTTGGTTGGATAACAATAGATATTTGGATGTGTGAAGTGTTAAAAAGTATTTTAATCCTTGTCATAGGCGTCGGAAGGAGGTTTATTTTATCACTAAGTATTTATGCCATAGAATATTATTTCGGTAATAAACTTAAAATAGGAAGTTGTTATAATAATATTATTTTATTTCTAATGATTTCTTAATAATTCACATACATTACAAAATATAGATAATTTTGCCAAATTTAGCACAATTCAGAACTGTATTTTTATTATTTTTAGTTTTTGCATAGAAACCATTTTAGGTACATTCAGACTAAAACGTAGCCTTATTCTCTCAAAAAACTAGTTACAACTTAAATACTTACAGAATACCCGTTGTCAAAAATACAAAAAGTTAAACATATATATATAAAAAAAATAAATTCGTCCATATAATATTAAAATTTTGGGGCTATTGATCATTTTATTATTAACTAGCGACCCGCCCCGGCTTCGCACGGGTGCAATGCTGATACTAAATACACTACAGAAAAACTGTGACTATTTATTTTATTTTTACAACAATTATTACATCGGCCTCCGACGCGCTATTTATAGGCACGCTGCCGCCGCCCCGGTCGGCCAGTACCGCCGCAAGCGCTACTTCCCGCAATTTTAAATCTGTAATATCTTCGAAAATATTCATTTAAATCTTGTGCTGTAAAGGACCATATAGATCTATATTAAATCAACAATGTATTTAAGCTATTTAATTGGATAAGGATTAATGCTGTATTGGTTAAAATCGCTTCAAAATTTGCCATTATTTGTCGTAAAAAGTAAATGACAAAAAAATGTTATTGTGGGATATCCATGAGAGATAGACATATACCATCGCGGAGTTTTTTGTAGATCTTTTCAATGTGTACAAATAATTAGTACATTATTTTGATAAATTTCGTAGGGTTCAGCCTGCGTTTGCAATGTAAGCGGAAAAAAATATGATAATTAACGACATCACATTAGAAACCTCAAAAATAACAGTATTTCTCCACTATTTAATGGATGTTATTATACATATAAACCTTCCTCTTGAATCTCTCTATCTATTGAAAAAAACCGCATCAAAATCCGGTGCGTAGTTTTAAAGATTTAAGCATACAAAGGGACATAGGGACAGAGAAAGCGACTTTGTTTTATACTATGTAGTGATTAAAAACACTTTTAGGACATTTAACGTTTCAGTTTATTTATTTTTTAAACCATCTACAGAATTACAATTAAACACTAAAATGGAATTAAAATGCAATTAATTTTTATATGTTATAGTTAAAACTAGACTTACTTATTTTTATTTCTATTTTACTGACACCTTAATTTGATTTACTTTATTATATGGAAATCCGATATAACAAAAAAAAATAATAAAATAAACGTGTTAATCGTAACACGCCTAAGAAAAAGCCCCATGTACAATAATAAAAGTATTACGGCTAATTGTTTTTATATATATATATATATATATATATATATATATATATATATATATATATATATAAAATTAAAGAGTGAGACACACTAAAATAAAAATATACAAAAAAATATATAAACAACATTAAACAATAAAATACAACAAAAATTTAAATAATAAATTGTGTTTACACTGGTAAACATTACGTACCTAATTCATAATCAAAATCAGTGTAGCTATCTTCGCTTAAATTAATTATAATTTATTCTTTTATTAGATGGTCCACACATTTTTTCCAATTTTGCGCAATAACTATTCAAAAAAAACGTTCATAAGTTCAGTTAAATCACTAATTCTGTAACTTGTGTTATTTCTAGCAAATCTATCTTTTACTTGAACCCATACCGCGATGTTGCTTAATTGTTTGGAGATATTCTCTTCTTCAACGGACAGTTTCCGAACGGTCTGTAAAAACAGATTTCCTTCTCTGGTTAATTAAGTTCTCTGAGCAATTTCTAGAGTTCATTCCTTTTAATTTCAGATAAATCCCGATCTTTTTGGTTTTAGTTAGAATTTTTTCGACGGTTGGTATCTGCTTCTCATAATAAAACGAATTGCAGTTTTTATTTCTTCTTCCAACGGGATTTTCCTGTGACCGAATGTCATTTGAGAGCACTGACAATTCCAATCATCTTTTTCTCTTTCAGTATTCGGTACATAGTAGATTTTCCAACTCCTGTCATTTTGGAACATCTCTGAACAAAGCTTTTAATATTATTATCTGAATATTGATATCTTAAGGCATCGTAAACATTTCGTTGAGGGAAAAATGCCCTGGTTTTAACGATTTTGGAATAAATATAGATGTGGAAGTCATATCTCACTAATCTCAAATAATATATAAAAACAAGCGCAAACAATATAAATCACTAAGGACACACTGTAAGGTGTACTTTGCTCACTAACAGAAATTAAACTGAACTATGAGAAATTTTATTGTTGCAGTAAATTTATAAAAGGTTATAATATGTAAATATAACTATATATAATTAGATTTAGGAGTTCGTCGGAGGTTTCGGTGACAGTTTTACTACTCTCTCTAGTTCTTGAATAGAGTATAGAATTCAAAAAAGTGTACACGTATTTTACTATTTCGCGAAAAAATCATTTTCAAGGAAGTTATCGAAATTTTGCAGTTGAGGTTGGAGTTTTACAGTGAAAAAAAATATTGTTTTATTCAAAATTTTATATTTTTATGACTAATGGACCTAATTTAATTTTCTCTTTTGATTGAGTCACACGAGTCATAGGCTTCCAAATAAAAAAATTGAAAGCCGGAAAATTTTCAAAATTAACAAAATGGCAGCCATTTCTCTGTTCCATAATATAATTATCATTTTTGTAATTTTTCTATAAATTTAATTACCAAATAGGTTTCATACGATTCTTGTTTCGAGAAATAACCGTCATTTTGTTAATTTTGAAAAAGGATCTAACCGATTAAGAGGGTCGAAACTGCCCCCTCGGTAATAAAAAAATATATAAACACCCGGTTGTTCTACATCAAAAATTACCCACAGAAAAAATTTTTTATCGTCACATAACCTCAAAAAAAAAAATAAAACGTCTTTTTTCGTTTTTTGACGATATCTTCGGTTCTAATCATCGTAGAAATTTCTTCTTTTTTTTTTCATTTTGTAGGTTTTTAATACGTTAATTATTGCTTTACTGTTTAAAATAGTAATAATACTTTTAAATACATACGTGCATATTTAACGAAAAAAACTTTTTCATGAACTTAAATGATTTATTTCTATGTTACCTTGCATTTAAAAAAATTACAGTATTTGAAATAAAAAAATAACCCAAAATTGTCTTAGCCTTGTCTTAATCATGCCTTAAAGGGAAATATATATATATATATATATATATATATATATATATATATATATATATATATATATATATATATTTGTGTGTGTGTACTGGTATTTTTCCGGTTTTCAATCCGTTCGTCTGTAGAAATATCTTCACGACGTTTCGCCAACATCTCAGCTGGCATTTTCAAGTGATGCTTCCTCGACGGCTGCTCGACTTAGACTTCTAACTTTAAAATTTCAATAACTTCGTTAAAAATGATTTTTTCGCAAAACAGCAAAACACGTATAAACTTTTTTGGACTGAAAGGAAAAAATCGGCTATAAAGAAAGCCAATACGGTTCCATCTGCAAGCAAGGTCATGGCTTCAGTTTCTTGAGATGAGTATGGTATAATTTTTATTGATTATCTTGGAAAAACTCATCAACGGCGAGTATTATGCGAACTTATTGGAGCGTTTGAGTGATGAAATTAGGAAAAAAGGCCATATTTGACGAAAAAGAAAGTGTTGTTCCATGACGACAATGCGCCCTTTCACACATCTGTTATTGCTGTGGCCAAAATCAATGATTTAAACTACAAATTACGCCCTCATGCACCCTGTTCGCCAGATTTAGTACCATTAAATTATTTTCTCTTTCCAAACTTGAAGAAATAGCTCGGTGATAAAAGATTTTCAAACGATGAAGAGGTGATGTCTACACTAGATGGCTATTTTGAGGAGCTCGACGTTTCTTACTATAAACAAGGTATCGAAGCTATTGAACATCGCTAGGAAAACTGTTTCGAGCTAAAAGGAAACTATGTTGAGAAATAAATAAAGTTTTTGTCAAATATTTTGTGTTTTCTTTGTCAGGCCAATTAATTCTGGGACTGCCCTCGTATCAAATGAAGATAAAAACTTCGCAATTAACTACTAATTTTTTTAGAAGAAATCCTCAGTTTGCGACTAAAAAATATTTTTTTACCAACTTTCACTAGTATTTTATCCTTTTCTAATAACTCGTAAATAAAATTTTGCACTGGTTCACGATCTCCAAAAAAATAAAAACGATTTGGTTCTATTTCTTTCCAGAAAATCGATCGAGATAACGGGAAATCATTTCGTTGAAAATCTGGGTTAATGGTAGAATAATATATCTTCACAAATATTCAACATATTTTGCATCAGTTTATAAAAAATAACAGTCAATAATAAAAAACATAAAATTAGCGTACAGTCGGCCAAAAAAAAAATGATTTGGGTGGACAATTAAGCAAGTAATAAATTTGTTGATTAAGTTAATTCACTTCCGCTGTACAAATGATTATTGTTACTTATCGACAATTCATTAGTTCTTATATGATTAGGTAAATAATTTATTCTTAAAATGCAGTATGGAAAATACTTGATTCAGTGGATAGTTTAATCGAAATAGGCATTATAGCGATCAAATATTTAAAATATAGAAGTAAGGGCGATGATTTCAAAGCAGTGGCGTAAATAACGGCCCCGCAGACCGCGTGATGCGGGGGGGGGGGGGCCTTAAATTCCTTGATGAAAATAAATAAATACAAAAGACGGGTACAAAATAGTAGAGTGCATTTAAAAATCTGCGAGGGGGGGGGAGGCGAACATACTCTTAGTTACGCCACTGTTTCAAAATATTCAGTAATTTAAAGGTCATCAAATTTTATGCAAGAAATTACAAAATAATAAACAATTAAAATAAAGTTTTAACTGATAGTTTGAATTACATCAAATTATTCTCTATTAATTATTAGAGTAAGATAGTAAGGTGGGTAAATTTTCAATAACACTAGACCACCAGTGTTGAAGTTGATTGGTGTTCTGAAAAAACAGAATGAGGCGGTGTAATTGATCTGGTAATGCGGTATAACTTAGCCTGATATAATAATAATGTTCGAAGGTGTTTTTTTATCGCTTTATTGTCATGTTTAATTCAGGGTTTCTTTGATATGCTTATTTTAGAGACAAGAGTCGGGTCAAACCAGATATTAGTATTTTAAAATATTTATTTTAATATATTAGGCTTTGAAATAACAAGTTTTTTGGTGCTTTAAACAATTGGAGAAGGTCAGATCTCTGTGTCTATTTTAAATGATGTAGAACCTTATTTCACTGATTCATTTGATTGTGAATTTGTGTTTTGCAATAAGAATTTTCCCAAATAAGTTCAAAATATATATATATATATATATATATATATATATATATATATATATATATATATATATATATATATATATCAGATTTGGAAACAAAACAGCAAAATGTCAAGGAGGCAAGAATTTTAAGAATGCCTTGAATAAAGGGCGAAACGTCAATAGTTTTATGTATTTATTAAATATAGAACCTAAACCCAAGAAAAGACAAAATAAAGAGAAATGATATAATCTATGGTTCAAGAATCAAGAATATATATATATATATATATATATATATATATATATATTTCCGGATACCCTATTTTTGAACACATTCTATTATTTTAAAAGATTTTTATTGTTAACTTTACTTTTGACACTTGTCAAGTGGCATCGACGATCTCTCTGTCCCCGAGAGCCGATCTGAACCCTTTATATACCGGAAGATTCCTTAATTTTCTAGAAGGATTTCCATTCTACATGGTGTAATAAAAGTAAGAAAAAGGAAGAATCCGGCAATTTCTAGACTTTCTATTATAGGTGTTCCATGTTAAAAATAAGAAAATAGAATTATCTAAAAAATTCCAGACCTTCTTTCATAGACGTCTCCTAAGGAAATTAACAAAGGTAAAATAATTAAATAAATTATGAACTTGCAGAAAATCAACCTAAAACCCTACAGATTACAAGCTACAAACACAAACTGATACTATGAAATGTAAAACGCTATAAAGTTCATAAAACAATAAATATATATATATATATATATATATATATATATATATATATATATATATATATATATATATATACATATATATGAAAGAAAATGAATTATCGAGGAAAGAAAATTATTTTCCAGTATATAAGAGAACAATCATAACTATATAATGATTAAATATAAACTTAATATCTTGGAAATTACAGACCAGTTTTTTATAATCGAAGTTAAATTAGTTTCAGAATGGGTGGCATAAAAAACTTTTTTTTTGGTTGTGTCAATTTTTTGGTATGGTGATTAATTATCTACAAGATAAAGTTATGTCACTAAAAATGACAAAAAGTTACTTTTTACCACATCTTATGAATTAAGAATAATAAAAAACAAATTAAATTAATCTAAAAACTGTAAATTAAAATAAGAACAAAAATTGGTCTACATTGTTTTTTTGTCTGTCAATATTGCTTAAGATTTGCAGTATTCTGCATATCATGAAATAAAAAGAAAATAATTAAATTATCGTTAAAGTATTAAACCTTACTATGTTGTGGTTTCAAATAAATTGTTTGAGTTAAAGTTATTTTTGCGTTGTTTTGTTGCAACTACGCAACGGATATCTTTGGAACTACCGTTATTTTGCATTATATTTAATGTTTAGCAAAGTAAAAAAATCCTGCAATGGCAAAATTTACAATTAAACATCGCAACCGGCAACAATAAGTAACGCGACAAGTACATTCTCGAACGAGCCGACAACTTCTACTTCGGCGACTCAACACTTTTCGCGAATACGCATGGAAGAACGAGAATAACGTCTGCCGATATAAAAACGCCGCAGTCACATATAATGAAGAGTAGAGTCGAACTGATTCGTACGATGAGCTTAAGAACCTTAAGTGGCTTTAAAAAGATAAATGAGTTAGTAGGTTAAGGCGTAGTGTATACCTAGATATTAGCAGTGTAAACCAATTTAGTGATTTCCTCATGTGAAAATAAATTACGACATATACCCATGTTGAGCGTGAAAATAAATAATTATTGTTAAGTAAATTTGATGGAATGATGGAATGTTTGTTTCTTGTACTTCAGTCCCTGATTTGGAACCAACTCACGGTATACCAGTTGTAGTGGTGAACAGAGTGAGAAAAAAGAAATGCCAGTGGCTATTTACAAATGAGTTTTTATTTTACCGAGAATGTAATGAAGTCCTAGCCAACAGCAACTTAAAACCATCTCTTCTTCGTAGACACTGTAACCCAAGACATCCGGATCACAAGGATAAGCTTGTCGAGTATTTTGAAAGAAAATTGGCAGATAATAAAAAGTCTAGTGTGTAGCACATACAGGGGCAGGAAATTTGATTGAGCCATGTGCTAAAGACATCACAAAGTGTATGCCTGGAGAAAAAGCGGCAAAAAAAATTGGTCTTGTTCGCTTATCAAACAACATAGTGTCGCGTAATTAATAATTTGACAAATGACGTGTAAAGTGACCTTTAAAAAAGAATAAAATTTAATTATCTTGCTACTAAACTTGACGAGTCAACCGTTGTAGCAAATAGTATTGCTTCAAGAAACAGCTAGATATTTCAGTGTATATTTTTTTGAATTATCGGTCAAGCGCTTTCGGTCTTACTTAGCCCATCCTCAGGGCTCAGACCCTTGAAACCAGAGAACATGATCAGTTAATAAGCTTTCTCAGTACTCACCGACTACACTCGCTCGTCAAAGGTTACACTTCAACCATGCCATTTGAAGAACAGTCTCCAACGTCAGCGCAGCCTTTACACTTAACGACTTGAAAGATAAAAATGAGGTTATGTTACACACATTCATTGCATAATAAGGCAATTGGAAGTGTCTAAAAATCAAAAAATATGTATAAGTATGTATGAGCTTGAGTAGAAATTATCTGTATGAGTTTCTTAATTTCTTGTTTATTACATTTCATATTACTATTCATTAATAATGAGAAAAAAATGAGAAAAAGAGCAGAAAGGAAGAACAGTAGAAACTTATTGATCTACAGGGTTACTGCTATCGGCTATTCTGTGACATATTTCGAACACTTGGGTTCAGTGACATGAAATTTCACATGAATAGTGATATAAAATGTAATAAACACGAAATTAAAAAACTCATATTCATAATTTTTTTTAAATACATATTTTTTGTTAAATCTGTACAAACTATTTATTCTGTTCTCCGTTTTCTCAACCGCCATCAGTTTCATTGTTATCATTACAATTATCAGCACTATTATCACTCTCATCGTCATCATCATAATAACTCTCATCATTATCATCACTCTAATCATTGACCTAATCATCAACATCATCATTATTATCATAATCATAATTATTTTCTCCCCTATTACTTTAATCGTCTTTGAAAGCAATATTACAATAATTCTTGATTGGATAATCGATTACAATATATTCGTCAAATGTAGTTTATTCTGCATCTCGAAAAATAATAATGCTATTAACAAATGTTACTATCTATTTCATCAAAAATCAATCTAATTTTTAATATTCCTAATTAAAAGTATACTGTTGAGCACTGTAACAATTTTTTCTAAATTTGAAAAGCAAGTAAATACGGTAAAATTATAATTATGCATAAAATGAAAAAAAGTGCAACAATTTGTTTATTGCTATTTTTAACAATAATTTGATTACAAAGACATATCATCAATTGTTCGAATTTGAAGCGTCCAAGTCACGCTTTTTTTTCGCGCGCCTCAGGCTGAAAGAACGCCCCCTCCAATATTCACTTTCTGACTCTCAGAGTAGGTGCAACCATTTCTACATCAACAATTTTGAAATAATTAAGTTCAAAACTGATGCATACAATAGTTTAACCATCTCCCTATAAGTTTCTACTTAAATAATCCCTTAATGTTAATAAACAACTCCTCTATCGCGTCCACTTATCGGTATTTTGATATTAACAATTGTCGAAGAGTTATTCTACTTGTTTATAACGAAAAAACAAACCCCAATTTTGTTTATCCGTTTCAACAATTTAAGATTAACAATTCATTTCGTTTTTCTTTGATATTGTTAGTATAAGTCTGGAAATTTCATTTGCGTACCCGTGCATAATAAAAAAACATAAAAAGTTATAAACAAATTCAGTGTGCAAAAAACTATTGAATATTTTTACTTGAAATTTTGCACATTTGTTGTAACTTTTTTAGCTGCAGTATAAAGTTAATGCAAAATATTTTTTCTATTGACACATTGACACACAATTGAAAAAAAAGCCATTTTAGCAGGTTGTTTTTGCAATAACTAACGAAAAAATAATCCGATTTGGATGGATCTTAGCTCATTTTGTAAGTATTTTCAATGCGCACAATTTTTGTTTGAACCTTTTTTACTGAAAAATAATAGCTTTTCCTAGAACTCGAAAAAACTGTTATTTTTTCACATGTTTTTTGTTAAATGAAAAATTTTTCCCAAAAAGGAAAATGAGACATAAGATACTACATAATTACTATTATCATTCTGAAGGTTTATACGTAATCAGAAGTCTACTAACAATAAATTTCAAAATCACCTCTTATGAGGCTAACTCCGCCGGCCTAATAGCTCCACTGACGAGACTATAAAATGGTCGAAACGCATATCAAGAGAGAACCAGATTTGTATTTACAACGAATAAACTGTTTGTATATGTCATTTCCTTTTTCTACTTGAAAGGAGAATATGTTATATATAGACAAATTATTAGTATCTTCTGTAACAAAACAGTGATCTTTTAATTAATGAATATTTATTTTCCCTATAAACTCCCACAAAACGTGTTATCAAAAAAGGTTATTTTATTTTAATTACCAATTTTACAAATTGTTTTTTAAGTTTTCATGACCAGTCGTAAATTAGAACAGTCATTATAATATATACCTTTTCCTGAAAATCTATTGTCATCACAAAATTAAAATTTTTATATAGGGATTCTCAAAATTAATTTCTGGGTAATTCCAAACTGACAGGAAGCAACAAAACTTCTTTTATTTCATTCACACTCCACCAAACACAAATAACTTACAATCTGATGCTGAGCATATTAGAGGAGAGTCGCGTTGAAACGAATGTTATTTTTAACAGGCCGTCGCTTTGATTTAATAAATTATATCGAAGTCGAAAGTTGACAGCGGCGTTTAAAATAGCATACATCTCTGCTTCTTGTCTTCACGCGTTTATTACAGCGATTTTGATAGGCGTAAAGGAAAAATTATCGAGAAATTCCGCTGTTTAATTATTCTTATAAATCATTTGCAGATGTAAAGAAACAGTCACACTTTATAGATTTATAATGGTATGTTAAAGGTGAAGTGCTTGAAAGTATACAAGTGACATTAAAATAATAATTAAAAATTTGGTTCAATATAATCTCTCTCTCTTTGTCAACCTCTATCCATCCACTCCTGGTTGTAGGTCTCTCTCAATTGTTTCCATCTTTCTCTATTCTTCGCTAATCTCATCCACTGTTTGTCCGCCGCTGTCCTTATGTCGTCTACCCATCTTTTTTGAGGTATTCCCGTGCTTCTTGTTATCTCCCTCGGTCTCCATTCCAGGATTCTTCGTGTCCATCTGTTGTCCTTATATCGGGCTATGTGACCAGCTCATCGTCACTTCATCTTTGCAACCTCCTTCACGATGTCTTTGACTTTCGTTCTGCGTCTTATCTCGGTGTTTCTAATCCTGTTTCTTAATGATATTCCAAGCATGTTTCTTTCCATCGCTCTTTGGACTGTTTCTAATTTTTTAGCGGACTCTTTGGTGAGGGACATGGTCTCTAATCCACATGTACACACCGGTAATATGCATGTGTCGTATTCTTTTCTTTTTAGATTCATGGGAATTGAATTATTTTTCAGGATGTATGCAAGTTTACCGAAAGCGGCCCATGTCAGCTGTGTTCTTCTTTTTATTTCAGCATCCTGGTTTGATTTCCCTAGTCTGATGTCATGACCCAAGTATACATAGTGTTCGACGTTTTCTATCCTCTGGTTCTGTATTGTTATGTTTGCCTGTTCGTGGCTCATTATTTTGGTTTTGTTGTAGTTCATTTTAAGGCCTACAGATGCGGATACGTCATTGAGCTGTTGTAGCATTTCGTTCAATTCTTGGAGACTACTTGCTATTAAGATTATGTCATCAGCAAATCTGAGATGGTTCAAATATATTCCGTCAATGTTTATACCTTTAATGTCCCATTCAAGTTCCATAAAAATGTCCTCTAGGACTAGGGTGAACAGTTTTGGCGAGATAGTGTCCCCTTGTCTCACTCCCCTTCGTAGTTTTATGGGGTTCGTTTTCGTCTTGTCGTCTGTTTTTATTTGAATGGTTGCATTTTCGTATATGTTCTTTATGATGTTTATGTATCTTGAATCGATTCTTGCGTTTTCTAAGGATTGTAATACTACCCATATTTCGACGGAGTCGAATGCCTTCTGAAAATCTACAAAAGCCATATGGAGCGGTACGTTATATTCGGTGCACTTCTCAATTAGTATTTTTATGGTGTGTAGTGTAAGTGATCTGTGGTGCTAAAGTGTTTTCTGAATCCAGCTTGTTCGACAGGGTGGTAAAAATTGAGTTTGTTTGTTATGCGGTTGGTTATGATTTTGGTTAACAACTTGTAGGTGTGTGATAATAGGGATATTGATCGGTAGTTTTCAATATTTGTATTGTCCCCTTTTTTGAATATTAAGATTACTTCGAAGTTATACCACTCCTTTGGAATTTTTTCCTCTTCAATTATTTTATTAAATAGAATCTTCAATATTTGTTTTATTTTTCTACCGCCAATTTTCAGCATCTCTACTGTAATTTTGTCTTCTCCTGCACATTTATTGTTCTTTAATTTATTTAGTGCCATTCTTATCTCTGAGTTTGTTACTTCTGGAATTTCCTCTGAGCCTATGTTGAGTATTGTTCTTTTTGTTCGTTGTTGCTCTTGTTGTGCGTGTGGCAATTATAGCTTGGTGTAGAATTCTTCTATGGCTCTGCTTATTTCCTTTTCGTCCTGGACGGTCACATTTTTCGCGTTTTTTATTTTTATTATTCTTGTTTTGCCCCTTGAGTTTTTTGTTTTTAGTACTTTCATGTTGCAGTTTTCACTTATTGTGTCTTTTATTAGTTTATTGGTGTAATTTCTATTGTCTTTTCTAATTTCCTTTTTCACTTACTTATTTAGAGTTTTGAAACTGTCTGTTGTTCGATCTGTTCTTTCTCGTCTTTCTTTGAGAAGTCTCACACAAGTTCTCATGTGTATCTTGATCTTGGCTAGTACTAATCTGTGGTCGCTTCAGGTATAAAACTTATTCAGTGTTGTCACGTCGGTACATATGTTTTTCAATATAATCATAACTTCAAATACATCGATAGCCATCCACCTAAGGAAGTTGGTTGAATTCTGTAGGGCTGTACAGGGTGTCCAATTTACGATGCTTTTACTGGTTACCTACGGTATTAATAAATATAGAAGAATAAGGTTTTTGTAGCGTTATGCAACTTTTTTAATAAACGAACAATGCCACTAACAGAATTTCCATAAAACTCCTCGTTTTGGAGATACAGAGCGATTTTGGAAATTATGCATTTTGGATCACCCCTCCTATCTCGGTTACCTTGCAACTGATTGCAAAGTTAAAAAAATAGAACTATTGGGGTTTTTCGTGTAGTGTGGCATAGTCACTTTTTTTATAGCGCCAGTGAAAGTATAACTTTTTCTTAAGAAAATCCTTTTTTCATTGACTCAAAAAGTTGATAAACAAGAAAGTTATGGCAATAAATATTTAGCATCTTGGGACAAACAAATTAATATATCTCGGTAACAAATTGACCGATTGACTTATACTGAAACTCGTTCGATTAGATATTGAAAATACTTCCTGTTAAAGTGACAATACAATGTAAAAAGTTATTATTGCGATTAATTATTAATTTTTAAAAAATTGCCATTTTGAACGGTTTTTTGACCCTTTTGCAATAACTAATTGACAACAACGATCGTACAAAAGCTCAAATTGTAGATTTTTTAATTCTCTATAACTTTTATTCAGAACTTTTTTCTCCAAAATATAACGGGTGATCCTCCAGGAAATTTATCGATCCATTGTGGAAAAACTATAATTATGAAGAACCTGAAGATTTGACAGTGTACTAACGTGCACGGGGGACAGCTGGCTAAAATATTTTCAAGATGGTGGCACTTCCAGTAATACCGGAAGTAGATATCAACTTGCTTATTTCAAATGGAACACCCTACATATTATTGCTTTTTTATTTCTACGTAAAATTCTAGACATATTTTATGTATAGTGTTCTATACTTATAGTTAAAACGCTGTATATCTTTACGTCAAAATTTGACAAATGCATCAAACTAGTGACATTTTTTTGAGAACTGTAACAGGATCGGAGTGGCTCATTCTACTATTTTCTTTTTCGGTTATATAACAAGAAATTTGTCGAATGGTTTATAAGCAAGTTTCACAAACTAAATATCCTTAAAAAAGAAAAATGTTATCCACAAAAATTTTAAAATCGAAGTTTTTCCTTCAGTTTACGACTTATCGATAATTTTATATCCCATTTGTATAGGGCTATTTAATGAAGGAGTTTAAGTGAAATTTTAAATATGAGAGATTTTAAAAGCGGATTAAAATTGCCTCTTTTATATTACTACACTAAGAGATGTACTACTGCTAAAAATAATTTACTTTACGTATTAGTACATTCTTTAATAAGCATTGCCTTTTTAATATGTTGTTGTTAGCTGATAATTTTGAAATTGTAGAAACTATTGTACTAAAAATTTTAGACACACTCTTTTTAATTTTGGGATTAGTAGGGTGATGTCTGAAGGTACAAGTGTGGGTGCTTATGTGTATGTTCACTTTTATAAGTGAACCTATGTTGTTGTAATGTTTCACCTATGAAATTTATGACAATAAAAGCTTTATTTATTTATTTTATAAAGTAAATCGTTAAAAATTATACGCAATTTGTTGATAAAGTTCTATTTTTATTATAATACTCCAGTTAGGTATAACAATATTAGGGTAGTCTAACTGAAAACTAAAAATAAATTGACTATTCTAATAGAATCGGAACTAGAAAAACAGGATTCTTAGAAACAGTGGGTAAGTATACAATATTCTAGAAATTATTCAGTGTTTTATACTTAATGACTGTAACTTTATGACTTCTGACTGCAATAAACGAAGTAGTTAAGCTGCAAAAATATTGAATAAAAAAGATAAATAATTAATCATCTTCATCAAATAGCCTAGTTTTCTTAAAAATAAATACATAAATTTAAAAAAAATGTATGCTTCAACAGATAATAGTTAACACAACGCACGACTCATGGCTCCGAGTCTTTTACTGACCACATTTCAAGATTCCTCATGCCATATCCTCACAGATAAATTTATAAGCATATAAATGTGTAAAATAATGAAAGCGGTTCGGTCCAGGGCATCCAGATCCAAGGTCCCAATATTGCATCAGGTTCACTGAAATAGAGTAATACATGCATAAAAAATAATACAGACATGGAACAATAGAAATCGTAAGTGAACTAATTACAATTAAGATTAATTATTTATTTATATACCTAACACTATTTTCAAAAATTATAGGTATATATACAATATCCTAGAAATAAGTATTTTATATTAAATTATTGTAACTTTATGATCTTTGACTGCAAAAACTAAGGTATTCAAGCTACAAAAATATTGAATAAAAAGATAAATAATTAAACTTGAAAAAAATTGACTTTTGACGATTTTTTAAATATGATTTTTATTTTTCTTTTTTGACCACTCTTTACTAATAATTTTCAAAATATCATAAAAGACTACTAAAGTCGATCTTCGTCTATGAGAAAACTAACCCAAATTAAATAATAAAGACTTTCTGATAGGAAAATTTGATAGTTAAATTTTGGTCCGCAAACGTCATTTTTGATATAAAAGTTTAAATATGTCCAAAACGGTGAGACTTAAATATATAACATTATATACGAAATATGTCTAAAATTTTACGTATAAATCAAAAATGCAATAATATATAGGGTAATCTATTGAAAACAAGCAATTTCACATCTTCTTCCGGTATAATTGAAAGTGCTGCCATCTTGCAAATATGTGTCCCATACACGTCAGTACACTGTGAATCTTCCTAATTATAGTTTTTTCACAATCGATCGATAAAGTTCCCGGAGAATCAGCCTGTATGTCTTGGCTTCCAGAATAAAAAATTCTATTTTGGCCAATTGGGACCACAGACGTCTACTATGGATCCCTACTCTTGTCGGCTGCTAAAGCCAAAAAATTACAAACCATGGGCGAAAAAATGCGTCTCTGCACATCGGGGGCCAGTCATATTTTTGAACGTTGATCAGATAAGGGCATGCGCATAAGCGACTTCCTATTATCGATCGGTTGTTTCGTAGCGCCATCCGTAAACAGCACAGTATTGGCTCAACGCTATTTTTGTGTTTATTTTTGCTTTGTGAGTTGCGTGCGATTTAAACGGATTTATAGGGTTTTAAGTAATTTATTTTATTTGTTTTTGTGTTTTTATTTAATATAATGGAATGTGTACATATTTTATTTGTTTTATTTCCCTTTTTCTCTATAGGGTAAAAAATAGTGTTGCTTTACAACGTTTTTGGATTTATAGTGTTTTCGTATAACATTAAATTTCCAAAACATGTAGTTTGATATAGTTCTAGCACTTTCCAAATGATTACCAAAAGATAAACTGAACTTTTAAGCAATCAATTCTTTAAAAAAATCTGAAAATTCGCACCAAACCATAGAATAGTTTATTCTATATTTTAAAACATACATATATAAGTTACAATAATTATAATGCATTATTATTTTGTTATATACATAAAACATTTCAGTACAACGTTTATATTTTAGCCAGAATCGGCTATTGGCTCTATAATTTCTAAGCTCTGTTTGAATTATTTTTTCAAATTGCCAACGACTTTTTTCCAGTTGCTAATTTGCACAATGTCCATATTTTTGCATAACTTCATTCATCTTATATTTAACCGATGTTTCCACCGAGTTCAAATGTTTTTTTTTTGTTCTGCAGCCATTCTATGATTTATTATTTTGTATGTCTGAAGATTGAGGACATGACGTTAGAAAGCATTGTTCATTATTAATACTGGTTTTAGAAGTAAATTCAGATTAGTTATGTCTGTACTCATGTTATGAAATTGTCATGATTCATGTTGTCATGGCAATCCCCACTTTGAAATCGTCAAATTAAAAATTCATTAATATGTTAACAAAAGCAAAATATTACGAAATAAGTTAGACAAATGTGAATTTATTTCAAATAACATTTTCATCATTTTGTCGAAAAAATTAATGCGATAAGAAAATATATGCTCCGTTCACCATTACGGCAGAAAAACATTATTATATAAAATTATTTTTAAATCCTGCATATCCGTTGACAAACCAATTTCGTATCAATATTTTCTTAAAAAATGAAAAAAAAAGAAGATAAGGAAAAGAAGGTCATTATTTTTTAATAATTAGAGAATAAATTACCGGACCTTCAAAATGTTAATTATTCACTCTCACCCTACAACAAGATAGTTAACGCACACAGACGGAAACAATAGATTAGAGAAATAGTAAGATACATTATCTTCACAATTTTACTATCACAGTATAAGAAATGACTAAACTAACTCCCATCGGTAGACACAAACCGGATTATTCCCATCTGCTTCAGATATTATTTGTGTCCATATGATGTGACTCAACTTTGATAACTTGCTTGATTTAGATACCATTTATGATTAATTACTAACTAAATAGATTTTCGAAGTTCGGTCCTGATCATTTTGTAGTGCGCATGCCGACATCTGATCTACGATATTTACATTTTATTGTCGTAAATTTGCCGTTTTTGGGATTAATCTTTGCGGATCTATAAATATTTTATCTATGATTGGGAGGCGCGTAGCTCCGAAACATCAATGAATCTCGAGTGGCAAACATGGGCGATCTTTTTTATTTCTTGAACTATTAACTAAACATAATTTTTCAATGTTATCTCTGACAAAAACCCAATACTGAAATTCTTAGGATTTTAAAAGTTCACAATTTATATGTTTTTTTTTATTATGTTAACAATGAACTAACCATTATCAAATTAAACAAATTTGAATGTTAAGTAAGACGAAAAATTTAGTGCATTAGAATTTTGCCTTTCTTATAATCATTGTTAATTGTAATAATACTTATTAGCAAAGTAGTAACCCAACTTATGCCTTTAGATTTTTTTTTTAGTTTTACTAAAACATTTTTTTAAATTACATTTTCATTGTTTCAGATGGACAAAACCACCTCAACCTATTCAACTCGAGACAACAACCAAAAAAGAAACGGAAATCAAGAACAGCCTTTACCAACCATCAAATATTCGAATTAGAGAAAAGATTCCTTTACCAAAAATACCTTAGTCCGGCGGACAGAGACGAAATAGCTCAAAGTTTAGGACTTACAAACGCACAAGTGATAACATGGTTCCAAAACAGACGAGCAAAGTTAAAAAGAGACATGGAAGAACTAAAAAAAGACGTTGAAAGTTCCAAAATATTAACAGCGCACAAAAGTTTTTTAGAAAATGTTCACGACTTGGGTATCCTCAAGAAAAAGTCGATGGTGAGTGAGGAGGATTGCCCTAAAAACTTGGTTATAAGTGATAAATGAAATATTTCAATTAGGTGAATTTTGTGAAATTGTACGTACTATGTTGTAGAAGATTTTTAAAGTTCCTTTCCACTTTAATTGTACAAAAAAAGGTGGCGAAAAATATTATATCCCGAAAATACAGTAGCAGTACTCTTACTAAATAGGATTAACAAAATAATTAGTAAAAAACTAACAAGGTTTAATTGAGAGATTAATAAGATGAAATCATTTCAATTTAGTTACGAGAATTACTAAATTTAATTAATAAAACGAAATTAGAAATTATACTTAACAAGGGGAAACGGTGTTAATTTAAAAATCCAATATTTTACAATTAACACGGTATAAATAAAAAGAAATAATGTAGAAAGAAGCACTGTTTACATAAATTAAAATAACCATTGTTTATTATCTCTGCTATTATATAAAGAAAAGGTTTTTGTTTGTTATAAGTAACTGAAAAACCTACTTTGTCAATCGGAACGAAATTTTAACATTGACAAAACTAGGAAGGTTTAAAGTTATTATTTTATCTTGAAAAAACATTGAATTTCATTAAAAATAACGTTTTAAACAAAATGCTTCAAAGCGTAGTATGTTTATTCTCCACTAGATGGTAGATACGTTGTGGAGCGCTGCAATAATGATATTAGATTGGAATCACCTTTTATAACTAGACGATATACGTTAGACGTCTAACATGTTGTCTTGGATATCGTGCTGTTACGGCTAGTAGTTATCTCTAGCCCTTTTCAAGTGAAACTGAATGAATGTTTAAACTTCACAACTCTTCATACTAAAAGCACATGCAGTGGAGTGTGACTCAGATGAGTGTCATCATGTGTGCTTCGCTCTCTCCTTCTCTCCTTCTCTCTCTCTCCCTCTAGCCGCCCAATTTGGTCCACTTTTGGACATAGGTCTCCTCTAGTCTCTTCCATTTCAACCTATGTTCTGCAATTCGGTGTCAGTTTCTACCTGCTTTCTTTTTATGTCGTCTATCCATTTTTTTTGGGGGGGTCTTCCGATACTACTTTTTGACAACCTAGGTCTCCATTGTAATATAAATTTTGTCCACCTTGTATAGTCTTGCCTAGCGACGTGTCCCACCCAGGTCTATTTCAAAGTGGCAATGCACATCCTCCACTTTCTGCATCTTCTCACTTCCTCATTCTTTATTCGGTCACGTAGTGATATTTTCAGCATGATTCTTTCTATTGCTCGCTATGTGGAACGCAGTTTATTAGCTACTTAACTGTTATTGTGGTTGTCTCCATTCCATAGGTTAGCACCGGGAGCACGCACGAGTCAAATAGTCTTCTTTTCAAATTAATGGGAATATCGGAGTTTTTAAAAGCTATGCTAATCTTCTAACGGCTGGCTATGATATTCTAATTCTTCTATTTACTTCGGCTTCTTGATTTTCTTTCCCAAGTCCAATTCTTCTTCTTCTTTAGGTGCCGTCCTCGTTCCAAAGTTTGGCTATCATCAAAGCTATACGTATCTTTGACACTGCATATCTAAATAGTTGGCAGTTGTTGCAATTGTACCATTCTCTTAAGTTTTTTAACCATGAATGCCTTCTTCTTCCTATGGATCTTTTTCCTATTATTTTTCCCTGGATAATTAATTGCAGCAACTGATATTTATCTGCCCTCATAACATATCCCAAGTATTGCAGTTTGCGTTCTTTAATAGTAAGTACTAATTCTTTCTCTTTCCGCATTCTTCGCAAAACCTCCACATTTGTTACTCTCTCTGTCCACGATATTCTACGGTACATCCACATCTCTTGGTATCAATCTTTTTCAATGTCCACGCTTCCATTCCGTAGTAAAGAACTGACAGCACGTAACATCTCACAAGGCGAATTTTAAGTTTAAGGCTTAAATCTAGTCCACAGAACACCTTCTTCATTTTAATAAACGTAGCTCTAGCTTTTTCCACTCTGATTCTGATTTCTTCAGAACTATCGTTATCTTCGTTGATAACAGTTCCCAGGTAATTATATTTTCTCACACGTTCAATTCTTTGATCATGCACGGTTATGTCAGGGAAGTTTTGTGGTGATTTAGATATCACCATTATTTTTGTTTTACTGATGTTAAGTGATAATCCATATTCTTCACTGCATTCTACTATTCTGTTAATTAGTATCTGAAGATCCTCCAAAGTTTCTGCAATTATAACCGTGTCATCGGCATATCTCAAGTTGTTTATTGGGATGCCATTTATTTTAATACCTATATTTTGCTCTGAAAGTGCTCTGTTTACGATGTCTTCTGAGTATAGGTTGAATAAGATTCGTGAAAGTATACATCCCTGTCTTACGCCTTTCTTAATCTCGAGTTCCTCCGTTGTCTCTTGCTCTATTCGAATATTCCCTTTCCGGTTATAGTAAATCTTGGAAATAATCCTGATGTCTCTTTTATCCAAGTTTTTTTCTATCAGCAGTCTCATTAGATGATCGTGACGTACTTTATCGAACGCTTTATTGTAGTCAATGAAGCACATATACATATCTTGATTCATATCTAGACATCTTTGGCATATGACGTTAAGTGCAAATAGTGCTTCTCTTGTTCCAAGCCCGTTCCGAAATCTGAATTGAGTATCACCAATATCCACATCTGGTTTTCTGTGAATTATTGTGTGAGTCACTTTGAGGAATACTTTTAATGTGTGTCCCATTAGGCTTATTGTGCGATGGTCAGTGCACTGTTTTGCGTTTGCCTTTTTTGGTATGGTGACAAAAGTTGACAGGAGCCATTCTTTTGGTATTTCTCCTGTTTTGTAAATGCAGTTAAAAAGGTCGACAAGAATATTCACTGATTCACCTTCCACAAGCTTGAGAAGTTCCGATGTAAGCCTATCTGGACCCGGTGATTTATCATTCTTCATTGTTTTTATAGCGTATAGTATTTCTGCTTTAGTTATGTCTGGTCTTTCGTCGCCTTGTATGTTATCTATATTAGGTTCTTGTCTTTCATCGTCGAACAATTCTTCTACATAATTCTTCCAAGTTTAATTAGATGACCTAAATACACATATTACTCGACTCTTTGTATTTCATTGTTCCCTACATAAAGTGGCGTACCTTCTAGAGACATTATTTTGATTTTTGCTAAGTTCATGCTTAATTCAACTTTCTCTGGAGCATTTTGCAACTCAGAGAGCATTTCCAATAACTTGTCTAAATCTTCACTTATTAATACCACGTCATCCGCGAAACATAAATGGTTGGGATATCTACCATCGATGCGAATGCCCTTATGTTCCCAGTTTAGTTGCTTAAAGACATCTTCCAGTGTATATATATATATATATATATATATATATATATATATATATATATATATATATATTCTAATATTTTCTTGGGTATAGGTTTTTCCAAGGTATGTACTATTTTATAATGGTCACAATTTTAATCTATTTTAACCTGTTATGTTGGTTTAAAATTTTAAACTTCAAGACTATTTTAAAATCTGTTTTATTTTTATTAATTTTAAATAAATTAAAAATATAAATGTGTGTTACTGTGATATATGTTTATTATAAAAAAAAACTTTGTATTTTTGTAGATGTAGAATAAATTATACCAGCTCTTCTGAAGAAGCTCACTATGAAGAGCGAAACGTCAAGAAAAATTGTTGTCCTTTATTTCTCTAATGGAAAAACCTATACCCAAGAAAATATTAGAAAAAAATATTTAACGAAAGGTTTAAGATACAAGAATAAATTGTATATATGTATATATATATATATATATATATATATATATATATATATATATATATATATATATATATATATATATATATACATATATATATACTATATACTCAAATGAACAACAAAAATTCTTTGATTAGGAGAATTTTCCAAATACTAGTTTGGAATTAAATTGTATCAAATATATATTTAGCCTGTCATAGTAAATCTACTATCTTAAATTTTAAATTAATTTTGAACTAGTAATATAGGCCCACAAACCTCCCAATACCGAAATTTAAAGAACTTGAGATGTAAATTTTTTTAGTGAGGGGTATTTTATCTTAAATACTGTATATGCCCCAAGAACTTCCAGTTTCAATTTAATAATAATTTAAAATTCGTAATTAACCCCCTCAAGAACCCCCTATACTCGTGTTGGAGAAAATCAAGGGATGTAGAATTTTTAGGACGCCATATTGAATCTGCCATATTAAACCAATCAAAAATAATTTTAAATTCGTAATTGACACTCCCAAAAATCTCTTAATTCCGACTTTGAACAAGACACATTGATTTGTCATTTTTAATTTTTTTGTAGTAATTTCATAATCGTTTTTTGAGACCCGGAAAACTCCCCCATACCAATTTTAGACAAAATCTAACAAAATTAATTTTTTTTTGGTCGCCAGTTTGGATCTACCATACTGAATTTTTCAAAAATAATTTCAGATCATTGTGTTCCCAAAAACTTCCCCATATTAATTTTGGAGCAAATCGGACAAAATTAATTTTTTTATTCGCCATATTATCAACCCATCTTGGATTTTACTATACCAATTTCGTCCCAAATGATATTGAAGTCGAATTGAAAGCCTCCTTTTTTTAGAAGTCGGTTAAAAAATAACTTTATTTCCCTATCTCTTCGACATAAAAAAGTACAATTATAAAACTGTTTTAGAAATGTGTTTTTAAAATGTACACTTTTTAGAAGTACATTTAATTCAATAATAATTTTTTTGCACGAAGCTGAACCTCGACAATATCGGTAAAAGTATAAATAACTTCAAAGGAATTCCATGTAATTACGAAACTGCATATTTTATGAACCTTAAACATCATCAGGGTTCTTTAACAATAAAATTAGCAGTTGAGGTCATTACCTAACTATAAACATCAAAGTATAGAATAGCGAAAGAGGCACTAAAGATGAATTAAGTCATCGGTTTAGAAAGAAAAGTAATTGATCCATTATTTTCTTAATGTTATTTTTTTTATTTTTTAAAAGGTATTAGACATAAATAAATGTTTGTATTAAAAGTTTATTTGAATTGTATCTATGAATATTATAGACAAACACTCAATCAAGGAAAACTCAATTTTACATTTGTTGGATCAGAGTTGTTCTGGTTTGAGTTAGCCGAGGACAAATATGCCAGTGTCATTTTCAATTTGCTGATATTTCAAAACTGCCCATAAGAATCAGTTTTCTGTTTTGTAGCCTTTTAATATCTTGGATCATTTAAGTTGGATAACATTTTTCAGATAATAAATATAACTTTAAATAACAATAAATGTGCGTAATAATACTTATGATATCAATTTCTCAATGTTTATGTTTTGTGTTAAAAACTGTTAATTTTATTTATTGACTATTATGGTTTCTATAAAAAATATAACGATTCTCATTTTAACGGTTATTTTTGGATTAAATTTTTTAAATTTAAAAGATAATGCAAAATAACTATTATTATTGCAATTAAAATCATGTAAACACTTCCAAATAAGTTGAACAACAAAAAAGAAAAGATAAATGCACATCTTAATAATGTTTTCTTTAACTTGTGTCTGTGTGCCAGACACTTTTTTATATCTAGTGATTACTCTCAAATGTATAAGAGCAAAGAAACAACAATTTTTCTAGTTATATTGATGTCCATGACGCATTACTTCCTTAAGGGGGCAGCTCACTTTATCAATTTCAAAAAATCGATTTCTCTTTAAATACATTTTTCAAAAGCACAAATATTCAAGAGTGTTCTCAAAAAATTTCATAAAGATCCAAGCAGTCCTTTTATATTTTAGAGAGCCTTATTGAACGGGTCTCCGAACTTTCGACTTCTGGCATGCGTGCGCGAGCTCAATGGTTTCTGAACCACCGCAACTCTGAAGCTTCCAAGGAGTCCAAATTCCAGCGAAGCGATTCTAGATCACAAAAATGTGAGCTTCACGAAGGCGCAGAAGACATCAATGATTTTTCATAAAAAAAACTTTAGAAGCGATTTTCCGAAAAAAACGTTATTGCATGCGGCGTTAAGAAATTTTGAAAAACCATTGGACCTATCCTCTTTAAATTTTAACCATGTATTCTTTACATGTGTGGCTATTATCCATAGCAAAATTAAGGCAAAAAATTAATATTTAATATTTTTCCTCGCATGAAATATACAAAAAAGAACCTTCGTTTTTGCACTTTTTTTGTTAAAACATTCACCATTTCGGTATTTTTGCATAAAAACTCATAATTTTACTACCAGCAATAGCCACAAGCATACCCACTATGAAACTATTTTGTTTTTTTGTTTGAGATGAACCAGCACGGTTAACTACCTAACGCCAACGACTTATCTTTTTTTGAGACTTCATGTTAAAATACAATTTTTTTATAACACATATAAATTTAATGAAAAATAGTTTTTTCAAATACTTCAATAGTATATTAAAGCAGCTCATAAAGAGTTACATTGATATCTATAATACGAATTGCTAAAAGAAAATCGCTTTTTTCGAGTGTCTAAACTGGAATACCCCCTTAATAAAAATTTCGCTGTATGTTTTTTTTTTTATTTGACAAAACCAGTTTCCATTTTTAAAGCTTTTTTACTAGTACACATTTTCTAAGAGAATGACTGTCAAAATTTTACCTAGGATCCAAAAAGAAATCATGACACTGTAATGTATACATGGCACAATCTACGTCACTCTTACACCCCATCTTTCAAAAAATTGGGGTAACTTAAAAATATGACGAACATTTTAAAATATTTGTTCGGACACACACTTTTGAATACAACATAGCATATGGACCACATCAAAAATGGGACCTTGTAGGGCACCATAATGGCAAAAAACGTATGAAATCATTAAAAAAAAATTTATTGCCAAATTTTTCATGCAAACCTTGCTTCTTGAGGGTTTTCGGGGTTGCTGATAACGATTCAGAAGTCAGAAATTTAAAAGTTTCAGATCCAAGGTGGTGGATTAAATATGGCGGATCCTCTTTTGCTTAGATTTTTTTTACCATATTTTCCGTGCCAACCTTGTTTCTTGAGGGTTTTCGGAGTGGCTGATTACGAAATAAAGTCAGAAATTAAAAAATAATCCAAGATGGCGCATCAAATATGGCGGGCCTATTTTTGCTTAAATTTTTGCCACAAAAAGTTGCGCCAGTTTTTGGACAGATGGGGGATAAAATGGACATAAATTGTTCCACACATAAATACAACTGAACGTTCTGTCTGCCTGTCTGTTTGTCTGTACGATTTCGTAAAAACTTTACAGGAAGTTGTCGGGAGTAATATAGTATTGTCTTTTTAATTGTTTATTGTTTATAACAATTGTATTTATTATAAATAAAGAAAAATCGTCACTGGATATTAGCAAAATGGTTGGAAAACGATTGTAAATGGTTTCGACAACTAAACAATTGGGATGTTGACTATATTTAAATAAAAATATAATTTTGCCGTGAAACGGTAATTTCCATAATAGAAATCCTAAAAACACAACATTTTTCTTATTTTTAAGGAATTTTATTTTTATTTAATAATAAAAATGCAATTAAATCTCCTTCAAGTCACGTGACGATGAACGCCAATCAAAGTGAATGATGTCACTCCATACTAAAATCATCGCTGGCACTCCGTCCTGATACGATTATTCTTTTTAGTCATTATTACTTTCAATTATATCACTTGAAGTTATCATGTTCACTTCGACCTAATGACAAGTAATGTATATTCAGAAGAGCATGGTTATCAGTTTCACTTTTTTCACTTTGATCATTTGATAATTACTCTAAAGAATACAGCCAACGTCATCGCTGTCATGAACTTGACATGTAAATTTTTTGATTTTATGTCACAGTCGTGATTGCTGTCACGGGCTACGTTACCTAGTTTATATTTTATAGTCATTTTCATATAATTTCTTCGGAATTTGCTTACTATTGTTTAAAAACGATTCTAAGAAATTTTCTCATTAAGGAAAGTGGATTTATTAAGGCAAATAGTTCGAATTTGCCGAGAATTGATTGTTTTATGATGGCCAATTTCTTCTCAACAAACAATAGTTTCTGATCTGCTGAATTTAGAAATATGAAAACCTTCATGTAAGTAATTTATCAAGAATTGTTATTTCCATAACCGATAATGAATACATAGTAGTAATAATCGGTATTTATAGGCTCAAAACTAAAATAAAACTAATAGTGCCAGGCTAGCTAAACTCACATTTTTCTATTATTTCCCGAATGAAATAAATAGCTTTTCAGGTGTTTTAATTGTAGTACTTGGACACTGAGGCACCGTACAACATTAAAAATAACTTAGAACTCATCTTACATACACATATATATCCTTATCAGTTTGCCAGTGTGACGTCACATTGGTCAAATGACAATTATTAGCTGTATTAAAAAAAAATTCGGCTAGATTAGGTACTTATGCCTGGTTTTTAACACTGCTGAAAATAGTCAACATCCCAACTGTATTTATTATAAATTACTAAAAATCGTTTCTGTGGGTTTGATGGAAAAGAAATATGACTAGCAATGCCGAAATATGATTGTAGACGATTGGGCATTAGTTTTGATAATTGAATATTGTTTATAAGAATTAAATTTGTTATAAACCATTAAAAATAGTTTCTACCGATAAGATGAAAGATATCATGCCTTGATATGAATAACATTGACCAATAATATTAGGTAGAAAGTTCTTTCATTAGTTTTGACGATAAAGTATTATTTATAACAATTCGATTTTTTATAAACAATGGAAAAATGTTTCTACCGATTAGATAAAAATAGATAACTCAACCAAATCTTACTTCCTAAGTTTGAAACAGACCAAGTTGCTGGTAAAATATAGTTTTAAGTAAATTAATGCAATGCTTGATCAAAGGCCATTTTGTAAAGTTGAAATTTTTCTGCAATTTACTTCAAAACATCGAATTAATTTTAGCATTTTATAAGAGATTGCGGAATAATTTAATATTTATTAAATGGTCTCAAATGCTATGAATCGAAAATGTGCTGGATTACTCCAGTCAAATAAGCGAAAAAAAGACCTAGTTGGGGGCACTCAATCATCCAGGCAGAGATCCGGATTTTCGGGTAATATAGGCCTATAGAAATAAAACGTATATGTTCTGTGCACGAGATTTTGTGTCATAAATTTTTTGTAAACAATTAAAGGTCGAAAAATGCATTTTTTTACACTTTTTTGCTTGCCAGCAAAAACTAAAGAAATTTTTGGACAAAATGGAATAGCCATCTTGTAGAGAATTGAAAAACCTACAAATTGGTTTTTCATCGATCTCGATATTTTTATTTGTTGCTGAGAAAAATGCAAAACAAAGTCAAAATTGTTATAATATTCAATTAACAATAACTATTGCTAAATGCAACCAACGACTTTGTTGTTAAGTAAAAAGTTGGGTCTTTTAGTGCTTAATATGTGGTAAAAACTTCAGATCGGTTGATTAAATAGTTTGTGCAAAATTTAATTTGTTTATCACAGGCGAGCGACTTTTGCAATAACATTCTAGCTCCATCGATGAAGGTATACCGATTCTGAGCACATCTCGTGAAAGAAAACCACTATCATTTTTACCTTGTAAACAAATTAAATAACTTTTTTGTTTTTGCCGAAAAAAAATTCTGTTTTCATATTGGGGAAGCTGGCATTTTTAAAATAATTTTCTTTCAAAACCTATTACTATGTTTAACTATGAAAATCTTAAAAACTTAATAATTTTTCAATGTATCATATATTGCTATAACATGTATATATTACGGTAGCAAACAATACTTACGTATACAGCTTTTTCTTACACGCAATGTAACAAATATTGATGTTTTATAACAATAATTTAATTATTCAATTTTCCCGACTTATAACCATGTTTGCAAAAAAAATAGCACAAAAACTATTGATCTTTAATGAAAAAATTGTGTGAAAAAAAATGTTTAAACAAATTAAATGTTTAATTTATAAAGAAATAAATAAATAGTATGCATATTTGTAATGTACGCAGAAAGGCGCCACAAATTTAAAAAAGAATCATCAAAATCGGTCAACAACTTTCGGAGGTATAGCTAATGGTAGCAGTTTAAAGTTACTGCTTCATTTTGAACGCGTGCATTTGTGAGCAACTCATCTTCCTGCCGAGTCGTCTTTTAAACAATTAACAGTTTTTAAACTTCACTGAAGCTTTGGTTTTTGTGTTATCATTTTCCGGACAACTCTCACCTAAACCTAAATTCTTAAACAATCGAATGACGCTAGTTTCGTTTCTTAATTGTTACTAGCGACCCGCCCCGGCTTCGCACGGGTGCAATGCTGATACTAAATACACTACAGAAAAACTGTGACTATTTATTTTATTTTTACAACAATTATTACATCGGCCTCCGACGCGCTATTTATAGGCACGCTGCCGCCGCCCCGGTCGGCCAGTAACGCCGCAAGCGCTACTTCCTGCAATTTTAAATCTGTAATATCTTCGAAAATATTCATTTAAATCTTGTGCTGTAAAGGACCATATAGATCTATATTAAATCAACAATGTATTTAAGCTATTTAATTGGATAAGGATTAATGCTGTATTGGTTAAAATCGCTTCAAAATTTGCCATTATTTGTCGTAAAAAGTAAATGACAAAAAAATGTTATTGTGGGATATCCATGAGAGATAGACATATATCATCGCGGAGTTTTCTGTAGACCTTTTCAATGTGTACAAATAATTAGTACATTATTTTGATAAATCTCGTAGGGTTCAGCCTGCGTTTGCAATGTAAGCGGAAAAAAATATGATAATTAACGACATCACATTAGAAACCTCAAAAATAACAGTATTTCTCCACTATTTAATGGGTGTTATTATACATATAAACCTTCCTCTTGAATCACTCTATCTATTGAAAAAAACCGCATCAAAATCCGGTGCGTAGTTTTAAAGATTTAAGCATACAAAGGGACATAGGGACAGAGAAAGCGACTTTGTTTTATACTATGTAGTGATTAACAATATAGGAATGAATTTTTAAAAAAATTGTTAACTTTGGCACATATTGACCTAAGCAGTTTTTTTTTCTAAATTCTTCTAAAAATGCCAGCTTTCCAAATATGAAAACATAATTTTTTTATCTGAAAAACAAAAAAGTTAATTTTTTTTACAAGATAAAAATGATAGTGGTTTTCTAATGAAGTTTAAACAAATTTAAAGTTAATTTTCCTCAATTCCATGTAATACTTCTCATAGAAGAAGATATCCTCTTTCATAAGATGTGCTCAGAATCGGTGTACCTTCATCGATGGAGCTAGAATGTTATTGCAAAATTCACTTGCCTGTGATAAACAAATTAAATTTTGCACAAACTATTTGATGAATCGATCTGAAATTTTTACCACATATTGAGCACTAAAAGACCCAACTTTTTACGCAACAATAGAGTCGTAGATTGCATTTAGCAATAGTTATTGTTAATTGAATATTATAACAATTTTGACCTTGTTTTGCATTTTTCTCAGCAACAAATAAAAATATTGATATCGGTAAAAAACCAATTTGTAGGTTTTTCAATTCTCTACAAGATTGCTATTCCATTTTGTCCAAAAATTTTTTTAGTTTTTGCTGGTAAGCAAAAAAGTGCAAAAAAGGCATTTTTTGACCATTAATTGTTTACAAAAAGTTTATGACACAAAATCTCGTGCAGAGAACATATAAGTTATATTTCTATAGACCTATATTACCCGAAAATCCAGGACCGGCAAAATGCTTATTTGACTGATGTAGATATTTTGGGATATAATATTTATTTTGCAGTTACGTAAAACAGTTTGAAATATAAATAAAAGTGATATTTTTAATTTTAAATTTTTGTAATTAAATCGTTGTATAAAGTGTAAATAGGTTATGTTCTAATTTGTAAAATTGTATAAAATATGTAAAATTTATTTAGTTTTGTATTATTTATTGTTTCGTCGCAAACGACGGGTAATTTGCAATATTGTGAAAGTGAAATGTAAAATAGTATCTGTTCACAAGGCTTGAGTACTTAAAAACTACTTTTGTGTCTGTGTAAATAAAGTGTAAAATAAATTATAAATTTTGTGTTATTATTTAACCATTGCGTTTTATCCATCACCGTGAATAAAATTTGAATGGGGGCAATTAGGAGTTGTTAAAATGTTTGCTTCAAAAGTAAACGCACATAAGTTTAAACAATTATATAAAATTATATCATTAGAAATCGAATAGCTGAAGCAAATGGGATATTTAAAATTCAAAAATATCGCCACTTCCTAACTTCCCACATAACTAATATTTGACCTGTTAGCAGGAAGTGTGTTTATTCCTTAAATTGCAAAAAAAACACAATATTATGTGAGTAATCCCTAACACAAACTACTCATTTATCATCAATATTTATTTATTTATTTTAACAATAACAAGATGATGTAAAAGGAGGTAAGAAAGATCAAAGCAGAAAATGAAACTAACATGTCACAAAGATGAAAAGAGCGAAAAAATATACATAAACGCATATACAGGGTGTTTGGTACATCGATGGAAAGTTTGGAAGAGGTGATAGAGAATGCCATTTTGAATAATTTATGCCATATATGCCTTAATACAAAAATGCACGGTTGTCGAGTTACAGTACATTTTATAATTTTTCGGTTTTCTGGCAATTGGTGATTGAAAATTTAATTTTTATGATACTGGTATAATTTTTCGATTTAAAATATTTTTTTCTTATTCTTTGGTTCATAAACTATAATAACAACAAGAGGACTAAAATTAAAATAACACATAAAAACTGTGCACTCACAAATTTTATTCATCTACGAAAATTCAAGTTTCATTCTTAGATTTGAGTTAGGTTTTTTTCTAACAGTGAGAGAAATAAATGCATTCAATTTATTTTAAATCTAACTTTATGAAATTACCTTTACAGTGGTTTATCGAAACCCGTATCAATAAAATATTAAATACATTATATTCAGGGAAGATATTCATATTAACGAAATTAATAATTTTTTCTTTTCATTTTTCTTTATTTAATTAAAATACAAAATATCTAATGTATTGCATTAGATGTTCTGAACGCCTAAAAGATTAATTTATTGTGTTTCTGTTCACCAGGCCGGTAACTGTTATTTCGAAAATAAACATAAACAAAATAAAAACACTAATACATAAACAATCAGTTTTTTTAGCCAGCCATACAGATGATATCGGCTTTCGTACTGGTCGCATACATCTTGCCATTGTGTTTTATACCAGTTCAGTGTTCATTTGCTAAACTTAAAATTGCCTTGTTGACAAAACGATGGCTACTTATTCCAATTTAGAATACGCTGATATAATTTTCATGTATGGTAGAGCAGACGGCAATGCAGCTGCAGCTCAATGACTATACCAAGATCGATTTCCTGGAAGAGGAGTTCTCAATATACAAGTTTTTATTAACACATATCGCCGTACACCCTGATTCAAGGCCTTGAAGAAGGTGATCTAGCACGGAGAATTCTGTTCTGCCGTTATTTGTTAAATGCTGATATGGAAGATGGACTTTTCTTAAAAAGTGTTTTATAGTCCGATGAATCGAAATTTTCTCGGGACCCTAATAGTGTTTTAGGCACTCAAAAAATAGATTTGCATTGATCCAATCATTTTTTGAGAATAAATACTTCGCACCTAATGGGCCACCTATTTCTAAGAAGGGAGAATGCCTTTGCCGGGGAAAAATGAACATAGCCGGAATAAATATTCCTGAAGCGCTAAATGCGCAAACAATTGTAACGGTTTTGCCTTGTTCCAACGAAATGGCAGACCTTACTTGTTTCTGACCTTTTGAGCTTAAGATTTGAGAAGGTTTTTGAACGGTGGAGATCCCTATCTCATTTGCATAAAAAATCGGATTTGGCTCAAATTTATGTTCCTTTAAGACTTCTTCCAACTGGATCCTATTAATACTAGTACATTCCAGTTTTCTTATACTTATATCTTTGTTTCTTTTTAGAAATAACCTTAGCCAGTTCTTGCCAGCTGTTCGTAATTAAGCTTGTGAGTTATGTTATTTCTTTCAGCATAGGTAAACACCAATTCCCCGAGTTGTAGCGGATTTACTCCAAGAAACATGTTTGCTGAATTCTTAATATGCTCTGCTAATCCTCTTTCGTGGCTTGTTGTAAATGCTGTTTTTCGTCCTATATTTGAAGCCGTTGCAATCGTTAGTTTCAGCTTATCACGCAATATTGATTCAGGAATATTAAATTCTCTTCCTACAGCTCGAATTGGTCGACAAGATTTTATTTCTGCAACAACTGCATTTAGTATTTCCAAGGTCCAATTGCGCGAAATAACCCTCTATACGTAGCTGCTATTTTTTTCTAATAAATTTGTTAAAAATAAAGAAAATTAAACAATTGAAGCACAAAAATACTTGGAAAAGAATAAAATATAATTTAGTTATATTAAAAATATAATTTTGGTGATAACCTTCAACCTACCTTTAAAAATCCTGCTCCTTTTTTATACCAAAACATGAATTTTCATTGCGGCGGCTATAAATAAACTACTAGCTTCCGTGTAGAGTGTCAAAACCGTTGCACTTACTTTTTATATCTGTCGCTAGATGGAAGCACTATTAAATTATTCAAAATAGAGAGTTACAGTAGAAAAATGCTGTGGATTTGCCCATGGCGTGATATTAGCCGTCTTTCCCCTACGAAAAAATGAGTTTGAATAAAATTTTATTCGTATTTTTTCTTAAAATCCCCGGAGGTCTTGAGTGCGAACGGATGCGCGACGAGTAACAGCTAATATACATATATAGAACGACCAAATAAAATCATAATAAATAAAAACGGTGAGAAAGCGGTAACACTGAACTTAAAGCAAAAGATTCTTCTTCCTCTCCGGGTGCCATGTGCTATGCCGCACGTCGGCGACCATTTGTCCATCTCATGGTCACATTTATAACTAGAGTGCCCTCCTCAGCCTGTCTAGATATGGTTGCGGCGTCTGATATACCACACCAGTTTCTTATATTGCGGAGCCAAGAATGTTGTTTTCGACCTGGCCCCCGTCTGCCTTCAATTTTTCCTTGTAGTATTAGCCTTGGTATGGTGTAGCGTAGTCCTCTCAGTATATGCCCTAGATATGACACTTTTCGTTGTTTTACAGTGTCCATTAGTTGTCTTTCTACGCCAGTTCCTCGTAGAACTTCATCATTCGTTATGTGAGCAGTCCAGAGAATACGCAGTAGTCGGCGGAGTGTCCACAATTCAAAAGCTTCGATACGATTCAGCGTCCCAGCCTTAAGTAACCAAGTTTCAGCATCATATAGTAGAATAGACCATACATAACATTGAACTACACGTATTCAGGTGTGTAGTGGCATATTTCTGTGCAGAAGAAGATTCTTAAATTTAAAGAGAGTTGCTTTTGCACGGCCAATTCTTCCCTTCACTTCTTCGTCACATTCCCACTTTTCATTCAGGATAGCGCCAAGATACGTGAACCGTGCGACACGTTCAATATTTTCCCCGTTGATGTTAAGAGGAGTGATGTACTGATGCCTACTAATCATCATTATTTTGGTTTTAGCAGTATTAACATGCAGCCCGAACTGTTCACCGTACTCGTTGAGTTTTTTAATATTGACTGGGAATCTTCAAAGTTGTTAGCTAAGACTGCAGTATCATCTGTATAGCGAATATTGTTTATTGGGATGCCATTGACTTTGATACCTCGCGTTTCATTTTCTAATGCTAACTGAAATATTTTCTCAACGTAAATATTAAACAGAACAGGCGACAGTACACATCCCTGCCGGACTTCCTTCAGTATATTAAAGGTCTCTGTTGACAGATCGCCATCAATACAGATCACAGCTAACTGTTGCCAATAAAGTTCTCTTATTATTCTAATATCTTTTTCATGTAATCTTTCCAACAGCGGCTCGTGCTTTACGTTGTCAAAAGCTTTCTGATAGTCAATAAAGCAGTTGAAAACATCTTGCCTTTGGTCAGAGCACTTTTGCAGTAATTTCATTGAGAAGAGAGCTTCTCTAGTGCCAAATCCCTTGATAAAGCCAAACTGTATGTCGCCACTTATGTCTTCACACTTTCCGTATATTCTTGAATGGACTACTCGAAGAAACGTTTTAAGAGCATGGCTCATCAAGCCTATGAGTCTGTAATCTTCGCAGTTCTTGGGGTCTGTTTTATTTGAAATAGTAATGAATCTAGACTTTAACCAATCCACTGGGATTTGCTCAGAGTCATATATCACGTTAAAGAGATATGTAAGTTGTTTAATATCGACTTGCTTTAAAACTTCTGCATATATATATCGTCGTGACCTGCAGTTTTACCATTCTTCATACAGTTCATTGCGTACCTGACTTCAGATTCAAGAATTTTTGAACCACTCATGTTTTCAGTGTCATTCATCTGGGCATCTGTTCGTTGATCACTGAACAAAGTCTCCACATGGTTCTTCCAAGTTTCCTTTAATTCGTCGGTATCCAATATCGGTCTTCCTTGTCTATTTCTTATTGACGAAAATGCTGTTGTTCTATTTGTTCCAGTTATTTCCTTGATTTTTCTATGAAAATTAAAGGAGTCGTGCAGCTGATGAAGTCTTTCAAACTCGTCATATTGTTCCTGAGTCCATTTCTCCTTAGCTTCCCCTATCTTTCTTTTGACAGTGCGATTCAGTTCCTTATATTTATCATGCTGGTTTTTAACAATCCGACATCAGCCATCAAGTTCAATATTTCGTCGGTCATCCATGGTTTAATTTTTTCTTATTTCGGTCGACCAAGAACTGTTTCAGTAGCTGATTGGAAGTTTGTTTTTAGCGTAATCCAGATCTTATCAGCTGCAACTTCTTGATTAGGGTTATTTTCTTGGCAAAGTTTGTCCAATGTAGTCTTCATGCTACTCTCTGCACTATGGGTGGTTTTAAGGCCTGAATATCATATTTTCGGGGTTTACGTCGTTTTGATAGTAGTTTACATCGAAAATAGAAGTTCGCAACAAGAAAGTTATGATCTGAGCTGATGTCTGCTCTTGAGTAGGCGGCAACACGTGTAATGCTATTCTGATATCTTTTATTGATCAGAATAAAGTCAATTTGATTTCGTACAATATTTTCCTGTCCATCTTGAGGAGATTTCCAGATGTAGAGTCTTCTAAGGTGTAATTTATAGAAAGTATTCTTGATAACCAATTTTTTATCACGACAAAATTGGATCAGCATTTCACCTCGTTCGTTTCTGTCACCTTATCCAAATGCCCCTGTTTCACCTTCCTCAGTTCTACTACCGACCTTTGCGTTGCAATCACCCATCACTATATTGATATATTGAGGCTTTAATGAGTACAAAACTTCTCAGATTTGCTCATAAAATTGTTCAGCTTCGGGTTCTGACTTGTTCGTTGTAGGTGCATACACCTGTATTGCATTGACGTTAATCGGTCTGGCACTTATTTGTAGAAGTATAACTCTGTCTGAGTAAGCTACATTTTTCACAGACCTATCTATCTTCTTGGACACAATAAAGCCCACTCCATTTCTGTGATCTGGGTTATTGTTTCCGGAGTAATAAAATGTTGTTCCATCCTTCTTACACGTTCAACTATTAGGTCATCTTATCTCAGCTATACCAAGAATGTCAATATCCATTCTTTTCATTTCCTGAATCGCATTATCAAGTTTTCCAGCCGCAAAGAGACTTCTGGTGTTCCACGTTCCAATTCGCTTTTCGGTCTTCAGCGTGCCAAGCCGGGGAATTCTTAGCATCCTCTGGTGACTTAACACCTGCCCTGAACTGAGGGCCGTTTGTTTAAGTTTTCTTGCCATGATAAAGAGTGAGTGGACAAAATGACGTCCTGCGGAAATTTGCTTGATTGTGGTCATCGTAGGTTCCCATTACTTTCGACGACATTTGGGAATGACATTTCCTCCATCCTCGATCTAAGAGTATACCGCCTGTACTCGGTCGTTAGAGCCTCGTCTGTGGAAATAGACTAAGCCGGCGATAAGGTGAGGTTGACGTTTGAGTAGGAGAGGCTATTTGAGACGTATCATTACCCCCTAAACTCCAACTAAAAGATTACGGCGATAAAAATAGAACATTTGGCAACATCGCGTAGCATCACTTGGACCTGGAAACTTTTCCATCTTAAAGAAAAATTAAGTCAGATGATATAACATAATCATTTGAAATATATGGAATTATATCAAGAATATTCTTTTCTAAAAAATTACTTTTTTCATCAGTTAGGCACGTTTTTAATAACGTTCTATATTCAAACTATTTATATTGTGACTTTCCTGTAAGTTAATATCGTAGATGTTAAACATTTTCATACTCTGTACCGTACCATGATAAGTTTAAACTGGCGATACACATGTTTAACTTCATTTTTAAATGTATTTCCGCTTGTCGTCTTAAATTATCTTTTTGATTACTTAAGATATGAACTAATTTAACTGGCTCTACAGAGAAAATGATTTAGAACGCTGATAGACATTTATTACGTATATATGAGAGACGGTTTATATTAATATGTATAAACAATAATTGAAGAGGTGCAGAGATTAAACGAACTAGATTTGTTATTTACTTTGTAGCAAGAATGAATTTCTATTGGAGAAATTGATATGATGTAATTATTTTTAATCTATGTAATATAAATAAATCCCAATATATTTCTAATTTTATCTAGTGTTTCACAAATACACCAAGATTCTCTTGGTTATATATTATTTTGTTTTGTAAAACCAACACAAGAATTGATACAAAATACCCCGTAAGAACCCCAAGACACCCCGTGTACGGAGTATTTTTTCGATTTAACGTATTCTTTTGAAAGTTTTTTTTATTAATAACGGTTTGTTATTATTAAGAGTTTAAGAAATGTACTCAAATTTATCATCAATGAATACCAAAGTAAAATAAAGAATATTTTAATTGCAACAAGACCTTGTAACAGGCTCATTTTCATTTTTACGCCAGTTTAATTTAAATTCGCAAAAGATCGTCCGCCTCACGCCCCCTAACGGCCTCCTCTTTCTGTATAAGTACTTTGCTTCAAGGATAACTGTGAATTATTCATATATTTCTGTTACATTTAACCTCTTGATATACTCATGTTGAAAAGTCTAGTTTGACGTTCTGTCACTCAGCCATTTCCCTTTTGCTGCAAGTCTTACTAATAAATGAATGTAGCGTTGTTACATAGTAGATCAGTGATCATCTCTGTGTTTTAACATTTCTTTTAATCAGATAACTACATTCTATATTTTTTTGTTATAGTCGTCAAATTCAGTAAAGCAAATTATTTCCATATTACACGTGTCAATGACCTCAGAAATTTTCAAATTATTGAACCCCGTTTTTCTCTTTTTGTTACAGGGGTCGGCTTTTTGGATTATTAAGCAGTTTTTTTTTCCATTATTAGACAGTAATTTTCAACCACTAAACATTTTTTTGGACCACATTCCAGTCTTATAAATTGTATCCCGGCAATTTTTGAAGATTAGCGACCCATTTCGTTCCTTGTTTTTTACGAGGATTATCCCATGTTCTTGAGACTTTGGCATCTTTATATAGCAATACTATATATTTCCTTGAAAGCGCCTGTTGGCGAATGCGTTAAATTTGATTTTTCTTGGCCACATATATTGAACCACTCATAAGGGGATATTAGAGTATCTTGGAGCAGTCCAGTATGCAAGTAATCAATTAGCCCAAGACTGCTATTGACTACAGCATGTTATCAGCTCCCGATAAGTAGCTGTATTATTTGAATTTCTAAAAAAAGACACATAGTATTTTAATTGTAAAGGAAATTCCAATTTTCATTGACGTATCTGTTTCATTTTTTTTTTTTAATATTTATAGCTGCAATTAAATTAATTTTGACATATTTAATTTAGTATCTATAGTTAAAACTAACATATCAATGTAATTATCTGCTCTAATAATTTAACTACAGCTAACGAGCATTTTATTAAAGTAAACTTCAATTATTTAATACAAATGCTTCGAGTTTCATTTGGATAATCTGAAGATTATATCTCAAGAGACTAAGTCTTCTTGAAGTTACCATTTTTCCATTATTATGCTATATATGGTGCCTTAAATTAGAATTTACGGTAAAAGTAAACCCAAGAAGAGCCATTTTTGTATTTTGTAGTTAGTGAGTCAATAAAATCCCGTCCATTTATAATTGCCACGACAGTAGGAGCTGGTTGACTCAGGCACTGTGGATTTTTTCTTAGAATGGACCATAATATCATAACCTAATCCACTTTTAAATCACTTAGGGACCATTCAATTAATAAATAAAGTCACACGTTAACATCGCTTCTGATTTTTTTATATAGTCAACGTTATGACAACCTAGAAATTTCTATCGGTTAACTGCATGTATTTGGAAACTTTTTTACCTTTTTATTAAATTCTCGTTGGATGAGTTTTTCCAGAAAAAAAAAATTTTCAATTACATACATACACCAATTTGCTGTACTAATAAAACAATTTTTAAAATTAATATTGAAAGTACATACATACATTTTAAAAAGATTGAAAAAAACTAACTAAAAAGGAAACATTAATTAAGCAAATGTGCAAAATGCCATTTTGCTGAATACGCTTATTAACATTTTTTAATGGTGTTTCAATCCAGCGGTTGGGATATTGATCGTTTAAATATTGCTGAACAGAAACGGAAAATGGGATAGAGCATCATCGTATATTTACCATGGTCTTGCCCAATTAAAGTAGACAAAGACTGGTATTGTATTTTGCAAAAGATTTAGATACATATTTTCTTTTATCCTGTTTGGAATCACAACAGAACCAGTAAGGTAGCGGTACCTACTTACTACGAATTTTTTTGTTTCTAATAAATTCACAAAACGTAAGGCGCATGGGGGGGATCAATCGGTAAAAGTTCCTGAATCTTTTGGACGTGATATAGATGTAACAACTATTCTTCTAAAATATCATTTTCAATAGTTTTAGGGCTATCCACCTCACGTTCTAAGCGGCGGGTACAAATAAAGGGTTTTCCAATAAGAGGTGTCATTTTGAAAAGCCCGCTATTTCGGTAGATGTCACTTTTGAAGCTGTAAGTTTTTGACGTTTGACAAGTAGAAACTACGCCATAAATAAAGATGGAACGATACACGCTTCAACAACGCATTGAAATTATTAAAATTCACTATAAAAATGGTGAAAATTTGGCAGAGACGGTTCGTAAAACTCGAACATTTTTGGGTCGTCATGAAGCACCTTGTCGGAGCGCAATAAAGAAATTGGTGAAAAAATTCGAGCTGTTGGGACAAGTTAGTTATGTGAAGAAGAAAACCCGTGCACGTCGCTCAAGAACAGCCGAGAATATTGCTGCTGTAGCCGAAAGTGTTGAAGAAAACCCAGGTTTGTCCATTCCTCGTCGTTCTTTGGAATTAGGGATTCCACAAACGTCATTACACCGTATTTTGCATAAAGATTTGGGTCTTAAGGCTTATAAAGTTCAGTTAACGCAAGAACTCAAGCCGGCCGATCATCAACAACGTCGTGCCTTTGCTGATTGGGTTCTTGAAATGCATGAAAATGATCCGGAATTCCATCGAAAAATCATCTTGAGTGATGAGGCCCATTTCCACCTCGGTGGCTTCGTCAACAAACAAAATTGTCGCATCTGGGGCTCGGAAAACCCAAGAGTTATTGTTGAAAAGCCTCTCTATCCTGAACGTGTGACTGTTTGGTGCGGTTTATGGTCCGGCGGGGTCATTGGACCTTACTTTTTCGAAAATGAGGCTGGAGCAACAGTTACGGTGAATGGATTGCGCTATCGAGAGATGATTAATGATTTTTTATGGCCGGAATTGGATGGTATTTATCTGGACCACGTTTACTTTCAACAAGACGGCGCTACGTGCCACACAAGCAACGAAACCATTGATCTTTTACGGGAAAAGTTTCCGGGCCGTGTTATCTCTCGAAGAGGTGATCTCAATTGGCCACCGAGATCTTGTGATGTGACACCTTGCGATTTCTTCCTTTGGGGCCACGTGAAAGACAAGGTCTACGCCAACAGCCCAGCGTCGATTCAAGACCTCAAAGATGGAATTCGTGAGGCTATCGAGGACATAGGGCAGCCACTTTGCGATTTGGTTATGGAAAATTTCATGAAAAGGATATGGTCCTGTAGGCATGGTCGTGGTGGTCATTTGGCTGATGTTATTTTCCATCATTAACGGCATACCTTCCTCTTTATAATGTAATAAATATCCGATCATTTATCTTAAAAAATGGCATTTTTCTTTGAATATCAAAATAACACCTCTTATTGGAAAACCCTTTACTTGGTTCTGCTTCAACTCTTTCCAAAATTTCCTCTTTTTTTTCTACTGTTCGAGTACGATCCCTAACTAACAAAGTTTTTTTCTTCTCTCGGTCGTTAGAAAATATCTACATGTAAACCTTTACACTTCGACGCCCATTTCTTTTGCACTGACATTGATGGTATGCCAAAAAACCAGAATGGCATAAATTTTTAATTTTTAAATAGAATAGTGTGTATATGAAACATTTTTTCGATATAATGTATAATTTTGAAACCTTTTTATTTAGCATCGGTTTGATATTATTAAGGGTTTGAGAAATATGTTCAAAATTAACATCAAGGAAGACCAAAAATAAATGAAAACTATTTTTTACTTAACATTTCAACAAGAGCTACAGGAAATTTAACACACTGATTCATATTCAAAAAATTTCGAATTAAAATATACAATATGTCCAGAAAACACGTGTACAACCTTTAATCCTTTAATTACAGACCCATGCTAACTCAGTTATATCCGATATTGATTTTTTTTCAAATTTCCATACACCAGGAACATGTTAACCTTCCGAGAGTGCGTATAGTTGTCAATGTTTAATAGTAAAATGGACTTGATCTTACTTTAGTCGACTTCTTAGACTATAATGGCAATTTATGTAAATGCCATAGCAATAAATTTACTCAAAAAATTATTGTTACATGTATTTTTTACAAGACTCCGGTGAACACCCACGAAGAATTATTGATGCCCATGCAACCTTTTTGATAATCCTAAAATATTAGATAGAGTCCAATTTTATTTATTAAAAAGTGTTAATAAGTGTATTCAGCAAAATGTTGTCCATTTTGCACATTTGCTTAATTAATGTTTCCCTTTTAGTTAGTTTTTAAAATGCATGTATATATATATATATATATATATATATATATATATATATATATATATATATATATATATATACAGGGTGTCCAAGATAAGGATCCTAAGCATGGGGATCTCGGAAACAGTTGGAGATACGAGGTCGGTTAAATTAGAGAAAAGTTGAGCAATTTAGTGCTAAATTAAACGCAGTTAAAAAAATTTAAAAATTTTAAACACTTCCGGAGATTTCCGGAAAAAAACGAAATTTGGCAAAATCGTTTTTAATTTTTGCAGGCTTTATTTAAAGAGATATCAGAAAATAAAAGGTAGTTTCTCATTGCCACTTTTTATTTTTTATAATTTGGTCTAAACAAAATTTAAATCTGACGTTTCGTTTCTGAGATACCATCACGAACTTTCATTTTTTATATGGAACAAAAAAAAGTATCCCATGTATTTGATAGCATTTTTTATTACAAATTCAACGGTGTATCACCCTTGCATATCGAATACGTAGTTCAAGTACTTTCCATAAGAGCTCCATGAGAGCGAGAGAGAAAGGTATATCAGTTTTATAAAAGCCAATGAACTACACACTTGATATGCAAGTGTGATACACCGTTGAATTTGTAATAAAAATGCTATCAAATACATGGGATACTTTTTTTTGTTCCATATAAAAAATGAAAGTTCATGATGGTATCTCAGAAACGAAACGTCGGATTTAAATTTTGTTTAGACCAAATTATAAAAAATAAAAAGTGGCAATGAGAAACTACCTTTTATTTTCTGATATCTCTTTAAATAAAGCCTGCAAAAATTAAAAACGATTTTGCCAAATTTCGTTTTTTTCCGGAAATCTCCGGAAGTGTTTGAAATTTTTAAATTTTTTCAAGTGCGTTTAATTTAGCACTAAATTGCGAAACTTTTCTCGAATTTAACCGACCTCGTATCTCCAACTGTTTCCGAGATCCCCATGCTTAGGATCCTTATCTTGGACAACCTGTATATATATGCATATATATATATATATATATATATATATATATATATATATATATATATATATATATACCACTAAGAAATGTCTGAGTATTAGACCACACACAAAAAATTATTAAATTCACTTACCACGTTTTCAAGAAAAAGAAGGAAAAAATCAATAATTTCTTAAAACCTAAGTTGTCTTAAATCTACCTATTTTGACATCAAGAGTCTGTCATCAAATGTACACGTGTTTTTGGGACACCCTGTAAAGTTTTACCAAATGGTATACTCTGTTTTTTGATAAACAAATAAATTCAAATAAAAATAAGCTTTATTTTCAAAGAAACTAATTCTTGTTCACAAAGCACTGTTTATTCAAATGTAAAATAGGTAAAAACAAAGTTCATAATATACAAAACACTCATTGAGGAAAATTAAAAACAAACCCAATACTCTAAACCAGAGATTATCAGCATAATATTCCTCGAGGGAATAATAAGCTTTTCCAGAGAGTACCCCTTTTACAATGATCAAATATTTTAATACATTTATAGATTAATGAGTTCTCAGGGAGACTGGATGTTGGTATTGGTAGAGGTAAGTTATGATACTGGCGAGTAACCACCAAACATACATTCTACAAAATAAATATATAAGAGCCAATGTTTTTTTGTTCAAGAACAATGGTCTACACGAGTCTCTCTTTCCCGGCCCATAGACAAAACGAACAATTCTTGAGATATTTCTATTATTTTTAATAATTTTTTTTGAATCGTAGTAGCCATGGAAAAACAATGTAAAACAAAATTCTGTGAAGCGTCAAATTTACAAACGCAACCGTTTGTTCTAATTTTCATATAATGCTGCTTAGTTTTATTACATTTATATTTTGAAAAGAATTTTTCGAAGAATAAGGTAATCAAAGGCTGATTCAAGAGGAGGGGGAGGACGGTGGGAGCGATTGCTCCTCCTCAAGACCTTCGAATTTAAGAAAAAAATACTCGCCTTCCTGCTGTATTTGGAATGTGAATCTCACTAGATCCTGGTTTTGTGATTTTGGTAGCTTGTCATATTGTACTGTCTTGTACATAAGTAGAGTGTGTTTAATTTCGACTTTTTCTTTACTCCCACCACCAAATAAAAAAGAGAAAAGCGGGATCTGCCCCTGAAGGTAATAAATATAATTTATATAGTAGAACAGGCCAAAAAAAATTTTTCTGCTGAATGAATTTATAAAATGCAGTTTCCTGCTTGATGCCTACATAATCCTTTGACTTTTTAAAACCCAATAGGAAAATTTAATTCTTCTGGAAATATTGATCCAAAACGTAAAGCAGTCAACAGAAAAGCTTTTTACGAAGAAAAAGAACTAAAATTTCTGCTATATTTTAAGTAAAGTAGTCGTCACTTAGCTGCACAATTCACCGCCAACCATACCATCAAAAAATATTGATATTACCCATATCACATGAAATTACAACGCAAATTGCATAATGGATATTTTGGGAGGCCTGTAAATTTTTACCATACGATAAATAAATAAATAATATAAAATAATTACTGACGCTCTATAGTATTTTGCGATGAGGTTACTTTCAAGAATAATGTATCGCTAAATAGATACAACATGCATTATTAGGCTACAATCCATTTTAAGTAAGAAGAGTGCAACATAATTAATATTTGAGCTCCACTTTTTTGATGAAGCATAAAATGACAATAGCTACTCTCGTAGTAATGCCCCTGATATTAAGGGCATATAACTCATGAACTATTTCGACCACCGTCAGAATGTTAAGATGTTTCGTCCCGGCATCGGTGGTGGATTCATCAGTAGGATCCAGCGATGCCTTTCCCAGACATCCTTGTCATGCATTCCACAACTTGGAACTCCTACTTAGGCCAAATTTGTCGGAGAGAGCCGGTGGGATGTTCTTATCATAACACTACCTAAACGTTTTGCAAGAGCAACTACCCCAATTGCAGAATGAGCGCGAGAGTATATGCTCGCAACGAAATGGTGCACGTCCAAACCACCAACGTGAAGTTCGTGCGTTTTTGTGACTAACGTTTTCCACAAAAATTAATTGGGCGTGGTAGTGTTATTCAGTGGTTACCTAGGTCTTGCGTCATCACTACATTCGATTTCTTCCTGTAGGGTTATATAAAAGATCTGGTGTTTGTTAATCCATCAACAACCCTGAAAGATATACAGAACAGGATTAAGAATAGCTGCGGAACAATTACACCATGGTTGTCCAGGGTACGGAAAGAAATGAAAAGGACTAAAAATGTTCAATCAACAAGAGGGATATTTATGAAGAACAAACAATTAATTATTTGCTATTATCAAGTAATTAAATTGTCCTTTATATTTTACCATTATTTTTTTAATAACTGAATTTAAAAAAGTTTTTATATTTATTTAAAAAGAAAGGATTTTCCGTGTTTTCTTATAATGTTGATTTATTTTTTATTATATTTAATTACATTAAAATCGTTGATTTAGAGTTGTTGTTTTTCATTATATTTATTTACATTGTGTTTGTTTTTGTATGTTTTTTTTCCACTACGAGTGTAAAAGAAAATTTCTGCTAAAAGAAGGAGAAAACGTAAATAAATTAAAATATATTAAAAACTTTAAAATATAAATTTTAGTAAAAAATAAATAATGCCGAGATCAAATAGTTGCCTATATGTTAGTCTCCTTTCAAGCACAGAATATGTAAAATTTTCTGTCCCTCTTATCAACCTAATAGTTGTATAAAATTAACTTTATATTCGTAATACACGACCCCGAAAACCCTCTAATATCAAATCTGAAAAAATGCGAATAAGGTAAAATTTTCAACCCACCATATTGCATCCGCTATATTGAATTTCAAAAAAAATATTTTAAATCTTAATCTAATTTAAATCTAAACTCTTCAAAGCCCCCTACTACCAATTTTGAACCCCGTAAACTCCCCCATACCAATTTTTTTGAAGAAAATCGGACAAAATTGATTTTTTTTCGTCCGCCATATTAGATCCGCTATATTGAATTTTTTTTAAAGAATTTTAAATTAGTTATGTACGACCCTGAAAACTCCCTCGTACCAATTTTGGAGAAAATCAGACAAAATTGAATTTTTTGTCCGCCATACTGGATCCGCCATATTGAATTTTTTAAAAATATTTTGAATCCATTATGTGCGACCCCGAAAACTCCCTCACACCAATTTTGGAGAAAATCACACAAAATTAAATTTTTTTGTCCACCATATTGGATCTGCCATATTGAATTATTTAAAAATAATTTCAGATTCGTTGTGCCCGACCCCAAAAATTCCCCCATACCAATTTTGGAGAAAATCAGACAAAATTTTTGTTTTTGACCGATATATTGTCAGCGCCATCTTGGATCTTACTGCACCAATTTCGTTCAAAACAATATGGGATCACCGCAGCAACTTCCTGAACATAACGTAAAAAACTTCATTCAAATCTGTGCCGCCGTTCCGAAGTAATCGGTGTACATACATAAAAAAAACATACATAGTCGACGAATTGAGATCCTCCTTCTTTTAGAAGCCGGTTAAAAAGCACTTCATTTTGTACGTCGACCAGTTTATTTTGCTGATAAGCAAGTTTTGTAAAAAATGTCGTCTTGTTGCCGTTTGCAGACCATGAAGTTCATTAAATTTTTTAGCTGAGTATACAAAATTCTTATTAAGAAAAAACTAAAGCAACCCATCAAACCACATCCGCAAAAATTCCTCAGTACCACCACATACAATTTAAAAAGAAAAGCAAATCACATAAAGAAGGTCGAAAGACGAGAGAAAAGGATTCCGGATCAGCCGAATCAGAGAGACCGCCGTCGAGTCAGGAGGTGTTCGCGGCAGGCCGGAAATTAAAGAGCGGCTCGGGCAGTAATTTGAAATGAGCCGATGCCCATTTGTCTAGTTATGTCGTTATCCGCGTTAATGACAGGCTCCTAGTTCTAATTGCGACCTAACGGCGCACCGCCAAAGAATGGACCACCCCTTACGTCGCTTAGATGAAATTGACGTTTCAAATCGTTATCGAAATTTATTTTGATGTAATGATTTGTTGTCGTCGTGTGAAAAACGATTTTTGAGATTATTTTTTGTTAGTGGTTCTATTGTATCAAATAAATCCGGATTGCTGGTGAGAGTAAAGAATTTTTGGTAAGAATTCGTAAAGAGTGAAATCCTAGGAAAATGACTTTCTCTTTGAAAAAATTTCGGTACTAACCCCCCTATTTTGAGGTTGTAAAATACGATTCCTACCTCGGTTTTCCATAATTTTTCTGCAATTTTGCGGAAAAGAGAGAAAATCACTTTTCACTTTGGGTTCAATTTTTTTTTCACTAAATCGTCAAACTTTTGTTACAACCACAAATTCCACACTGAGAGAAGTCTCTGTATTATATAAAAATTCAAAAATATGCACGTTTTTTATCGGAAAAATCAGAAAAATTGGCGAGAAATAAATGAAAACAAAAAAACTTGCATAGTTCACATAGAGATGGCATGCTTGTTGCTATAGGCGCTGTTGCCAGATTACACATATTATTTCTTTGAAATTCACGTATATTCTTTTCTTACAGCATGGTTTAATGTTTGTAATGTATAAAAAAGGTTAAAATTAATTTTAACCACCCAAAATTGGTTAGTTCTTTTTGGTTACTTCTGGTTAGTACAGTCTTAGCTTGGTTTGGTTTAGACTGAAAAACTGAAACTAATCTTAACTAACCTGAACTAACTTGAGCTAACCTGAACTAACCTAAACTGATAACGTCCTTTTCTGGCAGTGATTTTCCCGCCTCCACGCAGGCGCGGATCCAAGGGGGGTTGACGGTGGGGGCGATCGCTCCCCCCCCCCTCCAAGAGCTTTGAGTTCAGAGAAAAAAGACCCGATTTTGCCTCTTATACTATAGCTTATTTAAGAACTAGAGAGAGTAATAAATCATTTTTTACCCTTTTTTTTCTTCGCAAACTACCTGTGTTCTTTAGTCCGGTGTCTTTGGCCAAATCTGTTAGACCTCTGCCGTATCACTGTAGCGGAGGTGGTAAGTTTTTTAACTTTCTTCTCGGTGTGGTGGTACAGTTAGGCCACCATATCGGTGGTGTTGGAACAGGATGAATGATAGCAATTTATTCAAACTGTGCAACCTCTAAATATATATATATATATATATATATATATATATATATATATATATATATATATATATATATATATATGCGCCGTTCGAATTTAGAAACTTCTTTTCATATTTTACATTTTAAAAACTCAAGTATATCACCATCACCATCACAAATCTAAATGGATAATATAGTGTACTGTTTCATATTTCTAAAAACTTATCAATATATGAATTATAAACGGCGGGATGAAAAACTAATACCCGTATTTTAGATTTACTTTCCAACACGGCAATACTGCATCGTATCATGTCTTGCTTTTTTACTACTATTTACTATAACAAAATTTATTGAATGAGTTGGATTTAATACTTGGAAATTGCTCATTCTGCGCTCTCGCCAAAAATAGCAAAAAAAGTTGCCAATGCGTCCATAAAACGTGAAAGTCTTGTATTTATCTAGTCAATAGTTGAGCGTAATACTCGGTAGATATGAATTCGGCGCGCTAATCATCTTTTGTCCATGTGCGTCACTCAAAAAATGCAAATATTTTCCAAAACTAATAAAGATTTCATTATGGAATTTATAAATAATTAGACGATGCATGTTTCATAAAAAAATTATCCAAAAAAAATTTTTTTTTGAGAAAGAAATATATAATAAAAGCAAATTACATTATTATTCTCCATGGTTCTAAGTAAGCGTGAAAATTTTCTTCGCGTCGACCAAATTGCGAAACATATCCACGTAAATCCCTCCACGGAGTCACCACTAAGTGTGTATTTCACAAAAATCATTTTTATATTATGGCAACAGCGTAAATTTTCTCTGAGATAAGTGACGTTTCTGACAGATTTAACACGCATTTTGTTGCTTCCGATACGAACTTACGATAATCGCTCGTAGAAGCCAAAAGTTGAAAAATATGTAAAATGTTCCATACTTAGCAAAACCGTTGAATTAACGCAAAATAATACCTCCCTCTGCTTATTAGTTTATGACAAACACATGAAAGATTAAAATAAGTCTCTCTATTGGTAGTATCAAATTGTTTTTTCTCGTGAAGCCAAGCAATGTCACTGTAAAAAAACCGGTAAACAATTTGTTCAACGTATTTTATTCGTGATGTTTTAAAAGTATTTTTTATAACTCTAGCAAATAAAATTACATTTATAGATTAAATTGATTTCGAAAAATTTTCCACACCCGACTGATATAACGAACCAACTGGTCAGGTACCATTTGCTCAGTTCAATTTAATTGCCTTATAATAGGGTATCCAATCAACGTCAATCTATTAATAATGGTCACTTCGTCAATTAAGCATTATAAAACAGATTTAATGGTTCTTTGACGGTAGAGAAAGAAGCCGTAATTTAGTGCGAAACTCCTTTTGGACATTGTACGTGAGACAGGCCATATAAAAGGCAATAACATCCCTAAATTACCACCTCCAGCAAGAGTTTAAGAGAATTATTTTCAGCTTTATCAGGACCGTATTCAGTAGGGTAAAGTTGCTTTTATTGTGCCAGTTGAGGACTTATTTTAAATATTTTTTATTATTATCGTTATGACCAATATTAGACGTAAGGCAGGGATTTGTATTTTCTCAAAGATTATTTAATATCTAATATACGAAACATTTCGTCAAGCTCTTTTAAATATTACGGCTTGAGGAATAACTAATGAAAGAAGCATGATAAGTCAGTCTGGAAAAAAAAATATCGTGCAAACATTTATTATAGATATTTGAATATTTTAAGAGTACAGCCAGATCGGCTCTGTTTTTTATAAACAATGTTAAACGTTGGAAAACTCGGTTTTTCGCCCGTAGAATTTTCCAATTACATTTTAGAGAGAATTGTAGATACTGAAAAGACTTTTAATTTCTTTTTTTGAACATCCAAATCTTCGATCATACTCTAGATTGAAACAACAATAGATGTGTTTGAAGGCTGTTTATGGTCGGTGGGGGAGACGCTTTTTTGATGTGTGACAGACATAAACATGTTTACTTATCTTGTTTTTCAGTTTAATTGCTTATCGTGACTTTTTTCGGTGTTTTTAAGTGTTAGAAATTACTATAAATGCGAAGTTTACAATTAATATTAACAAAAAGAGAGTTTAAAAACTTATTTTTATCGGTAAGTATTCTTAGATATTGTTGACATATTGAAAGTAACAATAATAATAATTTAGGCAACCATATATTCATACTTTGTTTTCAGAATTGACGTACGGATGATACTCGTTTAAATAATGCAATTAGAAAAGTATAGCATACTGCTACAGGGGTATGTTCGGAGATCCAATTCGATAAACAATTTATCAGGATAAAGTCAAAAAACCCTTTTTTGCACTATTCTATAAATCTTAATAGCTTTTGCAATAATGGCCAAACATAATTTACAGATCCTGGAAGATGAGCCCATTATGGATCTTTATAACGGTGTGAAAGTTGGGTTAAATCGGATTAATAGTTTATAAATAATGTCAATTGATTATCCTAAATATCGAAAGTTTAACCAATTGTCCCATAGAAGATAATGCCTCAACAGATATTTTGAAAAGTGAAATGGATTCTTGAAAAGTCATACTACAAGGAAAGTTGAAAAATGAATCCATATATACTAAAATTGTTGTTAAAAACGTCGTTTAAAAAAGTGGTATAATTTTTTGCTTATAAACAATTAGAATAACTTTGTTATTTTTTAAGATACAGTCTTGTGAGTAGGTGACCTGAAAACAACATTCAAATTGGAAAATTTGGAATCCACGGAGGGCGCTGAAAAGCAACACGTTTTCGGTGTTTATTATCTTTATTATCAATTACAAGCATGGTTGGGAAATAAGCTTGACGCAATCAAGTACGGGTGGAAAAAAACATATGCAAATGGACTATAGGGTGTAAGACAGGTAGATGTAGTTGCAAAAAGCATGGGTTAAATTATATAGCTCTTTTTATAAATTACAATGAAGAGACCGAAGACAAAAAGTGCAACAACCTTGCCATAATTGCCACAGTGGGTATATTCTTGCGGAAAACGCGAATGGATTCTAATCGCCGAAACTCGTTGATCCCGCCTTTCGCGGCTGCTAATTTTCCCGTATATTCAGGTCAGTTTTTTGCACGGTTTGGAATGAGAAGCAAGTATTATATAAGCAAGTCGACAGACGATATGAACATATTTCTTATCAAGTCGCAGATAGTAAGTCATCGGTAATAATAGAGGTAGTGTTCTCCGACTAAAATTTATTTAATACATAGAAGTGCGATTTTGTAAACAAATATAGTGGCGCCAAGCAAAAATGCAATTTAAGTAAAAACTTACAAAAAAAAATGCTGAACAGAATTTAGTGTAGTAATTCATAATTTTATTTTTGAAATTATTAATTGACAAAATAATTAATCATTTAACAGATTAATTGAAAATTTAATTTTTCAAATAACATAAGAAAAAATGAAAATTAAATTTTCCAAATTATTAAATTATTAATTAGCAATTTTTTCTGAATTAAATAAAAAAAAAATATGTGTTTTTTTCGCCAACAATGCAGCATCATATAAAATAGCAACATAACTATGATTATTTATCCCCTCATATTTATTAAAAATTTGAACCAAAGTAGCAATGACTGTTGAAAAAGCTCGAAACGCCTGTGTTTTGTTAGTGATAAGTAACTGCATGGATGTCATGATTGACTAAGTACTTTCAAACAGGTCTAGAGTCTCACGTGCCAACAATGTTCTGCAGCATACCTTCAGAAGGTGAAAAAATTACCTCCATTTAAGATTTAACAGGAGAAAAGCTGCAGTGACTTTTGGAAAAGCTCAAAACTCCAGAGGTTTGTAAAGGGAAAGAGAATCCGCAATATTTTTGGCTTAATTTTTAAAAACCACCTCTACAGTGCTGCCAAAAGCATCTTCAGTAATACAGAAAAAAAATAAGCAAAAAAACATTGATCAAGAAGTATTTATATTTTTCTAATCGTAATGATTGGTTAAATTTGCGTAGTACTCAGAGTTAGGTTTAGGATTTCACGTCAAACAGTTTTCATTAAATTCTATTTCCCTAGGGGGTAAAAACATCTCGCTGTGTAAAATCCTATATAATATTAAAATAATTCTTTTTCTAGCCTCTTCTTTTGCCGTGTTTAAATATCCCCAGTGTTTTTAAGAAATATATATATATATATATATATATATATATATATATATATATATATATATATATATATATATATATATATTTCTTAAAATATATATATATGGCTAGCAAGCTCCTGCATTGCTATCCATAGTCTCGTTCTACAAACTCTATCAAATATCTGTTTAAAATCGATAAATATCTGATTTAGATCGAATTCCCAGCTTTTCTCCATTATCTGTTTTATGACAAATATCTGATCAACAGTTGAGCGATTAGGTCTAACTCCGCATTGGTAATCCCGTACGATTTATTCTGTATATGTTTTGGTTCTTTCCAGCGGAATGTTTGAAAGGACTTTATAGGTTGTGTTCAGTATGGTTATTCCCCGGTAATTGCTGCATTGTTTCTTGTCGCCTTTCTTGTGGATTGGCACAATGACTCTCTCCTTCCATTCATCTGGAAGAATTTCTTCCTGCCAGACTCTTTGTATTAGTTTATGGATGGATCTGTGGAGTGCATCCCCCCGTGCTTTAGACATTCCGCTGGTATATTATCACTGCCTGTGGCTTTATTGTTTCTCAGTTTCTTGATAGTGCGCATCACCTCTTCGTATGAAGGGCGTCTGTCTTCTATTTCGGCTATATGGATCTCTGTGTTTGGCAGAGTGCTGTCAGATTTTTCGCTCAACAGTTGGCTATGTATGTTTTCCAGGTTTCTAATATTTCCTTCTCATTGACGATAAGGTCTCCGTTCTCTCGTTCTAAGAAGTTTCCTGTCCTGGGCTGACATCCTGCCTGGATACGTGATACTTTCCTGAAGTGTTGTTTTACTCTGTAGTTGATTCGATTCTCTTAGCAAAGTAATCGATAATTTAATAATTGATATTTCGATTTTTGAAATTATCCACTACAAATTCATTAACAAAATTACCCGATAATATTATTAAAAAAATATTATTGTCGATTATTTAAATTTTTCAAGAAAACTTGAGTCCCGAGTTTTGAATTACCCTATATATTGTTATAAAAGAATTTTTAGAAAAGTATTTTCCAATATGAAATGATACTATACTTGATAATCTTTGGTGGTCTTTGGTAAGCAGCACTTTTTGATTTGTATTATTTCGAATCTTTCCATTTAAAATATTTGCTGTCTTATTTTTAAACGAATGTGAATAAAATTACTAAAAATTTTAATTTTAACGTTAAAACTCACTTATTCTCTTATCTCATAAGTTATCTGGTAAAATAAAAATTAGCAACAAAACGTATCTAGATCGTAGCTAAAAGGAACCGACATTATTTTTTCGCACATTTGGGAACTAATAGCCAATGGTTAATTTGACCAGTAAAAATCGATAAATCAAAGATCACTTATAGGATCGCGGGCGGTCGATTAAGAGGGCCCAGGCTGACGTCACGGCAACCTTTCATTAGGAAAGTGGCTAGATTTATGTGCCGGCTAAGATCAAAGGCGGCTAGGTGTGAGACCAATTGTTCCCGTGACAAAACACTGCTAGGTAATTTACGGTTCACTTTGAATTGTTCGCGCGATGATGCTGATATAAGAGAAGGAGTATCCGAAATCGTCCGATACAATACTTCTTTTGACGTATAGTATGGAATGCAAACAATCCTTCAGAATAATATATTACATTATACAATTTATTAAGATGTTTTGTTACAATTTTGTTATTTTACGAACAAATCTATAAATATTTATACTAATAATATCAACAATATAGCTAATACTCACCATAAATCAATCCCTTATTTTCATCAAGTAGTCTCTTTAATAAATGGTAAATAAAAAGCTAAAAATTTATTCACCTGTCACATCAAAAATCGGTATTGTAAAAAATTCAAGTGTGCCTAGAAATGCATCAAACACTCCTCTTTTGCTACTTTCATCAAGAGTGTAGTTAATCTTTTGTTTTTTTTTTTTGTTGCTCTGGAGATTTCTAGAAGGGTCAGTAGAGAGAGTCTGGGCCAAACCTTGGTTGTGAAAACTGGTAGAAACCCAGAAAGCAATTTTTTTGCAGATTTTCTAAGAGTTCAATACTACTTTTATTCCTATTTGCAGCTAGAACCATAGTTTAGTGGGTTAAAGGTATCATTCGCCAGATAATGAGGATAAGCTATGTTTTTATTGTATTCGTTTTTTTCGTTGCGTACACCGTAGCGAAAATGATCACATCTAAGGAGTCAACACACCAACTTTAAGACTCTTAATACTTGGTGCCCCCTTAAAGATAATCAGATACATACCACAAACAGTTTTTATTATACTGGGACTTTACATCCGTGTATACGATTGGATGTGCATACCAGAGCTGGCATATAAGACACCACTGCTCCCATAGAGGCTATCGGCTATACAGCTTGCCGAAAGTGTTTAGATTTAATGACAAAACTGCCTTTCAGATACCCATAGTTTGTAAATCAGAATTCCTTTTTCTTTACTTATTGCTAAATATAGATTTTAATTGTTTTTGGAATCGGGGTGTTTTATTTTTGAATCTGGTTGTTTCCTGTCATATATATATATATATATATATATATATATATATATATATATATATATATATATATATATATATATATATATATATATATATGCTAGCCTAGGCACTGCCCTAAAAGAAGGAGCTGTTGTCAACACCAAGAAAATAACCACCTATATCGAAGCATTCAATTTTGAATAATTAATTTTTAATTCTCTGTCTTTCTCTCGTGGCGTAGCAAAATTTGGCATTTAATTTTAGCATGAATTTTCAAAAAGTATGATATAGAAATTATTATTCATGTACGTATAATGAAGTAGTTGAAAATCCCTAACTTTGGAACTATTCGCCTGTTACTTAGTATTTATTATTCGTTTGTTATAGTATGCGTTGTCAGTTGTTCTCTTGGAGGTTTTGTGCCAACCTTTGTAAATATTTTTGTTTTTACTCATTGTTTAACCCATAAATTTGAGTAAGTAAATGATATTCTGATCACAGAAGTAAAGTAAAATCATTTAATCATCATAACTAGTAAGGTTATGCATAGGGGTTTCGCCCGCACTTAAGATCTCTAAGGATTTTAAGAAACAAGTCCAATGAAGTTTTATTAAATCCTATTTTTACTATATCGTGCATACGTTCCGATGAAATGCCTTACTGTAATAGCCTCAGTGGAAGTAGATCAGATATTATTCTCATCTCATGCAATTTATCAATAATTAAAATAAAATCAGGATAATCCTTTACAATTTGAATATTTAAAAGAGTAATTGACAGAAATAACACTAGTCAACAAATAACTACTTATGGATTTGGAGTTATACAATGTATCAGTTATTTATATTTAATACATATTATCTAATATTTAAACATAAGTTCAAAACAACAAAAAAAAACAAGATATTTTAAGGATAACAGGATTTATTTACAAAAATACACATGAAAATACATTTATAGTATGTCTGTTATATATAACCTTTTTGGAATTGTTGCGTTTCGTTTATATTCCTGATCGCTTTCTCTCATAAAAACCAACAATAATCCTTTATCATTTCTGGATCTCATCTGCCCTGGCTGCTCCACTGTTAATATATCTTGGTAGAACCTTTCTTGCTCGTCACTAACTGGACCCAAATTTTCTGGGAAAAAATTTAAATGGAAGTGCAGAAAGTGTATTTTAAGAGACATGAGGGACAGTCCATTTTGCAGTAGCTTTCAAGTAGTTCTACAAGTTTTTCGTCGTTTTCTAAAAACTCCGAAATAATTGTTTTAAAAGAACTCCACGCAGCTAATTTAACATCATTGCTTGGAACTTCGGATAGTTCTTCGTCGGAATAACCTGGTCTTGGATAGCTAGCAAGAAGCCCTCCGTTTCCGGAAACATCTGTCCTGAAAGCAACCAGTAGTTTGACGCTGAGTTGTCGACATTATCCTGGACGACCTCATTTAGATGCCGTCCATAAAGTGATTTCTGTAGCCAAGTTTGTAACTTCTCTTGGTCTGTTTGGTGGTGAGAAGCAATATCTTGTTCCGCTGTAGCGGCATTGAATCGTCTGCCTCACATATTGCTCGATATAGTGTAGAAGAGTCCGTCAACCTGTGGAAATAAGATCGTAAGTTTATTTGTTGATCAAGCTGCGTGGCAATATCGACCAATCCTCTTCCTCCTTGGTGTCTTGGCATCACTGTACGTTCAATAGCATTCCGAGGGTGATGTTTGTGTGCTTTTGTTAAGAATGTTCTTGTTTTCCTTTGCAGGTTTTTGATTTCCGTTCTGCTCTATTTTACAATTCCAAAAGAGTAGTTCAGCGCAGAGCATGCGTACGTGTTGAGTGCCTTAAAGAAATTTCTACTATTTAAACTAGTTCATAACACCCGTGTTACCCTCCTGACAAATTCGGTTATCAATTTGGCCTTCATAGTGCGATGGTCAATTCGTTTAATCTGTTTCATACATAGATATTTGTATTTTTGTTCTGCTTCCATTGCAGCTATAGTTTCAGCGTTCTGCATCTCAAATACTCTCGGTTCTATCTTTCCCCTAACGATGTTCAAAATAGGTCCCTTGTCAAGTCCAAACGGCATAACGATATCTTCGGAGAACTCCTCCACAATTTTGAGCATTTGCTCCAGCAGGTTTTTGGTGGCAGCCATCAGTTTAAGATCATCCATGGATAGAAGATGATTCAATATTACTACCTCTTCGTTGTTATTTCTAATACTAAAGCAATATCTGGTGGAGTTCAAACGGCGTAACAGTGGGTTCATTGCAAGGCAGAACCACAATGGATTTAGTGAATCGCCTTGAAATATTCACCTTCGTATTGGGATTGTATTAGTTTCGATGGTATCGCTGGATGGCACTTCTAGTTAGATCCTAGTTTCCCAGGTTAACATGATGCGTTCTAAAAAAAAAAAAAAACAAAATAATAATCGACTCTATACTTTCTTAATATAGTTTTGAGCCACTCAAGTGACACTGAGTCGAAGGCCTTCTTATAATCCACATAGACAGCATAGAGGTTTCTTCGGTTGGTACAGGCTTGATTACATATGACAGAGTCAACAATCAAATGTTCCTTGCATCCCATCGCTCCCCTGGTGCATCCTTTCTAATGAGTTCATGTTATTTTGTTCACAATGTGCATAACGTGGTTCAAATGTCAGTTTTAGGTTAGACGTAAAAACACGTATTTCTGCTTCTAATATAAGTTATAGGTCTCGAAAATTGTTCATCCGTAGACAGCTCGATCTCCCAATTATTACCATATTCTTCTCGGTCTTCATTTTTCTGCAATTAGTACACTTTTTTCTCACTTAATTTAAAAAACAACACTTTTTACAAAAAAGATAGTAATACCATTTATTTAGATTTTTGTTCTTGCTTGTTGTCAGTGATTCACTATATCTTGGAGTATCTCCTACAAAACAAAGTTCCTAAACTGGGTTTTTGGGAGTTCTAATTATTGGAATATATCAGGCTTGATCCTAAATTTTAACTTTCTATGTTAAACAGTCTCCAAAAAAAATATTGTGGCAGACAGAGGGATGCCTGCACGCGAACTCCGTAATAGGACAGAAAAAGTCTCTTTGTAATTTCTTTCTATTATGGAAAACCATTCAAAACCTATTCTATAAGCACATTCGGCAACGGTCGGGTAACTCCGAACAAGCAATCGTCCTATAGAAATAGAAACAGTCTTTGGATTGTTGCTATTTTTCTATCTCTCTCACAGGAATTCGAATGCTGCATAAGTTTGTCTCATTTTTTTCCTGATATATATGTGTTTGAATTTGTGGTTATGTTGAATGTGAAATATATTTGTTTCTAATAAAATATATATATTCATAAATGTGTTTTTATATTTAATTTAGCTAAAAGTATAGATTTACATGTTATACAAGAAAAAAATATCAAAATAGTAATAATTATTTTACCCTGTTTATTTATTAACGTTAAGAATCAGAACAAAAATAAATTATTAGGGCTTATTTAAGAAAAAATAAATAAATATATATACATATTATATATAGAATTTAAAAAGTATTTAATTCTGTTTTACTGGGGTGCACAAACTTCTGACAGGGCTCTGTTAAATGTCTGTTGAGCCATAGATACGTAACATTCATTGCCGATGCTCCTCTGATAGGACCATATTGCAAAAAATCTCAATGTCCCCATAATTCTTGTAACAACAAGGACTTTGGTATTTCGGGATCCACTCTCCATATGTGGTATAAGTTCTTCTATTAGGTTTCGTACTAAATCTTCTACTAGGACGAAAACATTTTCTAAATTCATCTTCAGATAATGCAAAAACATTACTTTAATTTCGCAGATGTTTCCTCTCTAGTCTCATAAATTCCCTGTCTTTTTTATCTTTAGTGTTTTGTACAAAATACATTAATATCGGATCCATATTTTCTAATAGGTAATTTATTTAAAAAAAAGTCAGAAGTTAAATACTTTAAAATAAAACATTCGCGATTTCAATAATGAAGTTCCCAGAAAAGACAAATGTTTTAGAGATGGTAGTTTGTAGTTCAATTTACACGACAGGAACTATCCCCCAAGAAATGTTAACATCAACATTCATATGTTTACCAAAGAAAGCAAGTTCAAAAGAATGCAGTGACTATCGAACAATCAGTCTCATGCCATACTTTGAAAACCCTTTTAAAAATTGTACACGCTAGAATATATTCCAAATTGGAGCTGGATATTAGTGACACACATTTTGGCTTCCGGAACGGGGTGGGTACAAGAGAAGCATTATTTGCTTTTATTGTGCTTACTCAAAGATGCTTGGATATCAATCAGGACCTCTATGTCTGCTTCATAGATTACAACAAATCTTTTGATAGGGTCAAACATGACAAACTGATAGAGATTCTCAGAAGCAAAAATTTGGATGAAAGAGATTTAAGGTTGATATTAAATCTGTATTACAATCAGCGAGCGGCAGTAAAAATTGGACAGGAAATGTCCGGAGATGTGGAAATACAAAGGGGAGTCAGACAAGGGTGTATATTGTCACCTTTACTATTTAACGCTTATTCTGAAGAGGTCATATTGGAAAGTCTTGAATCTGAAACGGCAGGGATAAAAGTAAACGGAGTTTTAATCAACAATATTAGGTATGCAGATGACACCGTAATAATAGCTGATAGTTTGAAAGACCTAGAAAAAATAATGAATAAAATATTAAGAGTTAGTGGAGAATATGGACTCTCTTAACACGAAAAAGACCAATTCATGATAATTAGTAAGAACAACACCAATAATAATGAAACTCTAATGGTAGGAGGCCAGCACATAGAAAGAGTTAAGAAGTAGACTTACTTGGGAACCCTAAAATTAGAAAATAATACTATACCGTCGAAATAAAAACCAGACTCGAGAAAGCACGTGCAACTTTGTCAGAATGAAAAAGGTTATCTGCAGCAAAGATCTAACGTTAGCCCTGAAAATACGACTGACTAAATGTTACGTATACAGTGTTCTATATTAAGGAATGGAAGCATGGACACTGAATCGAGAGGCAATGAGACGACTTAACTCTTTTGAAATGTGGATCTATAGAAGAATTTAGAGGATCTCGTGGGTGGATCGAGTTACGAACGCCGAGGTGTTGAGAAGAATGGGGAAAGAAAAGGAGGTCGAGATAACAGTAAAATAGAGAAAACTGCAATATTTTGGACACATTATGCGGAGAGAAAAGTATAGCATTTTACGGTTCATAATCCAAGGCAAAATAGGTGGCAGAAAAGTCGTAGGACGACGACGAATTTCATGCCTAAAAAACCTAAGGGAATGGTTTGGATGCAGTTCAAAACAACTATTTAGAACAACTGCCTCAAAACTTAAAATAGCTATTATGATTGCCAACCTCTGCAATGGAGAAGGCACTTGAAGAAGAAGAAGAAGTTCTTTCTACGCGACCTAGCCCTTCTTTATTTCTTTTCTGTTTCTATTTTTATCTTCTTATGAAGTCCGCGTGCTGAATTTTACTTTTGAGATATAGAACTCTAAAAGTAGATGAAAATAATGCTTTTTAGGTAGAATTACGAAACTATTTCCCATTTAAAGAAAGGAATTATGCCACATATCCCCAGAATTGAATCTTTGATTTCCTTTCTATTTCAAAATTTAAACTTAAACAAAAAACAAACAATATCACACCATATTGGGTGATATAAAAAATCGGATGAATTAGGATGCATATGTAAGAACAGTCCGAGCCGCCTTTCGGATTTCGTAAAAAAGACGATCGGGTTTATGGCGGTATTGTTCGGATCATGCGTAAGTGATTACTGTAATTAACCTCGATTTTGTCTCTTATTCATGCAATTAGAACCCTCTGCGTGATTCGGAAATGTTAATTTTATTAAGAGTTATTGAAAAGGTGTTCCATCCAATCGAAGGTATTAGCAAAGAATTTGACCTTGACTAAATTGGTATAAATGTTCCTGAAAAAATTGGATCTCGATTGTATCTTAGTATTCATTACAACTGCCATTAGAGCTTTAGTATATTATAAAAGATGAATTAAAATAATTTGATTTTGTTGATCGATACTTGGTGGAAATCCATTATAATATTTTAGTAAAGATAAGTAAGTTTTTAATTAAATTTTTACTGTTTTTTCTTGACTCAACAACATGATTCGCTACACAACAGCTTCTAAAAAATCAATTTAAATATTTTGAGCTCTTTTTTCTATAACAGTATTACTTTCGTCAGTAACAAAAATTTAACACTGGTTTTTTTGCAACTTTGAAAGACCTGTGCAAAAAAAATGGCGGATCAAAAATGGTCAAGATTTTCAGTTTTTTGAGTTTATCTCGTAAAGTAAAAATTGTATCGAAAAATGTTTCAAACCAAATTGTTAGAGAATTAAAAAACATATCGATTCATATAATATAAGTTATAGGTGGCGCCACTAATTATCGAGATATATTTTTTTTTCAACAAAATTTACGGTTTTAGTTTTTTAGGAAAAAAAACATTTATTAACAAATTACCGATTTAAAATTTAACATAAATATAGGTATTATCATTCTTAAAAAGTATGTCAAACCCGGAATCTGGGAGTTTGTTATTTTCCGAGAAATTCGATGTCAAAATTGAAAATTCAACCTCAATTTTCCGCTTTCCTAATTAAGATACAATGCTCAATTTTAATGAAAATTGTTTGTGTTGTTCCATATTTTCAAGATCTATTTAAAAAAAAAATCAATCGTGGGCCGAAAAATTTTCAAAAACCAATTTTTGCATCAAAAAAATTGCTATAACTTTTCACCGGTTGGAGATAAAAAATTTTTAATGCATGCATTGGATTTAGATGCATCATTTTCGATCTCAAAAAAAATCTTAATTTTGGATGAAAAAAACGTTTTTTTTTTTCAAAAATTCATAATGGCGTGGCAAATGAATATTAAGGGCTCAAATTTGCAGAAGATGCTTTTTAATTCTTGTACTTTACCTGTGAATTTTTTGGATCTAAAAAATACACTTCCATACGACCTGTGAACCTTCGAAAATTGAGCCGAATCTAATCGAAAATTGCTGCTACAGGCCGTTGTCGGCGGGTTGCCATAGTTCAGGCGCATTTTTCATTGGCGATTCAAGGAAACTTACGCATCACAAGTAATACTTATATATTATCAAATGTACATGTAAGACTCATGGTTTGAAATGTACAGATTTGTGTGAGCACTGTGATGGACAGTGCGATAATTGCTCTGAAAATTTTATTTCCTACGATTTAGAAAACGACGATGAAAATTCAGAGGAAATTAATAATATGTGTGAGAATGATTTTGACTATGAAAATATTAATAATGATGATAAAGATATGTACAATGAAATTGAGAATGATGAAAATGATATGTGCGATATAAGTCAGAGTAATAATTGCGATGATGAAATAGACGCCGATTGCATAGAAGTAATAGAAAAAAAAAGAAAGATGAATGTATAATTGATATATTGAATTTGGATGATTTTCGCACGCAAATTTAATATATTATTAAATATTTATATGACGTATTATATATTATTATTATATTTTTATATGATTTGCTTACAGATATTTTCGTAAAAATTTTATTAACAAACTATTAGGTAATAATAATATACAGGAAAAAAACAGTATAATATGTAATGTATAACTGAATATTTGTATAATTTTCTCTATAATTTTTGTAAAAATTGTGTTAATAAACTATTAGATAGTAATAATATAAAGGAAAAAAAACAGTAAAATATGTAATATATAATTGAATATTTGTATGATTTGCTCTATAATTTTTTGTAAAAATTATGTTAATAGACAAATTAATAATTAATATGACTACACAAATTGTTACTATCATGTAAATTAATAAAACAACATCAATATTATAAATATTATTTGTGATGCATAAGTTTCGTTGAAACGCCAATGAATAATGCGCCTGAACTATGGCAACCTGCCGCCAGCGGTCTGCAGCAGCTATTTTCGATTAGATTCGGCCCAATTTTCGAAGGTTCACAGATCGTATGGAAGTGTATTTCTTGGATCCAAAAAATTCACAGGTAAAGTCCAAGTATTAAAAAGCATCTTTTGCAAATTTGAGCCATTAATATTCATTTACCACGCCATTATGAATTTTTGAAAAAAAAAACTTTTTTTTCATTCAAAATTAATTTTTTTTTGAGATCGGAAATGATACATCTAAATCCAATGCACGCTTTAAAAAAATTTTATCTCCATCCAGTGAAAAGTTATAAATTATATACTATAATATAAGAGGCAAAATCGGGTCTGTTTTCCTGAACTCAAAAACTTGGGGGGGGGGGGACGATCGCCTCCACCACCCCCCACCCCCCCTGGATCCGCGCCTGGTCGAAAGTTTTTGGTAAATTGAGGAGAGCAGACTACACACGATTCTCCACCATGATAATCTGAACTCTAACACATCGATTCAAACAAGTGACTTTTTGAGCACTCAAAACTTGGTAATAATGGGTAATCCACCATACAGCTCTGATTTGGTACCCAGTGATTTTTTTTTCTTGATTCCCGTACATGGGACCGCCTTTTGTCTCATCTGTAAGATGAAATAAGCTGTGCCAGAGATGCAAAGGCCTGCAAGAGACAGTTGATTGTGTCATCTGTAATCAGATCTACACCAACCGAAGAAATAATTACTCCGCCTACGTGAATTTACGTTTTAAAATCTCCCCGTATAAGTACCTGTTAATTTATTTAAAACTTAACGTTTTTAAATTATTCAAATCAAGGGCGATTAATATATTTTCTTTGAACAAAGACACATAAAATTAGTCATAGAAATAAAAGGATTCTCGTGCAGAATCATTTTAAACTGAACGTTTCTGTAAAGTTAATTACCTGTTTATGAATGACGGTTCGCAAAACCTTTGTAAAATTTTATTACCCATTATAAGGATTACTAAGTTTGCTTATCTACCTTTGAGTCGGTAAAAAGTTCCAAGTAACTCTTGGACATGTTAATATGTTACAGAAACTGGCTAGGCTACGATGGAGTATCAAAAAATTATGCAGAGCTTTTAACAAAAGATATCCCAATTTAACATTAATAAACAAAACAAAATTTGGAAACATTATAAAAAATCATGTGAATTATGGAACAATTAATGCAGAAAAAGATGATAAATGTAGAGAACATAATCAGTGTGTTGGCCTATTTTCCTTTCACTACCTTCTATCTTGTATAGGGTAGGCAAATTTCGACACCAACAACATTCCCCTTTCTAGTATAAAAGGCTGGGTCGGGTCTATTTTTCTTGGAGAAGGGAGGGGGGGGGGAACGATCACAAAAAAAAAACAAGTTGCCGATAGGATAAGGGGAGGCTGTGAGAAGCATACAGTATTTAAATTAAAAACATTTTTAGGACATTTGACGTTTTAATTTATTTATGTCTTAAACCATCTGCAGAATTACAATTAAACACTAAAAAGGAATTCAAATGTAATTAGTTCTTATATGTTGCAGTTAAAATTAGACCTACTTATTTTTACTTCTATTGTACTGATATCTTAATTTACTTTATTAAATGGAAATCCCAAACCCAAAAAAATACCATGTTTATTTTGTTAATTCTACACGCTTAAGAAAAAGATACAAATACAATAGTAAAATAATAATTAATATACGGCTAATTGGAATTAAATATATATAAAATTAAAGAGTGGGACATACTAAAATAAAAATATATAGGAAAACAAAAAAATATATAAACAACATTAAACAATAAAATACGACAAAAACAAAAATTTATGTAATAAATTGTGTTTACACTGATAAACATTACGTATCTAATTCCCAATCAAAATCAGTAAAGCTATCTTCGCTCAAATTAATTATAATTGGTTCCTTTATCTCACCGATCATGAGATCGAGTTTCCATATTTTGTTTTATTCTTTTATTATATTGATTTTTCCCAATCTTGCTCAGTAAGTTTATTTAAAAAAATCTTTCCAAAAAATACAGTTAAATTACTAATTTTGTAAGTTGTGTCATTTGTAGCAACAATCTATTATTTGGGAGAGATATTTCCTTCTCCAATGAACAATTTCCGGACGATCTATAGGAACAGATTTTCTATCTGTTTTCTTCTTCAGCAAAAAATAAGTTCTCGGGGCAATTTCCAGAGTTCAGTTCTTTGAATTTCAGATAAACGCGATCTTCATTGATTTTAGTTAGAATTTTATCAACGGGTGAGATCTGCTTCTCGTAATAAAATGTATGTACAACTCCTTTTATTGCAGTTTTCATCTCTTCTTCCAACGAGGTTTTTCGTTTGCCTATGATCGAATGTGGCTTGGGAGTATTAACAATTCCAGTCTTTTTTTCTCCTTCAGTGTTCGGGACATAATAGATTTTTCAACTCCTGTCATGTTGGAACACATCTCAACAGAGCTTTTAACATTATTATCTAGATACTGATATCTTAAGGTATCATAAACATTCATCGTAATAAGTTTTTCTTTGAGGAAAAAATGTCTTGGTTTAACGATTTTAGAATAAATATAGAGGTGGAAACCATATCTTTTGGGTATCTCACTAATCTCAAATAATATATAAAAACAAGCGCAAACAAGATAAATCACTAAGGTGTACTTTACTTACTGACAGAAATTAAATTGAACTATCAGAAATTTTATTGTTGCAGTAAATATATAAAAGCTTATAATATTTAAATATAATTAAATATAATTAGAGTTACGGCAGTCCTCAGTTACCTGCGGCACTGGAGCAGGTACGTTGGAGGTTTCGGTAACAGTTTTATTACTCTCTCTAGTTCTTGAATAGAGCATAGGAATGTGTATGCGTGCGATCGCCCTCCTCCTAAGAGCTCTGAGTATAGGAAAATAGAACCTATTCTGCCTCTTATACTAGGAATGTGTATGCTGCCAGCACCCCCCCCCCCTTGTCGGCAACTTGTTTTATCTTGTGATCGCCCCCCTCTCCAAGTGCTTCAAATTCAGAAAAAAATAGACCCGACCCTACCTTTTACTAAAAATGGGAATGTTGCTGGTGTCTCCCCCCCCCCCGTCGACAACTTGTTTTCGCTTGCCATATTGTACTTTTGCGATGTCACAGCCCCCCTAAAGAGAGAGGCTGGACCCGCCCCTGGTTCTACCACGTTTAAATTCGGCATTCCAACCAAAAATTGTTGAGCGTGACGGAAAAGAATCGAGAAATGCTGTTAACAGTCTTTCCAAGCACTGCTGTTGATTTAAACCACTTTTAAAGTCATAAAAAATCATAGCATGAAAATGCTCGCAGTGTTAAAGCCGAAAATCCACAAACACAATTAAGACTTTTAACGATTACTCTGCACGTGGTAACACTAAACATTTGAAATTTGAACTGACATTTACACTTGTCATTGGTGACGTACACGTAAAGCGACGTTGCCATAGCTTGAACAGTGTTGCCACATCAAAAATATTCAGCGCCACCCTCGTATATTAAAGTTGATTTATTGATCATTATAAACCTTTTTTGATTTAATTGTAACCGTTTTAATTTGATTTATGTCATTTTATTCCTAAACGCATACAGTTGGGGCACCTTACTCTAATATATCTGAAAAATATACAGGGTGAGTCAACGATTGAATGAAGTAAGTTTGTGCCTTTTCGGTGAAATTTACAAAGAAACTATATTTATTGTTTGATACAGTTTATTTTTACGCAGATTTTAAAAATATTTAGGACTCTACAGGGTGCGCCAAAAAACTAGGACAGCATAAAGTTGTATTTTTTTAAATAGAACACCCTATATACGAATCGTATTTTCGATTTAGCTTATAATTTTAAATCTTTTTTATTAAGAGTTTACTATAACAAAACTTTATAGTTTCTGAGATAATTAAGTTTAAAGAAAAAAAGTCACATTTTCAAGCATCAATTCAATCATAAATAACGTTTTCAATTTTGTGACAAATATATTCAAATTTGGAATTTAGCAAGGCCAAGGACAAGTTAACATAATTTTTATCTAATATTTGCAATAAAAGCTACAGGGTGTTGAACACATCGCCTCAAATTTGAACAAGTTTAAATGAATAAATATCTTTTTTTTAAATGGTACACCCTGTATATTTTCATGTTATTTAATAGAGTAATAAAAACCCTAAAAGTTTTGTTCAATATATCCTATACCTATTTATAATAGTTTTTGAGATATTTCAGTTTTTCTTATTTTCCATACTTTTTTACAGAAATAGTCTTCATTATCATAGTAGCCATGGCAAAAACAATGTAAAAGAACATTTTTCTGTGTGTCAAATTTATAACCGCAATCGCTTCTTTTGGTTTTTATGTAGTGTAGTTTGGTTTTTTTTTTCATTCATCTTATATTGTAAAATGAATTTTCCAAAGAATGAGTTAATAGATATGATTTATACAATAGGAGAGGCTCAAAAAAATTGCCTTTTTGCTCAAAGAATTTACAAAATGAAGTATCCTGATCGACGCCAGCCTAATACCCATACTTTTCAAAACTTAATGCAAAGATTTGATTCTTCTGGTACTGTTGATTATCCAAAACGTAAAGTGGTCAACAAACCAGCAACTAATGAAGAAAAAGAACTACAAGTATTGTTAAATGTTCAGGAAAATCCTTATATTGGTAGCCGTCAGTTAGCAGCATTATGTGAAACATCACAATCCACCGCTAATCGTACTACCAAGAAATATAGGTATCATTCATATCACATGGAATTACACCAAGAATTGCATGGACAGGATTTTGAAAGTCGTGTAAACTTTTGTCGTACAATAAATGCGGAGATTCAATTAAATCCAAATTCAATATGCAAGGTAATGTTTAGTGATGAGGCTACTTTTAGAAGTAACGGTGCCGTAAATAGACGCAACATGCATTAATATGCCACAGAAAACCCATTTTGGATTAGAGAGGTGCAACATCAAAACCACTGGTCATTAAATGTTTGGTGTGGTATTCATCATAATCGAATTATTGGACCCCACTTTTTTAATGAACCACTAAATGGCCATAGTTACCTGAACTTTCTACAAGAAGAACTACCCCAACTGCTTCAAGGTCTCGATAGGGATGAGCTCGACAGTATGTGGTTCCAGCATGATGGTGCGCCTCCGCATTACCATCGTGAAGTTCGTGCGTATTTGGACCAACGATATCCGCAAAAATGGATTGGACGTGGGGGTTTCATTGAGTGGCCACCAAGGTCTTGCGACATCACCCCATTAGATTTCTTCCTATGGGGTTATATTAAAAATAAGGTGTATGTTAATCCACCAACAACAGTGGAAGATATGCGAAACAGGATTAGGGATACCTGTAGAACAATAACGCCACTAATTTTGTCCAGGGTCCGAGAAAATCTGCAAAAAAGACTAAATTTGTGCATTGCACAAGAGGGTCGTTTATTCGAACACTTATTAAAAAGAAATAATTAATCTCAGTATTTAATAGGTAATTATTTTGTTTCAATTTAGTATAAAAGTAAATATGTATTTGCCTTGTCATTATTGTTGTGTTAATTTTTTCACATTATGTTTAATTAAACTATTGCCGTTGTAATATAACGAATAATGTATTTCATCATATTTAACCACATTTTGTTTGTTTCTGTAGTTTCTTTTTATTATTTTACATGGCTACTATGATAATGAAGACTATTTCTGTAAAAAAGTATGGAAAATAAGAAAAACTGAAATATCTCAAAAACTATTATAAATAGGTATAGGATATATTGAACAAAACTTTTAGGGTTTTTATTACTCTATTAAATAACATGAAAATATACAGGGTGTACCATTTAAAAAAAAGATATTTATTCATTTAAACTTGTTCAAATTTGAGCCGATGTGTTCAACACCCTGTAGCTTTTATTGCAAATATTAGGTAAAAATTATGTTAACTCGTCCTTGGCCTTGTTAAATTCCAAATTTGAATATATTTGTCACAAAATTGAAAACGTTATTTAGGATTGAATTGATGCTTGAAAATGTGACTTTTTTTCTTTAAACTTAATTATCTCAGAAACTATAAAGTTTTGTTATAGTAAACCCTTAATAAAAAAGATTTAAAATTATAAGCTAAATCGAAAATATGATTCGTATATAGGGTGTTCTATTTAAAAAAATACAACTTTATGCTGTCCTAGTTTTTTGGCTCACCCTATAGAGTCCTAAATATTTTTAAAATCTGCGTAAAAATAAACTGTATCAAACAATAATTATAGTTTCTTTGTAAATTTCACCGAAAAGGCACAAACCTACTTCATCCAATCGTTGACTCACCCTGTACAAGAGAACAATCTCATTCTTTTTATTTTATAAGTGTATATAAATTGAGATTATCGTTGAATTAATCATGAATAAACGTAATTCAAAAATAGTATTTGTTAGAAAAAAAAGCGGATTTTGAGACGCTGTTAATTATCTAGCTGTTTTTATTAACGAAATAATTTTCAGAAATAACGAGAAAACGGACATCTCGTTTAATAATATACATGTTGGTGATAATTAAGTATACGAGGGAATAAAATTTGCATTTTAATGAAAAACAAAACTGGTTAGGCCCTTTTTGTCGGTATCGTCTAATATACTTAAAATATACGCGCTCGTAAGAGGTAGAACAAATATAAATTACCCGTTAAGTTGCCTTCTCCTTAATAAATTTAATTAAAAAATCAGAAGCCCGTCTATAAATTTAACAAATCCTTTTTTATTACCGATCGCCGCGGTCTTGGTCCTTAATAACAAAAATGTGATGAGAGAATATTTTTACCGTTCTATAAGTTTTACAACGTCGGATAGTTGTTAAATAAACATAATTCTTTGGTGGTATATCGTCAATTATCATAAGCATATGGAAGGAAATCATTTAGCGGCTAAAATCAAAGAGATAATAAAATATTTATTGAAATAAAAAAACTGGATTCATAAGGCTAACAAAAAGAGTATCAACTTTGGTAAAAATTGGTTTCTTCTATTGGTTTCGAAAGTTTTAGACTCTAAAGTCTGAAGCAAATTATACAAAAATATAGAGCAAAAATACGGAAAAAGTTATATGTTGTTAAGACAGTCTCCATCATATCAACAAAAAGGCACTGAATGGTGATTAAAATATTTTTTTATACACTGGTTTTACAGAGTAATGGTAAAATCCATCATAATCTAAGACTAGGTTGCATGGTAGACAAAATCAACTCAGAAATAGGACACTTTGGAGCTCTTCTAACTCCAGAGAGAAACCTGCTTGTGACGCTATCAAAAGCTGCTCGACAGCCATAGAAACCCTAACCATCATGAATGAATGGATGAATGAAAAAGGGGTGGTGATATTAGATCATCGATGCCTAGGCCTCCATTGGGCCCTTTGCATCCCACCATATCTGCAGGTTATTCGAGGCCGATCACCTTTGCGAATTTACCTAACTGCTTCCGGTAACAAAACTCTATCTCCGGAATATATCTATCTCAGTCCTTTGAGTACTGGGCACCCTCTGAGAACATGATCAACAGTTTCATCCTCCTCCAAACACCATCTGCATGTCGAGTCGCCTTCAACACCGATTCAATGAAGATGGCACCTGAGGTGACAATCCCACCACAATTCGCAGCTCTTTCCTTCCCAAGGAGAGAAGCTCCTTAGTACGCCGTGCGCTAGGCCCAATTATATGTTCCTTAGCACACCTCATTCCAGGAGCTCTTCTCCAAGATTCAATAAATTTGCTTTCCAGCAACGATTTTAATTCCCTTTTGCCAATAGCAATTGGGACAGGTTTTATTGATTGGGGTCTATACGGTTCGGTTGCCGAACTCAACTTTTCCAGAAGGTCTGCGTCCTCATTCCCGCGTATGCCCGAGTGACCCGGGACCCATACGAGTCTGACTGTGCAGCCTTTCCTTGTTATACCATTTAATATATCCTTGCACTCAGACACCAATCGCGAAGTCACGACACTGAACTTCAGTGCCAATATCGCAGCCGTACTGTCTGAGCATATATTTATTACTCTATTCTTGTCTATGTCCCTCTCACAGAGATGGACACACTGCAGAATAGCATAAATTTCCGCTGTGAAAATTGTCGCACATTGTCCGAGAGCGTAGTACTCTCTGAGTGCTCCTGTCCTTTCATCTTGTTAAGATCCATCAGTATACCACCAGGATCCATTTTTCGGAAGATTCTGTTCTCCCTCGCAATTCCCTTTACTTGACATAAATATCTCCAGGGAGAGGTTGGGTTTTAAAAGTTACGTCATGTAATTTGTCCACATGGGGAGTAATGGACACCTTTTCACCGTGCTTTCCCAGACATCTGAGTCGCCCCCCGAACCACCATCACCCTTCATTTAATAATCAAGACTGTGACGAGGTCTGGCGAAATGCACCAACTCTTCGATAGACGTGGTATCGTCAATTTGGTTTCCATAATTTATTTATATTTTCATCTTTCTCGATATTAAACTAAGTATGTGTTCTGCCAAATTTTATTCGCCACTGAAAATTTAAATTATTTTTTTAAGATTAAGACACAAATATTTACAACATAACTTCATCGAGTAAATAACTATATTACAACAATACGCAACTTTTATGTCCCCCAGCGGCAATCATAAGAACTTGAAAATAATTTCCTGGAATTTCGCTTTTCCTGTAAATAATTTTTTTCGAAAGCTATGTCGTTATTTGGACACTTACATTCAGGGATTTTTCAAAATAGCAGGTTTTAAGACAAAAGTATCTTTTCACGGTTTTTCTTATTTTGAAGCACTTTGTAATGATGCAGAATTTAACAAATATATTTTTTAAAATTAATCTGATACCAGTTGCTAAGAAAAACATTTCTACAAATATTTTATTAATAAAAGACAATTTTGACTTTAATTCGTAATTAATGAAAAGTTCCATCCAATCATGCTTTCTTCTCAACTTACGTATGTTGCAATTATTTGGTGCACAAAATTCTTTTTATTTTGTTTTATTTGCTCCAAATGTGTTTCTGGATTCCTAGCACATTGTTTCATACAAACAATCGTATCCACTGATAGACCTCAATCTCAACCTACCTCAAATGTTTCCAGTTTTGTCTATTCTAAGCTTCCTGCATCCATATATTTTAAATCATTTATCGAGTTTATGCATAATTTTCCTTGATTTATTTTGATCTATCTTGGTCTCTACTCTATTATGCGTTTAATCCGTCGTCCATCTTGGTTCCTTGCCCAGTTCCACTTCATTATTGTGCTTCTCTCGATGACAATATGGACTTCTTAACTTCTTTGGATGAGCTTGCTCGATCTTTGACCTCTGAGGGGTACACTTTACATTGAACATTCCATAAATGGCTCAATATGTCCACAGATTTCTGGATTAGCATTGAAGTCTCAGCTCTATATGTTTGTACCGGTAGGATATTATGCTTATAGAATCTTTGCTTTAGGCACATTGGGATATTGCTTCGAAGAGTGGTTCTCATCTTATCAATTGTTGCCCAGGATAGCCCTATTCATCTGCGTATCTCAGTTTGATTACTTTTTGCTACCCTTACTTCTTGCTCAAAATATATGTAAGTATTTACTTATCTCTACTCTCAATATCTGTGTTCAACGACAAATTTGTAATTATTTTGTTTGTTTTTTAAAATTGATTTTCAGTTATTTTTCTTTGAATGCATATTTAGCCTTTTTTAAGTGATTAATGTCAACGCCAAGATCTTGGCGTTGTGTATTTTTAAAAATAACTTCTATAGAAGCAATAATTAGCTTAAAAAATATTGTCTCTTTGCCTTACCTTGCCCTCACTCTCTTTGTACAAATATATGTCTGATATAGCATTACTATAGATCTTACTATATCTATGCGGCTTTATTTTAATACTAGTAATATCAGGTCTACTTCTATGATCAAATAATAATTAATTTCCGAGATCTGTCTTCAACCGTCTCAGAAAGGTCTTGTGCAATATAAGCTTAGATCTTGATATAAAAAGGCATATTATTTTTTCTTTTCTGCTATATATATATATATATATATATATATATATATATATATATATATATATATATATATATATAAATAAAATCGAGTACACGAAACGCGCTGCCCAAAGGATAGGGGTCGCATTTTTCGGTACTGGCATACATATTTCTGTTCTAATTCACCGTCGCGCCACCATATGACGGTTCTTTTACAAACTTTGTTAAACTGTGTGGTTCTTGTGTTATCAAGTGGACCATCGAGATGTCGCCTTTGTCGTCTTATTTGCTGTGTTTTGATTATAAATTCAGCTTTATACGATGCAAAGGCGAGATGATGGTTTGTACCGACTGCGGTGGCCTGACGAGTCTCATATTAGGACGAAACAGCGCTGTCGCCATCTGTCGGACCCGGAGTTTTTCCATATTTTGGAGTGCTCCGCACTTTTTAACACGAGAATCATGAAGATTGACAAATTTTCACGTCCGCTTCGCCAATATTTTATTCTATTTTATTTTAAATTACACGGACAAAAACTTATCTACTTTATATATATATATATATATATATATATATATATATATATATATATATATATATATATAACGTGGAAGCTTCGACTCTTAAAACTTCAATGAAACGCTTGAAAGCCTTTAAAGTGTAGTAGTACTGACGTATTATTGGAATATTTTGGACGCACCATTTCACGAATGCGACAATAATGGAAAGAATGCGAAAATAATCAGAACTAGGGACTACTATTAAAGATAGAAACATGGCATATTTAGGAGACGTAATGCATAAGGACAAGTAGAGGTTGTTTCAACAGATACTCCAGGGTAAAAATGAAGGCAGAAGAAGCCAGATCCGTCGTAGAATATCTTGGCTTAAAAAATATCAGACAGTGGAGTGGAATGATGACAAGCAAAATATTTAGAACAGCACTCAACAGAATTATATGGTCAAATGGGATAACTAACAACCACAGAGGATAAGCACTGTAAGAAGAAGAAATTCTATGGACTTATAGCCTTTTATAGCCTATGAACATTAGGACTAATGGGCTATTATACTCAGTAAACTTCTTGATCAATATATTTATAGTATCAATGGTCATTAGTACTACATTTTGCTCCAAAGCCGACCAATACTTTCGGCTTACTGAAGTCTAATTTAGACGTTATTATCTTTGTCACTATTTTCATGAAGAGCTTATACATATGTGGTAGGAGACTTTGTGCCAATTATTTGGTATACGAGGTGTGTTCAGAAAATAACGGGAATTTTTAAATTTCGCTGGTTTGGAGAGTCCGATTGTCAAATTTTTTTATTATGTTGGTATACATACCCCTGAAGTATGATAAAATTTTCAGCTGTATTCAAAGTTTACTTTGTCTGTGGCAGCCGCTAAGGTTAGACGTATTTTTATGAGCTCGGCGATATTCGTTTGTTAAAAGAAATGGATCAAAGAATTTTGCGTAAAAAATGAAATAAAGTGTAACAAAGTGTGTGAAATGTTAACAAAGGTTTATAGTGAGTCTGCTATGAATAAAACAAGAGTTTACGAGCGGTATGAGCATTTCCAAGATGGCCGTGAAGACGTTGCAGACGATGAACGCTCCGAACGCCCCAGCACATCAGCAACCGATAAAAACGTGGAAAAAGTGAAAGAAATGGTTATGAACAATCGCCGAATTACAATCAGAGAAGTCGCTGATGATGTTGGCATATCGATTGGCTCATGCCATGAAATATTTTCGAATGTTTTGGGTAAGAAACGCGTGACAGCAAAATTTGTTCCAAAATTGTTAAATTTTGAATAAAAACAGAGGCGAAAAACAATACTGTAACGATGCCCCAGCCTTCATATTCACCAGACATGGCTCCATGTGACTTTTCCCTATTTCCAAAAATAAAAAAAACCTTAAAGGGTCGTCGTTTTACAAGGATAGATGGCATTAAATGCGCATCGTTGAAAGAGCTAAAGGCTTTCCCAAAGACTGAGTTGGAAAAATATTTCGAGGACTGGAAGAAGCGCTGGCACAAGTGCATTAAATCTAATGGGGACTATTTTGAAGGCGACAATAGTAATGTAGACGAATGAATAAATATTTTTTCAAAAAAACGAAAATTCCCATTATTTTCTGAACACACCGTGTAGTTCCTTGTTTTAAACAATTATTGAACAAACCGATGATTTTTTTACTTGGATTAGAGCGATTCTTATTTCTAATAATGTTAGAGGCACCGGTATTTCTAATTCTAAATTGATTGTTGATTTTGGATGGTGCAGGAGTATCATTTTCTGATGTTCTTCTAAGATTAAAATCTCTATAAAAGGTTTCTCTGATTGGCATATTTACTGCTAACATAATTAATTCTTTTTTTTTAATAACTATTAAACAACTAATCTAGTTTTTATTTTTTTTTTCATTTTGTAGATATTTTTAAGGTGCACTACTTTTGTTTGCAACTTTTCTCTAAAAGTTGTAGCTTTTTCTACAACGCGAAAAACTGTTTTTACACTCTTTAATTGTTTGGTAAAAATTTTTACCCAAAAATAAAATGGAAGCCTAAGAAACCATGAATTACCACCATCATTCTAAACATCCTCCCGCCGTCTGATATTTAGAAACACTAAATGTCAAAATTTCCTCATTTTGAGGCGAATTCGACTGGCCTATATATTTTATAATCCGTGTACACATGACCGGATGTTTCAAGTATATGTATTGAATTTTATAATAAATTATTTGGGTGGCACTTTAACAATTTCTGTACTTTTTGATGCTTTGTTGTTTACAAGTCAATAAAATAGTAAAATTTTGTTGTTCATTGCTTTCAGATTTTGATTTCTATTGACATGACATTGTAAACAAATTTATTATTAACATTCAAATATGGTCGTAATGGTGGGTCGCTTCCTATAGAATCAATAAAATTAATAAACTATTTTATTTGTTCACTTTAGTATCTATATTCGTGTTAAACCCCACACGATAAAACTAAATAAAGCCCTAAATGAAAATTAAACACAAATAACAACTGACATGTCCGATTGTTCAAAAAGCTACAAAGAATTCTAAAGGCAAATAAACTTCCATCACACCTGACCAGAACAACAGATGTTTTAACATTTTAAAGTTTTAATTGAATAAACAAACACTCTTGTAAAGTATCTTCGGTAGTCAAAAGGGTTTATTTCTCTTCTTGCATGTTAATTGCTTGAGAAGCTACTCTTTTTATTGGGATGTAAATGAGTGAAATATTATTGTTTAATTGGTAAACATAAACAATGTACCACACAGGAAACGACATTAGTGTAGTCCTTGAATAACTCCAAGCTACTCGGAGACTTGTTTCGTGAACAATCAATTTGAGAATTGTTCACCATTCCTTTTCCCCTAAAATGTCAGAGAATACAGTCTGTATATATTTTCACATCTTAACCAGCCAATTTGCCTGATATTATTTGATACAGAATCAAACTTTCTTAGGTCAAAAATAAACCTACAGCATGTATTTTGGACATACTGTATTCTCTTCTTTGTAACTACATCCAAAAAGGGATAGTAAACAATATAGCAGTAGTTATAGATTGGCATAATAAGAGTTTCCCATAATTTTTTCCTCATTTTAAAGTTCGATATATATCTATTTGAATATAAAACCTTCATTTTAACATAACTCCTTTGTAACAGGCTTTGGACATGTTTATGAAATCTTAAATTAACATCCAAATGTAATCCCAGATTTCTGGCACAATTTGAAAAAAGTAAAACATCTTCTCCAATACATACTTTGAGGCGATTTGTGAGCATATTGCGCTGTTTTTCGGAACAAAATAAGAGAATCTCAGTCTTGTTGGGATTAATTTTTAAATTATAGTCCTTAGAATATTGTAGAATGGCTGCCAAATCATGATTTAACATGAATGCTGCTCTTTCTGGATTAGAGGGGTCAAAAAGATGTAATATCTGAGTATCATCAGCATATGCTTGCAAATGTGAATTTGAAACTACGGAAATAATATCAGATGTATATATTACAAACAACAAAGGACCAAGAATGGATCCCTGGGGTACCCCAGACACCACAGCTTCAGGCTGTGAAACCACATCCCTGATTCTTACAATCTGCGATCTGTCAGACACGTAGGATCCAAAAAATAGTGTTGAAATATCATCAAACCCATAGAATGACAGTTTAGCACAAATTAATTCATGGTCAATTACATCAAACGCCTTGGAATAATCAGACAGCACCAAAATGGCAGCTAATTTTTTATCAAGTGATCCTACGATATTATCAGTTATATTCAGAAGTGCTGAAACTGTATAACGCCCCTCTGTAAAACCAGACTGATGAAATGGAATCAAATTATTACTACTGAGATAGTCCGAGACTTGTACATTGACCACTCTTTCCAACATTTTAGACAAAACCGGAAGCAAGCTTACGGACCTCAAGTCACTCTTATTTATAGGGTTTTTTTTTGTTTTTGGGACCGGAAAAACTACTGATCTCTTCCAACATTGTGGAAAATGTCCCCTTTCCAGACAGCAATTTATTATATGGGTGATATGATTAATAATCGTGGGCAAACATAACCTAATCATGAAAAGCGTCAAATCATCACTTCCAGCTGCGTTGGACTTAATACTATTAATAAATTTACTTATATTATCTGGGCTTACTAGTCTACAAACGAACTTAATGTTACTTATATACTTATTATTCTTATAATACAATATTATATTATCACAGTTGCTCGTTTTCTGAAAAGCACTGCAAAAATATTTATTAAGTGAGTCTGCATCAACAGAAGATGGGAGAATATTCACTTTTTTGTTAGAATATACATTTAAATCTTGAAATGTTTTCCACAGTTTCGTGTATTTTTTTCATTTTCAACATAAGCCAGATATGCAGCTTTTTCACGTCGTTTAGACATTTTTTGTAAAATTTCTAGGACTTTTATAACGTTCTCGATTTCCTGCAGTGTTCCTCAACCTAGCCTTAAATCTAGCGTTTTATCTCTCTTTCGTTAACCTCTTTATAGTTATTGTTAACCATGAAGCATGGGGCTTGCTAACTCTTATAGTCCTAACTGGAGCATGCACAGCGAACAGACCCTCCAAATGCCCTGTCATAAAACCAATCTTATCTTCTATATCATAAAGATAAAACAAATCATCCGAACGAACACTATTTAAATCCATCAGGAATAATTGTTTATTAAAATGCTTAAAGTCTCTAAATGTAATATGCTTTACAGTTTTGGTATACCCTGGTATTCCCATAACACAGAATGTCAACCTGAGATCACTTATTTCACTTGCGTCTAGAGTACCACTTTTTATTACTACTTCTCGGGTGTGTACAAAGATAGGGTCCAACAAGGTAGCAGAATGAGCAGTAATTCTGGTTGGCTCATCTATCACCTGAAAAAAGCCTTAGCTATCGAACAATTGACTCATAGGATTGACAACATTCATCATATCAATATTAAAGTGACCCAAGAACACAATATAATTATCAACCGGCAAAATTTCAGGTAACAGAGAATCCAACACATCCACACACTCCAAAATATTGCTACCTGTACGATACACTACTCCAACTACCATTGTTGTTTTATTACATAATTTTACTCGAATCCAGAAACACTCAAAGCCAATTACAACTGGCGAATCACCAAACTGCAAACAGTCACACTGCAGGTCAGATCTTATGTAAATGCCTATGCCACCACCTCTTCCAACTTCTCGATCTTTCCCAAAAAAGGTATACCCGGTTTTGCCAGAGCATCGAATGGTCTGTTTTCTTTTAGTCAAGTTTCAGTAACACCGATTAAGTCAAAATTATTTGTTAACACTAAATTTTTAAAATCCAAAAATCGAGTAAAAATTGACCTTAGATTTAAGAAGACCAAATTTAAAATACCCCCATTTACTTTATTATTCATCATTGATCACTCAGTCCACTTGATTTGGATAAAAATAATCTACTCTCTTGTTAATCTCCTGAATAATACTAACCCTGAAAGGACATTTCCGGTCCAATGCTGTATATGCTGTATCCAAATGAACATTTTTGTTTTTGTTATTTTTATTATCACAGTTAATGCATTTTTCTATATCCGATTTACATTCTTTATGGGTATGACCACCTCCACATCTCGAGCAAATCATTGTTGCATTCTTACAATCCCTTGCAAAATGATTATATATATATATATATATATATATATATATATATATATATATATATATATATAAAGTAAAATACGAACAGTAAATGCAAATTTCTCCCCATCTTATCCTTTCTGTGTTAGAGGATGCACAGTTAGAATAAATTGGTATAAAACGCAAATTTATCCTATTCCACCACCATCGAGATGATGGCCTACCTGTACCACCATACCGAGAAGAAAGTCAAAACTTACCCTCCCCGCCACAGTGATACGGCAGAGGTACATGTTTCGTCTCTATTAGGCTCATCAGGGTACCGACATGCACCTGTCTGTGCAAAGGACAGATCGGAAGGTGTGTGCATGTCGGTACCCTGATGAGTCTAGTAGAGCCGAAACATGTATCTCTGCCGTATCACTGTGGCGGGGAGGGTAAGTTTTGACTTTCTTCTCGATATGGTGGTACAGGTAGGCCATCATCTCGATGGTGGTGGAATAGGATAAATTTGCGTTTTATACCAATTTATTCTAACTGTGCATCCTCTAACACAGAAAGGATAAGATGGGGAGAAATTTGCATTTACTGTTCGTATTTTACTTCATTCTATACACGGAGCTGCATATAGTTGTACGTTTGCTGAATGTGATTTCAGCACTACAACGGCATAATGTGGATATATCCACTGCTATTGCATCTCACACGGGTGAATTAGTGAAAGCCGCATAAACATATATATATATATATATATATATATATATATATATATATATACTATATATATATATATATATATATATATATATATATATATATATATATATATACAGGCGCGAATCCAAGGGAGGGCAGGGGGAGCCCCCCCCCCCAAGAGCTTTGAGTTCAGAAAAATAGACCCGATTTTGCCTCTTATACTATAGTTTATTCAAGAACTAGAGAGAGTAATAAATCAAGTTTTACCCTTTTTTTTTCGCAAAATACCTGTATTCTTTAGCCCGGGGTCTTTGGCAAAATCTGTTGGAAACATATGTTTTTCATAGGAACAGATTAGAAATTTTATAGTTTAAAATACCGGTCGATAATAATAGACTATTTGGGTTGGATAACAATAGATATTTGGATGTGTGAAGTGTTAAAAAGGATTTTAATCCTTGCCATAGGCATCGGAAAGAGGTTTATTTTATGAATAAGTATTTATGGCATAGAATATTATTTCGGTAATAAACGTAAAACAAAAAGTTTTTATAATATTATTTTATTTCTATGATTTTCTAATAATTCACATACATTAGAAAATATAGATAATTTTGACATATTTAATACAAATCACAACTGTATTTTTATTATTTTTAATTTTGGCATAGAAACCGTTTTAGGCACATTCAGAATAAAACGTAGCCTTTTTGCTCTCAAAAAATTCTAAATTATAATTTAAATACTTATAAAATACCCATTGTAAAAAATACAAGAAGTTAAACATATATAAAAAAATAAATTCGTCCATATAATGTGAAAATTTTGTTGGGCTATCGGTCATTTTATTATTAATTAAAAACATTTTTAGGATATTTGACGTTTCAGTTTATTTATTTCTTAAATCATCTGCAGAATTACAATTAAACTTTAAAAAGGGATTCAAATGTAATTAATTTTTATATGTTAGAGAAAATTTAAATAATAAATTGTGTTTACGCTGGTAAACATTACGTATCTAATTCGTAATCCAAGTCAGTGAAGCTAACTTCGCCCAAATTAATTATAATTGGTTCCTCTATCTCACGGATCGTGAGATCGAGTTTTCTCATTTTCTTTTATTCTTTTATTATATGGATTTTTCCAAATTTTCTGCAGTAACTTTATTCCAAAAAATCTTTCAAAAGTTCTGTTAAATTATTAATTTTGTAAATTGTGTTATTTCTACTCTACCTTTTACTTGAGAGAGATATTTCCTTCACCAACGGACATTTTCCGGATGATCTATAGGAACAGATTTCCTATCTGGTTTTTCCCAGCAAAAATTAAGTTCTCTGAGCAATTTTCAGAGCTCAGTTCCTTTAATTTCAGATAAATCCCGATCTTCATTGATTTTAGTTAGAATTTTATCGACGGTTGGGATCTGCTTCTCATAATAAAATGTATGTACAACTCCTTTTATTGGAGTTTACATCTCTTCTTCCAACGAGGTTTTTCGCCTGACTGTGATCGAATGTGGCTTGGGAATACTAATAATGCCTGTTGTTTTTTTCTCCTTCAATATTCGGTACATAATAGATTTTCCAACTCCTGTCATGTTGGAACTAAGCAGAGCTTTTAACATATTATCTAGATACTGATTTCTTAAAGCATCATAAACATTCATCGTAATAAGTTTTTCGTTGAGGAAAAAATGCCCTGGTTTAACGATTTTGGAATAAATATAGATGTGGAAGCCACATTTTTTGGGTATCTCACTAATCTCATATAATAGATAAAAACAAGCAAAAGCAAGATAAATCACTAAGGACACACTGTAAGGTGTACTTTGCTCACTGACAGAAATTAAATTGAACTATCAGAAATTCTATTGTTGCAGTAAATTTATAAAACCTTATAATGTGTAAATATAATCAAAAATAATTAGATTCACGTCAGTTTTCAGTTACCTGCGGCACTGGAGCAGGTAATTTGGAGGTTTCGGTAACAGTTTTCTTACTCCTCTAGTTCTTGAATAGAGTGTAGGAATGTGTATGCTTGCGATCGCCTCTCCCCTTCCCAAGAGCTTTGAGTTCAGGAAAATGGAGACGATTCTGCCTTTTATATTAGGAATGTGTATGCTACTAGCACTCCCCTCCCGTTGACAACTTGTTATTCTTGCGATAGCCACTCCCCCCAAGAGCTCTGAGTTCAGGAAAATAGACACGATTCTGCCTCTTATACTAGGAATGGGTATGTTTCCCGCATCCTCTCCCCCTGTCGACGACTTGTTTTTTCTTATGATCGCCCCCCCCCCCCTCTCTCTCCAAAAACTTCAGATTCAGAAAAATAGACCCGACCCTGCCTTTTACACTAGAAATGGGAATGATGCTGATGTCTCCCCCTCCGCCCGTCGACAGCTTGCCATACTGTACTTTTGTGATATCACCGCCCCCCCCCCAAAGAGAGAGGCTGAATCCGCCCCTATATATATATATATATATATATATATATATATATATATATATATAGCTGGTCAAGAATAGAAAATTAGCTCCCTCTCCCTGTCTACATCATATCCAAAAATTTATGAATATTCCGGGAAAAATTCTCATAAATTAATTCATCAAAATTTGTTTATTCATAAAGAAATTTTAAAAAACAAAAAACTACTTGTACTTAAAACTCGTAAATTTAAAAATTCTGAACAGAAAAAGATACCCACATACAAAAAAAGGGATCGTGTTAAAAATCAGTTTGATTGTGCTGAAATAAGTAGCCTTTACTGAAATTACTACGTGAGTCGTTGGCCCTGTAATTTCCCTGCCGAAGATACTATAAACGTAGGGTTTCGACCAAAGGTTAACATTTTATTACCTTATCTTAGTATTTGTGTTATTTCAAAATTAATTTTCTTTTTTAGTTGTTCCGACAACGGACAGCTGCAGGTTCCTATAAGCTTTTATGGATGACTATGTATGTTTTACCAAAAATGCGTACCACTTTAATAGAATTAAAAATTATTTTGTACCTGAATGTTTCAAGGTGTTACCTTATCGCGATAATCGGTTAGTTTTTTCTTCAAGCTGCTTAGCCAATTAAAAAATTTTGGGAGCTGTTATTTTATAATGAAATTTTATTCATTTTAAATATAGCTGGATCTAGTTATACCATTCAAGATTTTAAAAGAAAATACAACAAATTTATGCGGCTTTGAGAGAACACGAAAACAATTTTTAGAGTTACAAGCAAATTATAAAATGTTATACTTGCAACTGGTATATATCAATAAATAAATGTATATACAGGGTGTCCCACGACAAACTGCCGCGACCGATTTCACAAAAAATACATTTTGGAAAATTTAAAAAATTTCGCAGTTTACTAAAGTGGATAGGTACACTAAAATATTTTCAAGAAGCCGACACTTCCAGTTATACCAGAAGTTTATGCCTCCTTGCTTATTTTAAATAGAACACCCTGTATAATATTTCAGTTTCTACGCAAAATTATAGACATCTTTCATATATAATGTCCTATGCCCAAGTCTGTTTTTGATATATTTTAAATTTTATGTCAAAAATGGCATTTACAGGTAATATAACTATCAATTTTTCCCATAAAAAAAAAGTTGGTTAGTTAGTGGACTATGTTCATAATTTTATAATAATACATACAGGGTGATCAAAAACCAACATTAAATATTAACTTGAAAAAATCGTTAAAAGTAAATTTTTTTAATGTAAACCCTTCTTTTTATAATGGTATCATACTTAACATCAAAAATAAAAGTGACTTTGACTAAGGTTATCTATTCCAAAAATTTGTTGTTTTTGAAATATTGGCAATTCAACATTTTTCTGTTGTAAAAATGCTTTACGACTTTTAAGTTTTGTTACGACGAAAGAAAACAATACAGCACTACAGAAATGTCGTTATTTCTTGTCATTTGACAATGATCAATAAAAGTTATGTCGGGGCGAATAAATTATACGCATAAAGATTATTAATATTTGTTTATTTTCTATGGGGAATGTAACAAAGTTATATCAAGAACGTGCCAGATATTTGCTAATAGATATCCAGATAAACAGAAACGATCACGAAAAAATGTTAAACGAATATTATAAAATTTCAAAAATTTTTGGCACCGTTCAGACAAAAATGTATAAAAGGAAACCTATTCTCAATGACGAAAATGGGAAATTATGATTCTGGGATATTTTGCAGCATATCCTATGACATCGTTAAGACAAATGGCTTCCACAAATAGAAATCTCGAAGAGCTTAATACATAGAATTCTGTTAAAATATAACTTCCACCCTTATTTAATTAATATTTTTGATTGAACACTTAAAATATACTGATTTGCTGAAAAGAGTGCAATTTTACGAACTTACATTAAAGATGATACAAGACGAACCTCGATTTTTGTATAACATAATTTGTACTGACGAAGCAAAATTTACGAAAAATTGCCTTTTTGACAGATACAATTCTCAATTTTGGACTGATTCGAATCCTCATGCAGTAAGATTGCGGAATATTAAAAAAATCTGGCAATTTAATGTATTTTGTGTTGTAAAAAATCATGGAATAGAAAAACTACATTTTTATGAAGAAAACTTAAATGGTATTTCATTTATAATACAAAGAAAATTATGTCTCCCTTTTTAAATTATGTATTAACTTTTGTAGGAGAAAGATTTCTAAATATTCTAGAAGAGTTAGACAATCAATATTGAAGCCATTTACTTCTGGCGGAACACAGAAAAATTTGACACGATGGCGCCCACCACACGGAACCTTTCCAGTTACCAACTTCTTATAAGCAAAATTTTATGATAAGCAGATTGCCAACAAAGGACCTTTTCTGTGGCCTCTTCGTTCTTCTGATATTCTTTTATATCAGAAACGATAAAAACACTTTTAATTGTAATCCAGTAACCATGATAGAGGACTCTATGTTAGGAGTAAGGGACGCATTCGAATGTTTATCTCCAGATTCAAGTAGAGTAGCAAACCATGACGAACTAACTCGGAGATGCGAAAAATGTTTGAAAGTTTAGGGAAAAAATTTTGAACATTTATTTATTAAGTTGTTTCCCCTTGTACGTCAGTCGTTAATCATTTTTACAATAGAAAAATGTTAACTACCAATATTTCAAAAACTGTAAATTGTTCAAATAGTCACGTAATGTCCTATTTTGAGCTCAGTGATTGGTATCATTAAAAGAAAGAAACAAGAATAGAAAATGTCCCGCTTAAAATACGAAAACCAATAAACCAAGAAAATTTTTCATATGCAAATTTTTTAATTCAATTAGTTACAAGGCTTGAAATTTGATATATACTCGTATCTTATTGTGTGGATTCTTTTTCTTGATTTTAGATTTATCAGCACCCTGAGCGAAAAATATCCTGGTACGGTAAAAAGTCATTAAGACTTCTGTATGGTATTCTGCAATCCAAAGGTTGGCAACACAGCATCCATCAGTTCACACGACGGTACGAAATGAATTTGACATGTCTCTATATTTATATTCCAGTCATATATTTAAATTTTTTATACCTAAATACCTGTAAAATAAAAAAAGATGATGACAATAATATCAACGCTCTTCGTAGGTGATTGAAATGTTAAATTATGAGGTCTTAAAAGGATGTTTGTAGTGTTGTTAAGAAGAACTGACTAAAAACGATCAAGCACCATTAATTACAATATAACTCTACTTATATAGGATAGCACGGATAATCTCATTAATTTACCATTACAGGTGGTTCGGAAAGACCTCAGACTAACATCCCAAATAGCACACTTCAGTCCACTGGATATCCATCGTTTATCCAAAGCTGGACATACTGGGTATCCATGGGATGTCCAGAATTTGTTCACCAACATCCTATGGATATCCACTGGACTATACGATTGTCCCACTCATGGATGTTTTTTTGGATTACATATATTGTCCAAGTATGGATTATTTTTGGATATTAATAGGACTAATTTTGGATGTCCATATATTGTACATTCTTGACCCGATTGTGGACATATTATCCGATGGTATTGTGCTTTTTGGATAAATAGGTCATAATCTAATGTTCCCTCTTCTTGACGTTCCGCTAACGTGAATGGTAGATATTTTCAGAATTTGCTTAGGGTCCGAGAGCTTACAGTACCTAATAAATCTGCACTTCTGAAGACACAGACCACTCATGTCATCAAAAGGTCGATAACAAGTAACCATAGATGGCCCTATTAGTCCCAAAAATTAAACAGATATAAATTACATTAGCGAATCAGGTAACAGGAACTGGATCCACATATTACACTTATTGATTACAATTGTCAAGTTTTTAATACAATACTCTATAAGAATATAAAATTTTATAATTAGTCGAATTGCAAGTGCTACAAAATATAGCTTCAATTGATTTAAATTGTTCAAGCTGTAGAAGGATCGCTATGAATAAGTTATCTGGTTCCATAGTAACAGGTACAATTTCAATTGGGTAATAGAAAATATACCAATTATTTAAATAAAGACTTTTTATTGTTACGATGATTATTTTTTTCTAGATTTATTTCTGTCGTTTATTCTCTTCAGCCATTGTCTAATCTCGTCTTCGGCTGTTTTTTATCAGCCCCCCCCCCTTTCTTCTACCGCAGCTGAAAATTAATAAGGTTTAACGTTAAATGATGCAGTATTTTATGGTTTTGTAGGAATTTAAATCTCTCTCTCTCTCTCTCTCTCTCTATATATATATATATATATATATATATATATATATATATATATATATATATATATATATATATATATATATATATAAAACCAAATGCATCGTTATTGCTTAGAGTGCTTAAACCAACAGACCAGAAAAAAAAATTTAACACACTTTTTGTCTGGGTATTATCAGAACAAGAGGATCTAGAGTTCAACGTGTGAAATCTGACACCCAATTTGTTCTTATTATTTACGAGTATGACAAATAAAACAGAGAGATTTTTTTCATCAAATTTTTATATTTAAGTGGTAACTTACCTACAAATAGTGAACATAAGTTCTTTAAAGGGCACTTTACTGTTCCATCATATGTATAATTCTTGGAAAGGCTATCTGTCATTGTTACAATTGTAAAACCTAAAATTATATTACTTTATTGAGATAATTAAACGTTAATTCCACATATGCTAACCTAAGAATATTTTTGACTTTTAGAATAAAAGTAAAAAAATATATATAAAATAATCCTGTAAATTAAGTTTTTTTTATCAATAGACTCATACACATAAAGAATCATTACTCGAATAAGTTTCAGCTTTTATTTCAGGAGAAGTGTAATAAACTTACTGCATCTTTAAAGTTTAAATTGTCCTGAAGATCTCCTGCAGAAAATTCTTTGTAGATACTTGTTGTTTTTTCCCTATTTAAGATTACCTGAATATCCTCTCTAATTTGGTACAAATTGGCTTTCACATAGGAATTTTATTTGGACCAATCTGTTGAAAATTCATCTAAAAAATAATTAAAATAAATTAAATTATAAGTCTAAACCTAGAGTCGAACTGTCAAAACTTTATTATATATTTTTTAACAATTATACTGCACAAAAATACACATCAATGTAAACTTTTACTAGCGTTTAATCCAAAATAGTCATAAAAAAATTTATATAATTATTCAAATTTGCTATAGCTTTTATTCCATTATAAATTTTTGATAACATTTATTAATGCCAGCAATCTTATTAGACTGATTACCCAATAATGACTTTGTCAGAGAGAATTTTCTCTAAAATTTACATTTTTATTATTACACAAATTTACAACTCTATCTGTGCTCCATTTTAACCAACAAGATACAAAATTCATTGGCCTATCAAAATATTTGCACTTATTTGTAGTAATTTCCATTTAAATAAGTGATTGTATGAAAAAGTATAGCTACAAAAGCTATATTTTAACATACGTGTTTTGATACTGAATATTTTGTTCACTTTCAAATTTGTGCGAGTTTGATACTAAATTATCAGCTTTTCGTCAGGCATGTCTGTAGTTTCGTTCGGTAATTTTTGGTATAATTAAAAAAATTAAATTAAAAATAACTATACTTACCTTTAACGGTGGCATCTTCTTCAAATAAAAAGCACACTTGATTTTAGCTCAACTAAAACTCCAAAGGTCTTTTTTAGCTCAACGTCAACACAATAATGGCGACAAAATATCTGAAGGGATATTTTGTGATCACGACGGGCCGGCGGGTTAAGAAATGACAATTCTACAGGCCGATATTACAGTATCCGATTTTACCGACAACCCGAAATTTAATTAATGGACGTCTGATGGACTTACACTGGACATCCAGATATGAACGTCCATATAGATTACAGGTCATCACATCTAATGGACATCCATAAACGGTCCATGGACATACAGGACATTATATGTACCTATTCTGGATATCCAATGGAAATCTTGTGCTATCTGGGATGTAGAAACAAAATGTTTTGACAAAATTCGACTTTATTTCATAAACATAGTCTCCTTCTAAAGTAATACAAGTATTCAAGTGCCACTCTAGTATTCTATGTCTTTTTTATAGAATGATTTGCCCAACCCTTCAAAATATACTTCAGTTTCGGCGATCACCTCTTTATTGGAAACATGCCTCTTTCTGGAGAACATTTTTTTGAAGTTTGCGAACAGATAATAGTCGTTGGGCGTCAAATCTGGATAACACGATGAATACCGAAACAATTCGAAAGGCAATTAATGCATTTTTGCAATCGTTGCGATCAATTTGTGACACGGTGCATCGTTTTAGTAAAATAGCACATTTTTCTTCTTCATTTGGGGCATTTTTTCGCAATTTCTTCCTTCAAATGCACCAATAACGCCATGTAATATTCACTATTGAAGGTTTTTCCCTTCTCAACATAGTTAATGAATATTATACCATGCGCATGTCAAAATACGGACACCATAACCTTGCTAGCCGACTGTTCCGTTTCTAGTCACTTTGATTGGCTGTCATCATTCGCTGGCCACTCAGCTGACTACCGATTTGACTCTGAAATACAATGGTTCATCCATGTTTCATCCTATTGTCACATAGTGCATGAAAATAACCTCTTTATTTCGCTTAAATAGCTTCAGAGCTTTCGGATCCCAATATCTTTACGATATCAGCTATCTCACACTCTCGCCTTATAGTTGTTTTTTTTTTATGTATTTTCCCTTATAACAACCTCACTTAAACGCCCCGAAATTTCAGCATAATTTGGGTCTGTACAACAAAGTTTAAATTCAGCAAATCAACGATAAATGGTTGCTTTCCATGGAGAAGATTCCTTTTGGTGGTATTTTTTCACATCAAATAACAATGTTTAATCAACATACGAAACTTATTTTTTTCCATTGCTTTGAAAATATTAAAAAGTATGTCACTAAAACTTCAATATATCGATGACTAATATCGAAACGTCATCAAACTTTGACGTGTATCGTTTAAAAATTGGTACTAACTAAAAATCGTATGAATATGTTAGTAGAGTCGCCATCTACGTGTCAGTTTTGGGACTTTTCGAAACTCCTGTTAATATTTAATCATTATTTATGTAATATAAGGTGTACGCAGACCTAAGGTTAGGTATGAAGTTAATTTTGCAAGAAATGACCTTCTAAATATATTTTTTATACTTTTTTGACACACGCTCTACCACTTATCATAATTCTTTTGAAATCAGAAAAAATTAATGGAGCCTCAACAAAAATCTTGAAAGCTGGACGTTTTATATCCATATAGGTACTGCATTTTTAAACATTTTTTTATTCAGACATTATTTACCGCCACTGCTTACATGTACGTCCTAACTCTATCACACGCTTAAACCTGAGTATTTCTTTCCTTTATATCGTTTTTCTCAGACGATACATCTTCTTAACACTTTAGCCCGAGGGCCAAATCTAAAATTTAGAAAAATTTTAAAAATGTGTAAAAGAAATATGAATCCTGTTTGATAATTTTCAAACTATCGTATATTTTACGGCATCTTCGCACATAAAAGAAAATTAAACATTAAAGTGGGACAGAGAGAGAACAGTTGGAGAAAACGATGTATAGATGCTAGTGGCGGCTGGTGCATAAAAAAAGTAGGGGTTGCAATTCCCATTGGTCCATTAAAAACATAGATATGTATAAATTCATACACCGATCTTTGGCATTAGCACCCTTATCAATAACCTGCTGTTCGAAATCAGGTATGCTTTCGATAAGATTCCTTTCCTTAGAAAGCATTGCCAAAGCATTGGATTGTTCTATTTTTAAATTTAAATTAGGCCTTTTAAGCCTTTTTATTTTAGCCTTATCACTTAATAACCGACTATGAAATGGCTCTGCAATTAAATTTTGAACGGAATTAATTTTTGTTTTTACCAAAACCAAAAAGAAAAACGTAAAAAAAATACAATTGCCTACCGCACAACAAACAAACGACAACCACAAAACAACGAGATTGGCGGGCAAACTAGAGGTGTTTACTCGCAGGGTAACCGGGTTAAATATATGTTTAGATCTGTTTTAAAACACATTTGAAATTAAGTTACTATTTTCGATCGCCCGAATACGATAATGACGATGTGCGTATGTCCACTTATTTGAAAGCATATCTATAATTTGAAGGTCAATATTTGTACGTATATTTATTAGTATGTTTTTCTTTAATTTACAGTTTTTTGGGGAGTTGCGCAAACCTACAAACCTAAGGAAAAGCCACCACTGATAGGTGGAGTCTATTTATATATCAGTTAGTCTACGAAACCGGAAGTAAAATAAAAGTAAAGAAATTAGATAATAAACACACTTTGATTTATTTTTATCACTAAATTAGTGTCGGAGTATTTTCAGTAATTTTAAAGTTAACTTATTGTATTATATTACATTTTTTACATACTCATTTAGACTTCTTTCTAAAAAATTTAGATGCAGTGTAAGATGAAGATGAAGAAAAATTTCACCCAGAATTTGTCCAAATTGAAAAATCTTGCAGAGGAAAATATGAAGTGAATATGAGGGCTGCTTACTGCAAGAGTCTTAGATCAGAAAATCCTTCTGGTGACTACGAGAGAAGGAAGAAAACAAAACAAGATAAATATAAAAATTTATTTCATATAAACTTTTTTAAACAAAATGCAAATACACATAATTTGAACGTTTTTTGATTGTTTTAAGAACAAAATAAACGCAATTCAAAATTATTTCTTCAATGCCATATCCCACCACCCCCTAGAAATTTGTGGATTCTAACCAAAATCTGACTTTATATTATAACTCTGCGATAAAAAAAATCCGTTAGAGTATCAAAACAAGTTTTTGGAAAAAGAAGAATGGTGTTATCAATAAACCATATATATTTCTGTTCCCGGCCCACGTACTACACTAGGTCGATTCTATTCAAGTATCGGTTGGCGGTATCCGCGGAGGTAATTAGCTGCCATATAAGGCAACACAAAGGGACCGCCGCGCGAGCCCCAGTCCTTCTCGCCCCGCGTCAACGGGGTTCAAAGGGGCCGCCAGCGATGCGGTCCACCGCCCGCCAAAACCGCAGCATCTTGGCTTATTGATGATGACGATTATCGAAACTAATTTGGACGCGCTGATCTGCTTGTTGGCATCGGAAATTTTGGGTGATCAGCAAAATGGACAGTGTCGTCTCGTGGAATTAGGATCTGCTTATATCGGTTCATATATACAGGGTTGTTGGTAATTCGATACATTTCTTTGGGGATCTGATAATACAAGAGTTAAGGGATATATTTAACCCTAATATCAATAATACAAAACGCAATACGTTTTGAGATATATTTCGATTTTCAGTTTTTTTTTAAATAGCCTTTAATGTCTTAAAATTAAATTTTTCAAATATGTAATTCAACTTTGTATAACTATTTTGCTGGAATACTTGACCAATAGTATGGTCTGTCTAATCTGTCTAATGGAGCAAAAAAAATCTATGAAAGCAGTTCGATTATCTGACAAATTTGAAGAAAAACTCACCTTTTGAAGAAAATCTCAAAAATTATTGCGTTTTGTATTATACATATTAGGGTCATATTTACTCCTTACCACCCGTACAGATCCCTAAAGGAATGTATTGATATATATATATATATATATATATATAT